>VZTF01009641.1:143933-262348 GCA_013397755.1 Cnemophilus loriae | reverse complement strand
CTGGCCCTGGGGGGGTGGGGGAGGGGGCGGGATGGGCAGCCAGGCCCAGCCCAGAGGCCTGGCCAGGCAGAACCTCCCTCCTTCCCCTTTACCTGTCCAGACTCCGGAAGCCAAAGAGGAAGTTCCAAGTGTCCAGCTCCCTAAATACAGTATCTCACAGAGGGCGTACCTTAAACGTCACTGGCCCACGACACCCTGTCATGTCCAAAGGACCTGGCGGGGTGAAATTCACGTAGAAACCTGTCAACCCATGACAATAGGGAAAGAGGGAAAGGTTTTAAGTGGTCTAGTGTAGTGGGTTTTTTGGGGTTTTTTTTAAATTCTGTTTCTTCAGTTTTAAAATTAACTCATGGACAGAAGTTTCTGAAGTTTCAGTAATTTAGTGGCCATATGCCATAAAACTGTTTCCTGCTGTGAAATCTGTCATGGACAAAGAATTGAAAACAGAAGGAAAACCTACACTAATATCACCAGCTCTGTGGAGAAGAAAGAAGGAGTCTTAGGCTCTGGACACTGGCAGTCCAAAGCAGTAATTAAGGGCCAATGTCTGACTTTATCAAGTAAAGGAGCACTTGAAGGAAATGTCTTTCCCCAGCAGAAGCAGAGGGTCCAGATATTGCTGTCAGCTGGTCGTTCCCCACAAACAGAACCACTGCAGTTCAGGGTACACTCTGCAGTAAGGGCAGCAATACCCAAGGCATGTGTACTTCCCTGGCCTAAGCAGACCTGGAGTCTAAGCTCCTCGAGATCCCCTGACACAGTCTTGGCAAATTAAAAGGAAGAGATTCCCCCGAGACTATGCAGACTTTATCCCAGCACTCATTTACCCAGATTTACCTTGCTTTGTGTCTTTAACAAGGGACTTGCTTTTCCTTTGTGTCTAAATAATTCTCACAAAAGTAGCTGGAGAAGGTTGGGGTTGATCGGTTTTCTTTTTTTCTCTTCCCGTAAAATCTCCTTTTTAGAAGAATCGACCAGGGATATGACTGGACAAAAAATAGAACATGATAGGATCATTTTCCTCTGCATTTTCTTAGTTCTGTCACGTTTTGAATGCACAGTCTATTTTTTGTCATGGATTGAAGCAAACGGTTGTGTTTTTCCTTAGTTCTGCCTGCAAGCTGGCAAGTGCCACCATGCAGTGCTCTGTGCTCCTGCCTCCAGGGCTCCGGTGTGGCACTGCCAGGAGGGACCGGTTTGCCTGGCACCAGAGCCTGGGAAGCCTTTGCCCAGCTCATCAGCACCAGCCCCGGGCAGAAAAGGGAGTTGGCAGCTCCTGGTCCTCTGCGCTGAGCTGCAAATGGGGGGTAGAACCAGAGGTGGGGAGCCAGCGTAGGCCTCCTGTGGCCCTGCAGAGGGGCAGCTGGGCAGGGAGTGTCTGTCTTCCCACTCCCGCAGCACAGACACATGGGTTGGGCATTCAGCTGGTCATTGTGAGAGAGCAAGTAAATCAGGGGTTTTACAGGGAATATTCCATCCTCAGCCGCTCGCTCTCGTGGTGTCTGTTGTTACCAGCTACTGCTGACTGGTAAAGCAGCAGACCTTAAAGATAATGATATTTGCTGGAACGTGTTTGTCAGGCAGCCAGCTTTCCTCTTACAGCGGCTTTTATTCTCCCTAAAGCACTACTTGTGCTTAACTCCTGCTGCTCCTGCTCTCCCAGACCTGTTCCCATTCCCACAGCCCCTGCGTCAGTGTCAGCACGACAAACCTGGCAAACCTGGGCAGGGCTGGAGGAGTCCTGCAAACAACCTTTCCAAAAGCTGAGGCCAAGTGGACACACCAAGTGCTGTGTCTCTTAGTCATAGGAGTTGCTGGTTCCTGTGTTTATTCAATACATAGGTATCAGCTTTTACGGGAAGAAGTGTTTGGATACCGGATGAAATTTACTAAAACCCTGCAAACATAAACGTGACTTTATTCTCTCCCTGTGACTGCTTCTTAGACACGCCCAGAGATACATTTATTTTGAGGCTCTCAGCAGTCTGTGGGTCAGTCACGGCCATTTTGGGGCTCATAGAACGCTGTGGCTCAGTCACCGCCATTTTGGGGCTCTCAGCAGGCCATGACTCAGTTGCGGCCATTTTGAGGCTCTCAACCGAGCGTGGGTCAGTCGCAGCCATTTTGGAGCTCAGCAGGCTGTGGGTCAGTTTCTGACATTTTGTGTGAGGACATGGGTCAGTCACGGCCATTTTGGGGCTCTCGGCAGGCTGTGGGTCAGTCACTGCGACTTTGGAGCTCTCAGCAGACCATAAGTCAGTCACGGCCATTTTGTGTAAGGACATGGGTCAGTCATCACCATTTTGGGGCTCAGCAGGCTGTGGGTTGGCCACTGAGGGAGAGGAGATGCGGAAAGAGGACGTGAAGATGTCAGCAGTGGAACAGGGTGGAGTGTGATGTAGATCTTAAGCTGCAAACGGTGACAGATACTACAAACTGAGCATCTCCGAAATACTGAGCAGAATCAGGTAGGTTTCTTGTTTCTTACTATGTCAGGCTGGCTGCCTGTCCCCCTTTCCAGGACACACATATCATGCTTTTTAAGCGGTCCTGTATATCTGTTGTCAGGAGAGTTGCTCTCTGTCAGGGCAGTAGTGAGATCTGACCTAGCTCTTCAACTGCAATTTTGGCTTTGGTTTCCTCTGAAAACCTGCTCTATCTCTCTCCCACCTCTCCTCAGGCACCCAAGCATTCTACAGCGGAAAAGGGATCCTTTGAGAAGGGTTCCCTGGGCTCTGATTCTCTGGAGGAGTGTTGTTGGCACTGTTTGCCACACTGGTACCAGCACATATCCAGTTGGCATCCCTCACACTGCTGGGGAACATTTAGAGGCAGGATTGGTCTTGGGGAGAGAAACTGAGCTGCTGCTGTGGATAGAGATTAACCTTTGGGTTAGTGTAGTGTCTGGACCGTGCTGGGGGGAAAAAAACAGTAATCTTCGTCAGTGCTTAACTCCCTTCTGCTGGGCAAAATCTACCTTGGCAGATTCTGACTTCTTCTGGCTTCACAGAGTGCGTGTACATTTTGGGTGGTTGAGTTTCCATGGAAATTCAGTGCACCCGTCAGGTTCTGAAATGGCTCCACGTGCAGTCTGGATTTGAGAACAATTGTTCGCTTGTCTTTTTTTTCTTTTTTTTTTTTTTTTTTTTTTTTTTTTTTTTTTTTTTTTTTTTTTTTTTCTTTTTTTTTTTTTTTTGTGCCACCTTTTGATAGAATTGGCCCGTTCTCTTTGTAAGTTGTGGAAGAGCAGTTTCCTAAGCGAGCAGACTCCAGAAGTATCTGCTCTCCACACAGATACATTTACAGGCGTTGTACAAGTCACTGCCGAAGAAGCGGCAGGACTTTGGTGTTGGTAATGAGGGCGCTTCCAAGCGTTCATGTGTGCTTCTGAACAGCTCCAGGGGAGTTGTTTGGTTCCAATGGGTCAGTAATCTGCATTTTGAGAAGAACCTTAATATGTATTTACTTAATCTGCCTTTTAACGAGTCCTTAACAGTGTATTTATGTGGCAGATCATAACAGCACTGAGGGAACCGTTATTGTCTGCTGTGTCACTCCTAATAGACTTCCATGAGGGATATTTTCCTGCTTCAGGTCGGTGTTTGTGCATCTGAAAGTGAAGGGACCAGCAGTGGAGCTCTCAGTACAGGCAAGAACGCTGCACCAGAACCAGGCAGGGAAGGGCTCCTTCTCCTCTCTCTGGCTGTGCAAAGCTGTTGTGCATGCAGAGGGGTTATCTTGAAGCAGCCCCTGCTGCTGGCTGGGGTTTGGGGTGGTCTGGGCTGTTCTGCTGGAGCCTGGGCAGGACTAGGGCTGTGTCACTGTGGGTTAAAGCCCATCCTGCGAGGACCCCCCTTCCCAGGCCTCATTCCCTGTTCTCCTGCCTATTACCTCCTAAGCATTGTAATAACTCGGGTAAACTGCCGGGACGACAACACCGTCTGGAGATCCTGCATCTGCCTGCCTTAATCAGCTTCCTCCCTTGAACAGGAATTTAAATAATGAGTCAATTAACGTTCGCAAATGCCAATGAGATGCAGAAGAGATGGGTGGAGGTGGGAGTAGTGTGAGCTGTTCCAGCACTGGATTTTATGAGGAGTCACACACTAGAGCACCCAACTGATTATGTGTCCCACACAGATGTGCCCACCTGGTACTGCTCCTGCTCCCCATGCCCAGCTCACTGGAAAAGGCCCCTTTTCCAGAGGGCTGTAAACCTTTCTGCACAGGGCAGCCCAGCATGAGACTTGTCACACACTTCCAGGCAGCCAGGTGGTCTTTCCATAGGGCATGGTGGCTTTGTTTTTTCACGGGGGCCTTAAAAATGCAAAAGAAAGCCCAGCCTCTGTATCCTCAGTTCTGCTTCCTCCGTGCTGAGGATCATTTAATTCATCCCTGCAACCTGCACAGATTACTTTGGCAAGTGCCTAACCTTTTCTTTGTTGCTTTGACTTCAGTTGTGCTCAGGCAACGCTTCAACTCTTCTTACCACACTTCGTTCATTCTAAACAGTAGCAATAACTAATAATAACTAAACCAGCACCATAACTTGTGGGATTTCCTTTTATTTCACTAACTAAATGCAGGCTGGTAGGGCTGAGAAGTGATTTGATATATAAAAATGGCTGGAAGGAAAAGAACGGTCCCTAAATTTTAAGTATTAACATTTCAGTTCCTCCTCTACCTCTCTTCTCCACAAAATTAATTTTGGTTCCTTTTTGTCCTGCAGAGGGCTTATGTAATTTGTAATCCTATCTCCAGCAGAACCAGACAGGTAGTGTGGAAAACATGTTTCCTGTGCTCCTCTGACTTGCTGTTTTGTGCAGTTTATTGCTGTAGCAGTGCCTGATGGGCCGAGTAATGTCCTTAGTGTCCCAAATGCCGGAGCTGTGCCGGCTATAAACACTGCTGGAGCGCTCCGTGGCTGGGGAGATTTGCCATCCCAGAAGAAGAGAGGATGGCTGTTCCCCCTTACTTTGGTGGGAGCCTCCCGTGCTGGATGAGTCTGTGATCATCCTCACTTGTGACAGGAGCAGGTGCTGCATGAGCATCTGGCACTCATGGGTGAGCCACATTTTGGTCAGTAATTCCTTTTGACCCCCAAAAGGAGTCTGCCGGTAGAGTGCCGGTGAATCTGAAACCTGCTTCACCCCTGTATCTGTGCATAGAGACTGTGACTAAAGGCTGTTCTAGGATGCATAGAGGTAAGGGCCGGAGGATGGAGCTGCGCATCATGGCTGCTCCATCAGGTCCCAGAAAACCTCTCCTTCAATTATTCCTCTGTTGGTGACTTAGAGAAGCCCAGTGCAGAGTTATTCCACCTGACAGCAGCAGCAGAGCATCCAGGTAAATAAAGATCACAGCCTGGTTGAGAAATGAAGTTGGACCTCAGTCAGATCTAATCAGGGTTAGCTCACCTTGAAACTTACCTCTCAGCGTGTGCGGGACTCGGATGCCTTCCCTCCTCCTGGTGAATTGTGAGCGAGGGTGTGAGGCTCTGGCCAGGGCTTGGATGGGGATTTGCTGCTGTGCGGAGTTGGGGTGGGGTCAGTCCCTTCAGAGGAGTCCCTGCCTGGGTCTGTGGGAGAAACACGGACACACCAGGGCCTCCAGCACTTGGCCCCAGGTTTATTGGTATCCAATGGCTTGTGAAAGCACAGACCTTCCCAGCTTCCTCTCTAGTAAGTAACAACCAGTATGTGGAAGACATTATCCGTGTCTGTCAGGAGCCCTGCCTAATTGCAATGGGAAATGTAACGTTATCCTTTAACTTCCCATTTATGAAGCAATTTGCAGTGGAAGTGGGGCTGTGTGATGGCCTTTCAGACAGGAGCCGCAGTGCTGGAAAACGCACGCAATTTAACAACTGACACATCCAATTGTGAGGCAGGGGAGGAGCACTGGTTAAGTACTCCCTCATTTGCTTGCCCTATGCGTGGAACATGCTCCTGGTTGTTACTGTAGCCTTTGAACTCATAGGGCAGGTGAAGCCCAGGGTGCCACAGCAGCTCTGCCAGGGAGCCTGGTTACAGCAGAGTGAGGCAAATTGCTCCGGCTTGGATATTTGTGTTTGGTCTGAAACGTATTCAAAGCATGCAGGGCTTGTTTCTAGGGTAGAATAGACTAGACTAGACTAGACTACACTAGACTAGACTAGGCTCCTGATGAAGGCCGGAGGAGCCAAGCGTGCCCACGGGTTGGTCAGGCTGCCCCAAGGCAGTGAGCTGGGCTGTGTGCTCTGCAGCGAGAACATGGAGCTCCTGTAGCCCGTGGATTTCCAGTGCCACTTCCTGAGCAGAAAATGCCAGATGGATTTCTGCAGATAGGCAAAGCAGGGTGCTTACTCCGGTTCTGGTCAGCAGAGAGGGGCTGGCCAGCCTGGGAGCCCTGAGAGCATCTGTGGGGTAGATGACCTGCTAACATTCGTGCCTTTGCACGTTGTCCACACACATTTTCCATCCTGCTCAGCATTTCCCATTAAAGGAATTGGCCATTATAGGAGTTGGACATCGCTGTGAAGCTGCTAGTGACCAAATATGGACACGTGATGCTTTTCCCTCACCTGTCTGCTTCACCCTCGCCGCAGCTCAGCTTTCACTGCCTCCCCTGCTTATCTCAATCATTTGTGAATGATTTGAGGCTTTCAGAAATGCACTTTCCTTAGCCAGTAGCCAGAGGTGTTATTTCTACCGGGATAGATTTTCTGTCTCTCTCTCCCCTGTGTCTCCATGTGTCATTCCCAGGCAGAGTGAGTGATACACTGTGCCACAGCTCGGTGGATTAGTCACTGACCTTTTGTCGGGGGATTCTCTCTGATGTAGCCTCAGTTCACAATTGAAGTGCAGCCGCTTCCGTGCCTGCCAGTGAGTGCAGGAGCTGGCAGACTCCTGACAAGTTTCCGTGTACCCTTCTGGGTATCTCTGCTCTTTATCCATGGCCTTGGGTCCGCATTTTTAGTAAGTGTTGGGGTTGCTGAGGCAGGGCGAGTGCACGAGGCTGCTGCTGGGATCACAGGGAGCAGTGTTGGGAGAGGAGGAGCTGGTTTGGTTACGAGCTACCGAGACCCGCTGCTCTGGTTCGGTCACTGGCACTACACTGTCAGTGGCAGCCTGGAGCACCGGGCTGCGTGTGGCAAGGTGATTCTCTGCAGCTCCAAGTCCTGCTGGCCAGGGGATCTGAGGCTCTTGAGGAGCAAGGGGTGCACTTCAGCACTGTCAGATGCAATCAGAATAACCTGCCTTATCATGCAGCTTTTCTTTCCTTCATTCAGAGGCTTAAGACAAACCCTTGGAAGAAGCAAACGTGAAAGCCATGTTCTTGAGTGCAGGCTTTGGGGGTGTTGCTGTGCTTGTGTGGCTTTTCCATTGTTTTGTCACCGCAAAGGACCGTGTGGAAGAATCCACCCGTTTACCTGAAGCCAACTGAAAAAGTTGGCACAGGCTCCCTGTGGCATTTGAAGAGAAGAAAGGAGGGCTGTAGTGGAGAACTTGTTGCCAGAAGGTGGGCATCCATCACTAAACCAGACTCTAGTGCTCTGGAGTGTCTCTGTTGCTGCGCAGGACAGGCCAGTCCTGGGCTTCACTCCCGCAGCCTTAGGGCAGGAGGCACGGAATTCGTGTGAGCCCGATGGGGAGCGCAGACATGGAGCGTGGCTTGAGGCTGGCCTGGGCTGCTGCCTCCGTGGAATGTCACTGTGGTCCTGGAAACCGGAAACAAACCCAGCAGCATCTGCAGGAGTCTTGAGGAGCAGCTCTCTGTTTCCTGTTGAAATGCAGCATAAACTGGATGCAAACTTCCTGACCTTTTCTTCAGGATGGTTTGGGAATGACGTGTTCCTGTGGCTGTCCAATACATTCTTAATTAGCCATATATATCCATAGTGACACGTGCAAAAGCTTTTTGTGAATACACCTCTCACTGACTGCTTAAGTCACGTAGGCATTTTGCAGGTATCTCCCAAAGTAATTTCTGAGCATCTCTTCCAAAGGGAAGTTGAGCATGGGATTTGCTCCCTTTGAGGAGGAACTGCTGCCAGTGTGATTTATGGACTATGCCTCGTGGAGTCCGGGGATCAGGAACACGCTTGAGAGGTGGAAGGACAGGAGCAGAGGGCAGGCGTGACCATCAGGTGCATTAATGGAGGGCAGTCTGTCATGTCACTAATGATGGCAGTGGCACTTCATTATGCTGCTGTGCTACTTGTGGCTGGTGCTGAGGGAGGAGATGCTCTTTGATGTGTCAGTGTAACCTCTGTGCCACAGTGCTCTCAGGGTACCTCACTTACCTGAGAACACAGGATTTTCCCCTGAGTATTGGTCCTTCCTTTACTGATTTGGGTTGGTTTTTTTTGTTACCATTGTGGCTTAGACAAGTGCAGACGTTAAACGGCAATTAAAATTAAACAAGGTTCAGCTAGCTGAAGGGGCCTTGGGAAGACTGGGACAAGCAAGAGGAAGCTGGGAGTCCCTGACACCTGGCAGCAGCACAGACTGCAGAGCCAGGGGTGAGTTCCTGCAACGGCAGAAGAGGTTGCGTGGCATCAGGAACCTGAGTCCTGTGTCCACCTACGCCCGTGAGCTTACAAGTCCCAGGGGCTGCTATGCTTTGGGAAACCTGAATAGAAGATCCTGGTGCTGGAGGGAAATAGGGCAGCTGGCTTAGCTGTAAAATAGTTATGACAGCAAATGTATCTCAGGTAAACTGCTGGAGACCTGCAGGCACTGGAAGTGTCCTTTCTGCACGGCTTAGGGTACCATATGCCATTCAGTAAGGGCACAACTGGTGTGCTGGTGACCCACGTGCAAGGTAGAGGGTATGGAATGAAGAGGTGACAGTGACTGGGATCCTGGCTCTCCATGTCCTTGTGTTATCTGCCCTCTTGGGGAGATGTTCTATCTGCAATAGTACTAAAGGTACTCGTGCTCTTTCTGCGCCCCTTGCTGTCGGCCCTATTCAGGAGTTAGTTTTTAAACAGGACAGAACCAGATACTCCTTTTCCTATTCCAACAGGACTTCTGGTTAATGGTGCTTCATGGTCGTTAATAGTGTTTACCTCAGCAGGCTCGACTTCCTTTTACTACCTGACATGATTTTGGTAGGAGATCTCAGGTCAGTAACAGGTGAAGAGTGGCTGCCTTAAAGGGAATGATTTAGAAACCCCTCAGATGCCAAAATGGTGGATGTGTGAGAAGCTGCCAAAGAGCTAGGGCAGCCTGATGCATCCCGGGCTGGTGAGCTCCAGCTGTATGTCCAACCTTGTCACGAGTTGCTGTTGGGCTGACCGAGATCTCCATCACCGCTGTGCTCAGCTTTGCCCTCCAGGAATGTGCTGATGGTCTGGCTGGGTCCAATTTTAGCATTCAGTTGAAATCCAAGGGAACAGCCTGGCTCATGCCTTGCTTGCTGTGTTTCCTTTTCTCTGCAGATATCTGTGCAGGCAGGTTTCATGGTTTTTTGTCTGCTCCACGCCCCTGAGCTGAGGCCTGGGCTCTCCGTCCCCCCTGAAATCAGCCCGTGCGGGCAGCAGTTTTACAGGGGAGCTCTCCCAAGCTGAGCTGGGGCGTTTGAGGCTTTAATGTCCGCTTTGGCTGCTTGTCTCATGTGTGATATGTGGAGGGGCATATAAAGACTGGAGATTAAAAAAGGAAAAAAGTTACCGTTTCTGTGTGGGAATAAATCCAGAGGCAAGTGCTGCTGGTGTGTGGGAGGAGGGCAGGGCCAGGTGGGCCGCAGGAGCCACGGCGCTGAGGGGAGCAGGGCTGCCCTCCCAGCCCCGGGAATGCAGCATTAATGGACCATAAGTGCTCCTGCAATGGCACTGGATCCGTGGCAGCTGTTTGTTCAATGTTTCATGCTTTTAGCCACATCTGCTCCAAATGAGTGTTAATATTGCAGTGGCATCCACTAAGGATGGGCTCTGTCAGCTTTGCTGAGCGTCAGGCTGACCCCAGTGACAAGGAAAGAGCAGTTCAGCCCACAGTGCTCCCTCTCCCTCCACCCCCCGTATCCGTCTCGCCTGGCTCCGCTCCATCAGAACGCTTTTCCTGCCCACCGAGGGGAGAAAAGAAAAGGGAAAACTCAGGCAGTGATTCTCAAGGAGAAAGATTGCATTTATTCCTAGCACCCTGTCCAGCAATGTCAGATAACAGTTTATTCATCCCCTGGCCCCTGTATGACATTGAAGCATATCAACAGTGACAAAAGTATATTGAATAATTATCTTGAAATTAATACATTATCCCAAACTTAAATAAATGTCATCTGATCAATATATCTTGGAATGGAAAGGGAAGAGAATGTGAAGGGCATCGCTTCATTATTCATTAATTTTAGAGTAATGTAGGCAGATGAAATGGTTATTTCAGAGCACTGCTATTATACTCACTGGCATTTTAAATAACTCCCAAGATTTAACAGTATATATTCCCTTGTCGAAGCAGCTCACTCTCGTTAACACTGTGGGTTCCAGATTTCTCTGCTTGACAATGCCAGAAAAGACCAGAAATACTGTTCCAACGCCATTCTTATTGTTTGGTTGGGGTTTTTTGCCTTTACCCTTCCTGTTTCTTCTCTGGTTTAAGAGATCCAGTTCCACCCTCACCAGTACAGCACACCCTGGGATCAGTCCAGCTGAAACATCTGGGCGTAAATGTTGAATTCCTGGGAATGAGAGGTGACCCCATTTCATCCATGTGTATGGCTCTGGCTCAAAACCAAGCTGCTGGCTGCAGCTTTCTCTGCGAGGAGAAAATGGAAGCAATCTTGTGCCTCCTGAAGTCGGGATCAGTTGTTTGGACTCTGGCTGCTTTCCCCAGGCGCAGGTGAAGTGACGTCCTCCCATGTGGCCTCACATGGGTCAGACGGGACTGGTGCTTACCCACGGATGTGGCCAGGGACCTGGCTCTGGCCTTTTCCCCTTTCAGGCACCACTGCAGAGCTACCAGGAGCCAGTCCAGGGCACACATCTGTAGCATTATAACAAAACCAAGAAACCAAGAAAACATCGGCAGCTGCCGTAAAACTGCTTGACAGAGTTGAGTCGATTAACTGAGGGATGCCTTAGCTGAGAACCCAGCCTGGTGGAGTGTAGTGCCTGTGCCGGCATGTACAGAGCATAGCCAGGACATGGTTTTGGTGGGAAATTGTGGGTAATTGGGCACAGTAGGGTTTGGATGACAGGACCTACGTGGTGTGAGAGTAGAGGCCACAGGCAGCCCCAAGTCTCTGCTTGACTCAGGCACCTGTGTGTCACAGCTCTGCCAATCCCAGTCCCCTGTGCTATTCTCTTGGCCACAAAGGCCAGAACATCACAAAGACCATCTTAGATTGGTGTGACAAAAGCCCCAGCCGTGCTGGTGCCTCCTTCCTGTATTGGTGCTGCTTTCACACTTGCCGTGAGCATTTTCCCCTGCCATGCCCCTTCCTCCCACCCTACGCAGGCTGCAGTGCCAGGTGCAGACAAGTTGTGCAAAGCTGGAGCAGATTTGAATCGTGCCCCACCTCTGCTTCACACCGACAAATGTCCTCTCCAGCGGTGCCCAGGGCGAGCATGGCACTTAATGACACCTAACGAGGTCTGCAGTGCCGAATGAACCAGGCGGCCCCGCTCAGAGATTCTGGGAGTGGATTATCTGTGCCCAGCTCAGAGGTACTGGAAATGCATTATGCAGTGTCTCAGGCTCATGGCTTGGAGTGGGGCTGGGAGAAGAATGCTCTGTCAGTAATTTACTTCACAAATTGAACTTTTCAGTCTATTTAGAATAAATCTTCACAAGTGTCCTGGGTGTCACACAGCCAGTTATGATTTTGAAGTTACTCAGTGAACTTTCCTCTGTTTTTCTTCCCTCATCTGTGGCTGAATTTATGCAAATTTCCAGGAAAATTCACAACTGAATATGCTGGAAATTCCAGCTGTTGCTTGGTTTAGGGGAAGTCACCTCTGTGGTTGGTGGTTTATTTCCCCCCTGCAGGTCTGTGGAGGGGAATCAGCTTGTTCATCTTCCAGGAGAATCAACCCTTTTTTTTTTTTCCCTGTCTCTTCAGTTGATCTTTGATCTGGCCAACATAAATATTTTCTCTACTGGGAAATACTGTATTTTTCTCTAGGAAAATAGTAAAATAGGGTGTAAAGTTGAGAGGTGCCATAGTGTGTGTGCATGTGCTTGTGCAGGTGTGTGCGTAGCTGCAGAATGTTCCAGGGACCTGCATGCCGTACTTGGAAGAACTGAGGCATATTCCTGTGTGTGAAAGGAGAGAAAATTATTTATTGCTGTGGGGAGGAGAGTGAGGGGAGAAAGGAAACAATTGCAATGACACAGCAAAGTGAGGCCTGAGGTGCTGATAAATTGAGGCCTTTTGGAAACATTGAGGCACACACGGAGCGCCTGTGTCACCGAGGCGTGCCAGGCCCAAGAGTACGCAGAGCCAATTTGAGCGTGTTTCAGGACAGAATATCCAGGGACAAATAGAGGGAAGAGCAGAGCAGATGAGGCCCAAGAGCAGGATGTGCCCTCTGTGTGACTCACAGCTCAGCCGATGCCGTGATGTGTGCCGAGCGGCAGGCGAGCACCCACAGCCCCGCTTCCCAAAGCCTTTGCTTTGCCTGGCCCTGCCTGGGAGCTGCAGTCACTGCTGGAACATCTGTGTTTATTTTGCATGACAAACTTGTTCCTGGGCTCTGACAAAACGCATGCTGGTCTGGGACTGGGGTTTGGGCTCCTCGACAGGGCTGTGCCGTACTGCGCGCCTGGCCCTGCGCTGCTCTATAATACATATTACATGACTTCATCCATAGTTAATGACAAGTGTGCTATATTTTTAATCTTTATAGCTTTATTGTGTGCAAGTGGTTTTAATAATTGGTGCTGCAGGATGGTTACTTCCCAGAATTACCCTGCAGAATTGCTGTGTTTTCAGCCTTCAGTCGCGCAGGTTGTAAATTATAAACTTGGGTAGTAATAAACTTGGCTCTCTCTCACTGCTCTGTGGAGATGCCAACCTGTAACAACAGCAAAAAGATATATGCTGGCAAAAATTCCTCCCTGAAGCTATCCTCATCCTGTGTGCATGGCCTGTGGGGGTAAGGAGGCCCTCTGGTAACGCCTGCTTCTGCTTTGTGTGTGTGACCATGAGCAGGAAAATAACTGCAGTGAGACAGGCATAGTGGTAAGGAGCAAAGGGGCGTGGGGGCTCCCTGAACCCCCCACCTCCTCCAAGACATTCCTCGGTCTCCTACCCACGTGGAGCATGAGCACTTCTGCCAGAATTGTGATAAACGAGGCATGTGGTATCCAAATGCCTCTGTTGGTGTCCTGAGCCTGCACATCCCTGAACTGGAACCGGGCTGCACACGGCCGGTGCTGGGACTGCAGCCTCGTCGCGTGCGGAGTCTCTGCTCATCCCATCCGAGGGCTGAGCTTAGGGTGCTGCCCACCAGCGCAACATAAATACTGTAAAGCCTGGGGCAAGCAGAACATTTTTATTTAAGAAAAAGAAAGGGAAGAACGCAAAACTGGGTGGAGGTGTTATGGAGGGCTCCTGCTTCAGCTGGCTTGTTCTGTTTGGCATTTCTCAGTTCTCTGTTTCGGGGCACGTCCCCAGCACGATGATGACAGTGCCTCCCCTTCCCCTGTGCACTGGGGCGATGAAGGCTGCGTCCCTCCCTCCTGCGCTGCCGTGGCTCCCGGTTTCCACTCCAGAGAGCCGGGGGCCCAGGTGCTGGGGCAGCCCCCAAGCCCCGTGCACAGACAGTCCCCAGCATCCTGAGGAGCGCCGTGAGCACAGCAAACACACAGCGTCTCTCCGGAGGGGCAGCGCTGGGATGGCCTCAGGTAACAGCAGCTCCTTTGATCGGGCTTGTTGCCTTCAGCCTCCAGCTGCCGGCGACGTTCCGCTGCCTCTGAAACCCTGTTCACCCGTGGGCAATATCCACCTGCTGCAGTCCTCGGAGCCAGGCAGAGGATGTGAAATGTGCTATTGGAGTGCCTGCAGGAGTTACTGGAATAGCTGATGATCAGCCGGTAGGAAGCTGGGAGTCCGGGGGAGGCTGTCAAGGGCCAGGCAGCTCTTCCAGCAACCACCCAGCCTGCGGAGCTGAGCGGTCCTCAGCTGCAGACAGGCTCAAGTCCTACCAGCCAGCTCTGATTTAAAGCAACACAAAGATCTCCCTTGAATTACTGAGTTTCTTTTCTTTTGGCTTGAGTTGAGACTCTGTTTCGTTGTCAGTGACATTTTTAAGCCTTACATGGACACAACTAAGTACTAATAGCTGTAGCAAGACCTAAAGAGACAATTCACAACAAATAAATTTCATTATCTTTTAAGCTTCTTTCCTTCACCCAGAAACACTGAAGACATGTGAGCTTCTTAATAAAAACATGTATCTTTAAGCCTCCAGGTAGTAATGGATGCAAACATTTTTCATTAGTTCTCCTGTGCTTTGAGATGCCAACATCTGCTTTTCACCCCTCACTCTGTGTCGGGCTGGTCAACCTCCAGTTGCTGGGAAGTGACTGGCTTTGCAGGTGGCTGTGCATTTCCAGGGTACCTGTGCTCCGCGGATACGAGTGAACTGGGGAATCTTTATTGTTTGACCAAGGTGCTTCAGCACATGTTCAACTTGCGTGTTTGGGGCTCAGGCGCGTGTTGAATGAAAGATTGTTCATTGTGAAATGTTTGAGCATTTTCCTGTGGCTTGGCTAACCCTGTACCATCCTTTTGCAGGCATTGCAGTGCCTCATGGCCCCGCCGTCTCGTCTGGATCTCCAGTGGCCCGGCACAGCCACGGCGTGACCTGCCAGGTGACAACCATGAGGCACAGCAGGAAGTGAAGGCTAAGGTAGGAGATACTCCAGTCTTATTTACACATTAAACACATTGAAAAACAGATTAACACTGAAGCACACAAACACGCATTAACACTGACTGAAGCACACAAACAGATGCAAACACTGTGATTCCAAATGCATTCCAGGACATCCACCTTTCTTCTGGTAGCTGGAACAGAACAGCGATCCTGTTTGAGCAGCGTTGGACTGAAGAAATTAAGGTAAGAGGGAGGGGATTTAAAAAAAAAATAATAAAGCAGCTTTTTTCTGCGCGCGTGCCTTTGTTGTCTCATTTTGGATGCTGTGATTTCCATTTTACTTTGTGTCTGTTGCCACTTATGCAGAGCACTGGTTCACTGTGAGCATTTGTCGTAATGTGTGTAATTTCTTACTGATGGTGTCCAGTTTGTTTCAGTTAACATATTTGTGGGCAAAGGTTTCCTTCAGATGTGTGTTCAAGACCACCAGATTAGATAGACACTTTGAGCAGGGTTTAATTTGCCTTGTGGAACACTTTAGGGGGTGCCAGGCTGGGTAGGGGGGTGCCTGTGCCCACGCTGTGCTCGGCCGAGAGCTGCTCCACGGAAGGCTTTGAGGGAGTTCTCCTCACTAATTAGTCATCCTGTCTGAAACAAATAAGATTATCACTGCTTTTTGTTGAAATTCGGAATTCTAATATGGCTGTGCTTGATGGAGGGAGAGCAAGTTCAACAGTCCTTGTTTCCAGTGTTCAAGTGTTCACTTTCACACAAGCTGTTGTGTGTTTGAAAATCAGTGTGTTAATGCTGTGTGTGCCTCACTCCCCTAAGACCAGCTGCAGTGCCTGTTTCAACCAGTGCACAGTGTTCCTGGAACTGGGACCTCTTTGTGACGTGGGGGGCTTGGACCCCACACCCCGTAGGGTTGTGACAGTCCTTCTGACAGTCCGTATGGGTGCGATGTCTGGGAGGGGAGACCTTGGGAAAGGCCTGCTGCTGTTACTGAGGTGCTCGATCACACAGGGGAATCGTGCAGGTAAGGCTTGAGGTACCCCAGTGCTGGGCAGGTGTGGGGCAGGGGCACAGCCTGAGCTCAGGCTGTTGGGCAGCTGAGAGTGATGAGCTCAGGACAGGGCTGTGGCCTGTGCTGGGCTGCCTAAAACAGGTGTCGTGTCTCATTTAGCTTTTGCAAAATGTGTAAAGAGACAGAACCGGACAAGGTCCCTCCTAAAGGGAGGTGTATCAGCTTACCCCAAAATCAGCTGTGAGTTGAATCTCATCTCAAATACTGGGACACCACAAAGCATTGTCCTTAGAAAGTACACTTTTCCTCTGACAGAATGCAAATTAGTTAATAGTTTCCAGCAACCGAAAATGTAGTAAAGCATGATTTGAGCAGGAAGGAAGCCACCAGCAGTGCTGCCACCTCTTTGACAGCTCTTCTAATCACCATAGCTTTATCAAGAAGTGTTAAGTTGTATTTTTTTATTGATATTTAAGAATAAATTCTTACAACATCATCTCTATAAAAGGTTCATCACAGACCAAATACCACTCTAACCTTTTAAGCTTCTACAGTAAAAACTGTCGTCTTTATTTATCTAAGTTTGGGAGAGATACAAATGTAATCATAACCCCCAAGGCAAAATTTTATGGCAGTTTTCAGAACTCCTCTCTATAAAAACTACTCAAAGCTACCAACATAAAAGCTCCCAATAAAATTTGCTTTAGATCCTAGTCGTAAAACATGATTTTTTTTCCCTGGGCCTGGAGCTACAGGTGTCCAATTGGCAGCGCTGGTCGCCACTGCATCCTCTGGCAATGCTGGGCGCCATGTACCTGCTGGGTCAGGTGGGCAAGGACAGGCTGCTGCACCCCAAGCTGTGCCTTGGCTCATGCCAGCACAGCCCGTGGGTGCGTGCTGCTGTGCCTGGTGGCGAGCATGGGCACAGGAGATGTGGTTAGACCGTGGCCGGAGCAATTCTGGAAGTGAGGAAGATCTTTGGGTGTGCAGAGAACTGTACACTAAAAAGAGGCTGAAGAAGAACATCGCACGTGGTAGAACACGGGACTCTTTCCTCTGTTACCTGGCTGGTTAAACAATGGGGATCTGCACTTGTTTGCAAGACCAGTGGCCCTCCAGGTCTTACTTTGGTGACATAGAAATCCATGCACCAGGGGTTGCTTTAACTAAAGATTCCTTACTGTTATTTGCATGTACAGTGTTAGCAGTAAGTAGAAAACCCTTTATTTACGTTTAGCTGAGAATTCCAATCTGGACCCGTGTGCCATGAGGTTATGCTGTGCTGGGCTGAGCTGGAGGGAGCCAGGCTGGGCTGGGGAGACCCGGGCCGGCTGTGTTGTTGAAATGCAATGCAGGAATAAATCTCTGCAGGCTTTAGTGGGTTCCTGGCAACTAAAGGCTCACACTTTATCAGCCTAGATTAATTTGCTTTTGCTGTGCAGGGTGGATTTAACCCCACTATCTCACTCTGGATGGTTTCTGTTCAGAGACCTGAACCTGTTCTTCCGACTGCAATTAGGAGAAAAGCAAACGCAGCACAAAGCTGCTGCTGGTAAAGGAGAGCAGAGGCAGTTCCCAGATGTGAAATAAAAAGCACAGCTGCCTTCTTTGGGGTACATGCCTCAAAGCATCCCAGAAATGTCATGATAAGAAAGAACAACTTAATGTAAAACTGTGCTTGGATGCAAGTATTGTTCTGAGGCAAAAATACCAGTATGTTGATTCCTAAAGCTGCTTTCTTCAGGGACTGCAGGAAGCTGGAGGTGGCCCAGAAAGCCTCCACCTGGTGGCCTACATCTTGTGTTTGCAGGCCTTGGCCTTGCTTGTCATTCCAAGCACCCGCCGCACACTCCGACTGTTCTATAGCTGGGAAACATTAAGTGGTTTCTGGTCTCAGCTGATGGTCCTTGTGAGGAGGGTGGGAAGCCCACAGCCCTATCTTTTGGCAAGTTTCCTGCACATGGTGCTTCCCAAGGGCTTTTTCCTCCTGACTCCATGCGTGCTTCTGATGAGACATCCTTGGGAGCTCTAGGAGTGCCAGGAAGGGGCAGTCAGGGAAATCAGGTAGATTCCATAGTTGCATAATGTGTGTAATAAAAGCTATGATTCATCACAGGGCTTTTTTGTTTGTCTTTAAGTGGACTTAAATTACAAATCTGCCTTTCCAGTCTGTGTGACATCAAGAATTGGGTCTGGGAGCATTCCCAAGCCAGCTGTTAGAGCTATATTCCTATCTTCTTGTCTGTGCTTCACTGGAGAGGCTGCTGGGTACTTCCTGTCTGCTGGGTCTGTGGTTATTGGTTAACTCTGCTTTGTGGGCACTACTTGACGCAGGAACTTCTCCCCAGTGCTCATCCTGAGTTATCACTTAGCTTAGGGCTGTTGGGTCTTGCCTCTGTCCCAGCTGAAAAAAAGCTGTTTTAAGGGTGTGTTGGTGAGAAAGGTTCAGAGAAAGGATGTTTTTTCTTGTCTGAAAGACTGACAAAATGAATACCTTCTCTGGCTGCGTGGGCAAAACTACACAGCAGCCACCAGCTCTTCCTTGCGTCCCTTCTTCCTGACGGTCCTGAGGGAGCCCGAAGAGTATCCCCTGAGTCCTAAATGGCCTTCAACAGCCATGTCCTGATGAAGCCAAGTTAAAAATCTGTGCTAAATCAATGAGACTGTTCCTTGTAGTGGCAACCATCCATACACTCCCTCTTATGGCACCTTTTAATTATTGTTACCAGTGATAAAAGTTTGGGGTCACTGCTTTCGGAAAGGAGCAAACCACGAAACTTGTTTCTCCTAGAAACAGGCATTCCAAGCTCCAGAGGCCCAGGCTCAGAGGGCACAGGAGATACAGCGGTCTTTGGCCGGTGCAGTTTGGGGACCCAGGGCTGTGTCGACTCTGTGTTTTGTTGATAAACAGAGCCATTAATTCCCTGTACCTTTGTACCTATTCCCTCTCATGAGCTCCAAAGGCATTTTATTTTCCTTCAGTTTTGGCATGGGATCAGGGGGTGGCTCTCTGCCTCTGATCTAAGTAAAATAGTCATGATTTGGGGTGGTGCTGTTCACATTATTCATTGCTCCTGGCAAAACAAATGTTGATCTTAAAACATGGCAGTTAATATTTTGATGAAGTAATGAAGCCACCTGGATTTTGGGGACAGCCAGGCTGCTGGGTGAGGGGCCTGGTAGCTCACAGTCCCAGGCGAAGAGGCCCAGTGATGGCAGGTGAGACTCCACGGTGGCATTCCCAGCCTGGAAGGTGGAAGTGCAGGTGGATTGTCACCATCCTCTATGTCCTGTTCAGCTGCTGCTCAAGGGAGAGTGGCAAGATCCCAGACCCAGGTGCTCCTGGGCAGAAAGAGGCCTTTAATAGTTTTGGTTTCTCTTGTGAAAATAAGTGTATTTGTAGCAGAGTATGGGGTCGTTGACCCTTGTGGGCATTTATCCTCACAAAATTAGGGAAAGGGAGGAAGAAGCTGTTGGCAGTCTGTGCTTGCACTGACTGGAGGTTTCTGTGTGAGACTTCTGCAGCTATTGATGGCCTGAGCTCCCTGTATCTCTGCCTTACACGAGGCTGTCAGGCACCTTTTGTGAAGCCTTGACAGCATCATCAATACTGGCATTAGAGCTCCTTGTGCAGCTTATGAGGATGGGATGGGTGTGATGGATATGGAGCCATGTGAGAAATTGGGCGAGGTCGCTGCCGTTTTTCTCCTGGCTTTCATGGAGGCCATGTTTACTTCCCTGAGTTCTCACACAGCGACATGAATTGATTGGTGCTGCTGCGAGTCAGTTGGCAGGATGAGTCAGGAACCCCCGGGGGTTCTGCCGGATGGACGGATCAGGGTGGGTCCAAATGGAGCTCTGGGACTGATGGGCTATCGGAGCTTGGATGCAGGGAACCCCTCTGAAGGCCATCTCTGTGGATAGGCATTCTGTGTCCGTGTGCTCTGTGAGGTGGAATAGTCTGACAAATTGTAGTGCCCATACAGGGCACTGCAGAAACTGGACTGTTCTGCCTGTTCTCTGATCTCCAGTTTCATTTTCCTTCGCTGCTGCTGCCTCTGGCTGTGGGAACAGAAAAGGATCCTCCCCCAAATGTCTCCCAAGTGGCACCTGGAACTCATGCAGTTCATCCAGGTCCTCATACTGCCCTCAGAGCCTGGCTGGAGCCTGAGGAGAGGGGCTGTGTGGCTGCTGGTTGAGGGGCTGCACCAGTCCACTTGTGGGGCAGCAAGAGTGGGGTGAGCAACCATATTGCAACTCCCAGAGTCTCTGTGGCTCCCTCACTGCTCCAGCCGGGAAATAATCTGCACCAGACTTGTTTCCTGGCACGAGCCAGCTTCCTTGGTGCCAGCTCCAATGTGTAGGCTGGCACATTGCAGGAACAGGGAATGTATGTGTGGGGCGAAAGGAGTGGAAACAGTCCTGGCTCCATCACCTCTGCTCTGACCTGCCCTGGCCCCTCACGGCCCTGGCTCCATGGGGTGGAAAAACATCCAGGACAAGACATTCCTCTTTCCTCTCGGTTTACACCATTTCCTCCTGTTCTCTTAACTGATGGTGCTTATGGACACAGAATCCACCATGTCCCAGGTTAAATGCAAATTATTCCCATTCAGCCAAAGACGGTTCATAGCGGAAGCGGGAAGTCACTTCCACTGAGCTGTCCGTGAAATTCCCCTCAAAGCAGTTGCAGTTGGGAAGAGCCAGTTTTATGCAGGTTAGATTTGGTTTATTCCTCACAAGCCAGTGGAGGCGCAGCAGCATGTGCAGCTGCCGGAGCCGAGGCTGCCACAGGGACCTGACATGGGAGTGAATTCCCATGCTTGTTTTACAGTAAAGGCCGGCTTGGTGCTGCTCCACATGTGAAATGGGATTTGCCTTGAGCTGTATTTTTAGCAACTCTCGAACATTAAAGTGCTGGGGCTGTCCTGCAGCAGAAAATGGCCTTTTGCAAAATATTTCCACAAGGTTTTTTAATGCTCCCACTCTTTCCAAATGTGCCCTGGTTGACCCAAGGCGCAAGATAGGCAGCAGCTGCAAGGACGGCGTTAGAGTGGGACGTTCCCACTGCACCAGAGCCGGGCTGTCTGCCACAGAGAGGAGGTAGGATCCTGCCTTATTCTATTAACTGTGGGACCTTCTACCTGGAGATGAAAGAACAAAAGCCTGGGCAGACAGTTAATTATAGCTTCAGCTTCACAAGCAAAGTTAATGAATTTTAACGTGCCTCAATTAATAACTAATTGGGTTTTGCGCCTCGGCTGTGAGGGGAACTGGAGGGGTGTCCAGGAAAAAAATGGTCTAAAGATGAGAGATTTTAATTGAAATACTGTAGGATTCTTGTACAGGGAAATGATACCTGGTGTTACTGTGCAGTTTGAACGCAGAGGGAAATTCAAGGGGAAGTTGTTTCCAAGAGAAGACAAGTGGCAGCATTACAGTGCCAACAAGACATGGCATTATTGTGTCACCTGCAGTGTGCAGTTTGGAGAGTCCTCTATTCACAGCATTATTGTGCCACAGGGAAGTGGGTCCTGCAGGCATATCAGGATGTTCCACCTCAGAGTTGCAGGAGTCAGAGAATTTAGGTAGAAGGAAATGATACGTAACATAAATTTTTTTATACTCGAGGCTGGAATGTGCCTGGCAGTGCTATTGGTCTAATGAGATATTTTATGTCTATTTCTGTGGAAAGAGGATTATTTTTTAAGCTTACAGTTAGGAGAATGTACAGTGTTTTGCTGTGATTAGCGTTAATTCAGGCTCTGGTGGGCGAAAGGAAATGACCAGAGGTAAAGGTAGCAAAGGTTAAATTGTGTTTGCAGTAGTTTAAAAGAGCAATAAATCCTGGAGAGTGCAGAAATAGAGGAACACTCTGCATCTCAAGCAGCAGAAAATTGTCGTCTTTTGAATTTGATGCTGTGAGTGTGAAGGAAGAAAGGAAAATATATCTATATGCCATTTCCTCCTTCAGTACCATTTCCAGGGAATATTTATCAGCAGCCTCAGCCAGCAGGCAGGAAAACACCCAGAAGCTGAAGTGCAGCTTTAGTTTGTTTTGTTTCACTCTTTCATTTTTCGGGCTGTATTCAAACCCCTTCAGAGAGAACGTGGAGTAATAAGAAAAAGAAAAGAAATTAATTTATTCAATGCAGCATTGTCAGGCACCGACCCTCCACCGATCACTATTTACGCTGGGCTGCTCATCATGCCCTTCACAACTGCTGCACAATAAATAATAAAAGATTAAAACCTTAAACCTGGAAAACTTAGGAAAAAAATATTAGAAAATTTTATTTCGGATTATAAAAATCCGTGAATGATTTACTTTAAGGGACAATTTCATTGCTGCCATGTGCAGGAACTAATGATCACGGAGGACTCCGGATTGGTGAGGAGGCTGCTTGGGAAACATAGTCATGGGTAGGTGATAAAGTCACCTTGCTCCCGCGCTGCCTCACTGTCACTGCGGTGGCTTTCACCGTTTGTTACAAGAAAATGATGCTCCATGTACATATTTATACCTGGATGGCAGTAACATTGCAATAACCCTCCCAGAGCGAGCCACCTTGTTTTAGGGAGCCCGGCTCGCTTCCCGGTGCCAGCAGCCCTTCTCCTGCCTGTGAGGAGGTGAATGGAGCTTGGGTGATGGACATTTGTAATGGCAACTCTTCTTTGTCATGAAGGATGTTGCTTAAACTGGGAGCAAGTGCCAAGTGTGCCAGGTTTCCCCCAGGTGCTCCCGTGGCACCCCCTTAGTGAGGAGATGGGTCTGTAAGAGCTTTACAGTCCCCTCTGGAGAACAGCGTGTCTCCTGGGATGTGGGAGGCTGGAGTGAGCCTGGCTGGGCATTGCCCTCACGTGAAAGTGAGTTTGTGCTGGCCGTGGGGAAAGGGTGCTGGATGCAGAGCTGGTTGAGCAGGGAGCCATTGTTTGAGTTTTATTTTGTGTTTTTAAACACCCACACGAACTGTGCAATTAGCACATTCATGTCCAGGCTATTGTTGGGCAAAGCCGTCAAATGGAGCACCAATTGATGGTGCCAAGGCCTAGAAAAAATACAATTAAAAGCGAAAGACAGTATAGGGTACAGAAAGGAACTGGCCATGCTTTGAGGCACAGAGGGAGACAGTTACGCTGGTGGATGGAGGCACCTGGGACGTTTAGTAAGCCCCATTTGGAAAACTTCGCTGTGTGTCCCAGCCCTCTTCCTTGTCCATATCTTGCTGCATTTATGCAGTCTAGCATATACTAATTCTTATTCCTTGCTCCAAATTCAGTATTTGCCATTTATGTGCCTTGATTTCAGGCATTTGCCATGTTTTACCCCAGTCCCTCTGTGTCCGACTGCAGAGTTCCTTGTTTGTGGTGACTAATTAGCGTTTGCAGTTCTTACTGCCTTTTCTCTAGGCCTCATGCTCAGGAGGCTGCTGAAACCTTTCTGGTTCTTCACTACCACCTTCTGTTGAAAAAAAATCAGTGTGAAATGGTAGGCAAGCGGTCATGAACTTGATGCTACGGTGATAAGCGAGTTCCTTCCATGGGATGAGGTGACAGCAGATGGAGGTGTTGGGAGACAGTCCTGGTAGCCCACAGGCTCTGGTACAGCCCAGTTCCACCTTCCCCTCACCCTTTGAAGCGCATCCAGGCTGGGCAGCGTTTTGGCACCTGCCTGTGGCTGCACAGAAGGGGCTGGGAGCGGAGCCTGCCAAGTCCTGGGCCCTGGAGGAGCTGCCAGCCTGAGTCCCACAGGTCACCGGCCATGCATGCACGGCGCCTGCTCCCTGTGCGTGTCCGGCTCCGTGTCCCGCAGCCCAGCTCCTGGCTGGCGTCCCCGTTCTGCGTGCCTCCTCCCGAGGGTGCTGCGGCCAGAGGACAGCGGCAAGGTCACAGCCGCGGCAGGTTTGTCAGGCAGGGTGCACGAGGAGACCGGGCTGGCTCGGCGCTCCGGAGCCGTGGGAGCCTGGGTGAGGGAGGTGTCACGGCGTGCTGGCTCCTGAGCCCAGAGTGGCAGCGTTTGCCCTGGGAGGGGTGTGAAGTGCCACTCGGGAACCTGTGATTTTCTGCGTGGCTCTGGCTGATGCTCCTCACACCCCGGAGGTGACCGGGCCACGGGGAGGGCGGGCAGGGGGTGATGGGCGCAGCCCGGCGGAGCTTAGCTGTCTCACGGAGGGAGCCGGAGTAGTGCACCGTGGCCACCGTGCTTGTCACTGGAGCCTGCCAGTGTCCTTGACTCCCGGGCCAGGTCAGCACGGGCAGGTTCCTCTGGGGAAGCACACGCAGATTCTGAGCTGAGGCACAAGTCTAAAGGCATCTCGGAACAGCCATGGTCAGGCGTGGCTGACCATAGATGCTGCGACTTGTCTTGAAATGAGCGAAGTAGAAGGGGAGACCCCTCCCTCGGCCTGCTGGCCACACAAGAATTGCATACAGAAGGTTTTAAATTTCGGTTGAGAATTGTTTGTGGCATGGCTTGTGTTTCTGCTGGTCTTAATGAATCAGTGCTGACTTAATTTATCAGTGTTAAACGTTTGTTTCTCATTTGGAAGCTGGATGTGAGTGAGGATTTAAGACTAGCATTCCGTGTTTTCTCTAAGCAAGTCTCCACATCTGCGTTCACAAGGAGTAAACATGCAAGGTCCTTTCACGTGGCCAAACTGCAAATGGCATTCAGAGCCAAACCAATATTCAGCATATTTTTGTTCGCATTTCTTCTGCTTCGCTTAACACCTGCCAAGCATTTCAGGAGAGGCCCTTGGTCAGATCAAACGCTTCCTCATGGGCCACCGAGCATCCTTTCCCATCAGTTGCTGCTGTCCAAACCCTCCATCCCAGTGCTGCACTCCTCAGGGCCCCCCTAAACCACTCATCCTTGGTTACCTGCAGAGCCGACAGCTGAATGCGCTGTGCCCCTGTCGGCATAGAGAGGTTTTGTGCTTCTGTCCTTCCTTTAAAGCCGCTCTTCTCTCACCTGCACCGGTGGCTTTACCTCACAGTCCCTGGCTGAGTGAGCTGCTGCACGTAGGGACACCTTGCACTCGATCAGATACAAGTATCAGTGGCAGAAACGTGTGATTCAGACAAGGCAGTGCTGCTATAAACTGGTTTTAATGTATCCCACCACTCTGATGGAGAAACTCTCAGGGGCACTTACTATAACCATGTCTGGTACTCATGTAACTCAGCCTGATCCCATGGGGATTTAAGCTGTATTTGACATGAACCGGAGTGAAATGGATTTCCATTCACCCACACAGACACTTCCAGCAGTTTAACCAGCTCAGTTTCGAAAGTGGTTTTAGGGCGTGGGATCTCAGGCACAGCTGGGGGAGATAGAGAAGGACGAGGAGCTGTGGTGGCGGAGGAGCCCGGAGGATGAAAGGGCTAGTGCCCATGAAAGGGATGGTGCAGGTGCCTGGATGCCCACTCCAGCATAGCTGGCGGGTGCTTATCACAGCCCAGTTTTCCTGAGAGGAATTTAGGGCTGTTCCTGCACGCTGGGGTGGGCCAGCACACTCTGTGCTCAAAGCACAGCAAATGGGAATATTCCGCCTAAAGCACTTTAGGTTCTTCGTGTTGTTACTGCTCTGATACTGAGCAGAGATTTACGAGGTACTCTGAGGTGGTGAATGAATGTATCTGTGCTTCAGGACCTAATCATGTAAGCAGGAAATAAAAAGGGGATTTTTAAGACGAATGCCAACTCTCCAGCAGTTGCCAGGGATTCTACCAAAACCCACAGCAGAGCTGCGTTTATTTCATTTATTTTGAATAAATGTCTACTTAGGGGACAAAATGGGTTAGATAAAATATTTCTAAAAGAGAAACCGGAGAAAAGAGGTGCAAGTTCCCCACCCGAAGAAAGACATTGCATTGGATGTAACAAGAGTTCCTGGGGTATTCAGTGTTTTACTCCCCTGTCTTGTTCCTGCTCTGTGCAGAAAGAATTTCTCCTGCGTACGTGTCAGGAGGGTGACAAGCTAAAAATGCCATCAGTGCCTGTGGAGAGAGAGAGGGGACTGGTCAGCACTTCCCAGCATGAGGAATCCCAGTGAATGGGATTGGGTTAAAGATTGGAACCACGTTCTGTACCCCCTAGCAGGAGGCAGGGCTTTGTCGCGCATTGATGAATACCCCAAGCTAGAACAGCTTGTAACCCATGAGGAAGGCACTGCCCTCGCTGCTTCTGCTTCCTGCATGGTGTAAAGTGAGTGGGTGACTTGGAGCCACTGCAGAAGCCCTCTGGATGTGGGTTTGCCCTGTGGGTAAAAAAACTCGAATGTGACCTCTGTTTCTGTCTAATTTTGGTGGGGTTTTCCTTGTGGAATCAGAGCTCAGGTTTGAGGTCAGAGCTGTCCTTCCATTCGTGTTCATGTCGTTGGCTTTCCCAGGGCAGCTCTCCTTCCACAGCCCCGTGGAAAGGAGAGAGCCTGAGCTTTGCTGTCTTGCCAGGGCCAAAGAACACATGGGGTGACTGCCAAAGCCAGACATGTGTCACTGTTCCCTCTCCCAGCACGTCCCATCCATCCCACTGCCCCTGGACCAGAAGGAGATGGGCATGGGGAGCAACAGAGCATGAACCCCTCCCCAGGAGCCCTGCATGCACCCAAGACAGAAGCTGTTGAGGCGTGGGCTGTACCACTGCCATGTTGTCCCTCCTCACGGAGCAGATCCCCAGTCCTGCTGCCACTGTTGCCTCTTGGGAAGGAGAAGCTTTTTTTGGATCTGTGAGCTGGAAATTCCCTTTCTAGAGGTGCTCTTGACTTCCAGTTCAGACCACTTTAGAGTACATTTCCCATTGCCATTTCTCAGCATCTTGGCACCAGTTTTATTAGCACCAGTTTTAAGAGCAGCAGCTTTCATATAGGCGTGAGTTAGATTTGGGTTTTGCTAAAGACTGTAGGGAGACATCCCATTCCTTCCCATCATTCCATGTATACTTTGAAGAGCTGTGCTAATTGCTTCCTTTGAAGAGCCAAACCCCTGAACTTCTGAACCACCACTTTCCTGCCGTCGTGCCAAAAGCACTGCCAGATCTGTGTCTCCTAAGCCTCCCTGACCACAGATTGCTAAAGCAGGTGCTCATGTTCCATGCTAAGTCATTCAGGCATTACAAGCTCCAAAATGAGGGTGTGGAGGCCAGTTTCTGGGTGCAAGTTAGAGCTGACCCTGGGTGTAGTAACTGCTGTATAATCCCATACGGAGTGCAGGCACTGCCTGGCTCTCCGGGTGATCCCAGAGCTGGCTCCAAGCTTGTGGCTACAGCTCTCAGTACAAGCTTGGAACCAAACCACAAGTCCAGCAAACTGGAGGAGTTTCAGGGGAGGTCCCTGCTTGGCCTGGCTGATCAGTAAAGTTGTTTCAGCTTTTCTCTCGCTCCATGGGCTCTTAAGCTGGAACCAAAGCCCAGAAGGGAAGGAGAAAAGTGTTTGGGTCAAATAGGAGGGGATCTGAGTAGCCCCAAAAAGCAGAGTTGCCATGTTGTCTCAGTGTTGTGCTGGCAGCCACTGCTGGGCTCTGCAGAGAGTTTTTACAAGGTCCCTGCATGCAGCACTGACTCACTGCAGCCACAGCCCCTGGAGCGTGAACAGCTGGAGCAACTTCCAGCCCAGAGTTTTCCAAATTATGAATGTTAGTGAAAGGAAAAAAGAACTCGGAGGGTTTTTTAAGGATTTGGTTTCGTAAAAGACATCTGGGTTGGAGGTTTGTGTTACCTCATAAGCATCTGTATGTTTCGCGTGCTGGTATTTCACTGCATCACCTGGCTCTGTCTTTGTGTTTGGATTTCCCTCCCATCTGCCTTCACTCTTGTCCCTTTTTTACTGAGCCTTCAGAAGGAAAAACAGTTCGTAGCCTTTGCAAGCGCCCTTAAATGTCCCCCACCTCCTCCCAGCTGCTCTGTTCTCTTTTGGCTCTGCTTTAGGGATGTTTTGGAGGAGCTAGGAGATGGGACCTTGTAGGAGTTACAGGCAGATAAGCTCTGTGCAGAGAAGCCTTTTTCCACAGAGGTGGAAAACAGCAGCTTCTCTGCCTGGAGGTGGGGGAGAACAAATCCTGACTTTCAGCAAGGTCCTAAAAAAAAATCTCTAGAAACTTCCATCAAACCAGTGACACTGGCTTTTCTCTCGTGCCTGTTCCTCAGAATGATCAAGTGCCATACGAAAGCAATTCTTTGAAAGGCAGGCTGTGGTAACATACTGGGGTTCTTTGTGCCGGGCACAGCTCAGGGCGTGATGTCACCTCTGTGGTCTCACCATTGGTGACATGCAGGAGTTCCTCGCCATTGACTGCAGCCGTAATCCACAATGTGCCAGCCAAAATCCCAGCCTGGCAGCAGCCCCCTGCTTTCCATCATGGAGGGCCAAGGATGGAAGGAACCAAACCTGCTGCATTTGGTTTACAGGGCTGGCCATTAGCAGAGCCCAGCTCTGGTGATTAACACAGCACAGCGCTGGTGCGGGGCCCGATACAAATAAAAGGTCTTTGCAGTTATAATGAGATATTCATGCATGGCAGCTCCGGGTATAAACTCAGCTTTTACTGTGTGCTTAGCTATGGCAAATGGAGCAAAACAGGGCTGAACTCATTGCATCCCACCTCAGCTGCACCTCACAAATAACGGCCTTGAACACCCTCGTCAGCAAGTCCATTTCCTGTGGCTGCCGGCGGCAGCTCCCTGGCCGGGTGTCCTCTGCACAGACAGGCAAGCCGGGGTGACACGGCACAGTGGGGAACAGTTGTTAAGTATTAATATAGCCTGTTTGTGAGAATGCTGATGGTGACAAGGTTGTAACGGGTGTCTCGCACTTTTTGTCCCTGCCAGGGGAGGGGAGCTCTGTGGGGGGAGCCCGTGGTGTGCTAGGGATGGGGAAACTGAGGCACCCTGTGACCAAGGCCATTGTATGACCTGCAGCAGAGTTTGGAGCCCCCAGGAAGCCAGGGCAGCGGAAGAGGAAGCCTGGATAGTACCTGGTGATGTTCCCCCCAGCCTCACAGTATGCTTAGTGGGAAAAGGGGGGCTGAAGGCCAGTGCTCATGTAAGAGAGACCAGGCAAGGGAGGGTGACAGCCTTGTGGCCGTATCCCTCAGGTTTGAAGGTGACATCCCTCAGACCTCCCTGACTCAGAGACTTGCAGCTCCTTCTGGTGTCTGACCAGAGTTTTTTGTTGTTTTCTTGGAGTTTGGCGTGGATGTGGGGCACAGTAAGTTCATTTTCCAGCTGAATTTACAGCACGGAGCCTGGCAACTTCCACACCATTTTCCTGCTGGAGTCCCTTGCAGACTGAAGAGCTTCCCTGAAAGGCTGGATGCTTTGGCACTGCTTCTGTTAGACAGAGCGAGAGGTTTGCTGCTGATAATCCTGCCACAAATTCAGAATTAATCACAGCATAATGGAATCTGGTAGTGCTGGTTGTTAATTCTCTATTGAGTCTGCATCCCCGTGTTTGTTCTCATTTGTTCTGATCAGGGCCATTGTCTCTAATATTGCTGCATAAAGGGTAAGAAATAAATCAGCGGTGTTTAGCTTTCCTAACCATCTGCTCTGGCTCCTATCCCAAACTCAGTTTTTAAGTTGGGCACAGTTTGTGTGATTTTGCCTTGCGAGAGAGAACGTCTCTTGGGAGAGGAGGGGAAAAAGCGACTCCTGATCTCACCCCAGGGATCGATCATTCCAGGGATACTGCACTTGAACTCACCAGGTTTTTGTTGTCATGCCTGTGGTTGGGCTGAGCTTTGGCAAAGGTGCCAAAAGGAACTTCTTTCTCTCTGGAATAATGGGATAAATGCTTTTAACAGCAATGTGTTACTTGGAGGTGTAAAGCACTTGGTTTGGCCATGGAGTTTATGTGCTTTGGTGGCATTCGGTCCCAACAAGGTCAATCTCCAACCTGTGTGTGCTGTGATGCACCCCTTGGGTCATTACTGAACCTTCCTGTGGAGCGCAGCCAGTTGGTTTTAAGAGGTGTTGTTAATGCAGTGAAATTCAGGGCATTTGGGAGCTGCTGCATCATCGCAGATGGGACATACATCTTGTAAACTATAAATTTTTAAAAATTATTTAGCATCTCCATTGCTGTGTGGGCCATGTGGCAGCAAGCATGGGATAATTCCATAGCTTTCATTAGAGCACACATCAAACATTTAAAGTCCACGGGTGGTGTTTTCAGGAACTATTATAATAATTAGGAAAGGAGAATGGGTTTAATAAGAGTTGTAAACAGTGATCGGCAGCCAGATCCCATCCCTCCCTGCAGACCCATCTGCACGGCACATCTGGGCACATGGAGCAAGGAACAGCACGTTCCATCCCGCCTGCCCTGACTCTGAAGGAAGGTGTGGGGGGTCAGGGGTCACTCTGGCACACAGCGGTGACAAACATGAGGAGAAAAATCTGTAAAATACACAGAAAAGCCCAACCATACCCTTCCAGTAGAGACTTGTGCTCAGTCTCCTGGCAGCTGTCGCTGGGTGCTCAGGGCTCGCAGGCACAGAGCCCTGCGGGCCCTGGGCTGTGCTGAGCGGGCACAAAGAGATGTCCCCACCGGCGAGGACCCAGGGCCAGAGCTGGCAGCCAGTGGGATGCGGCATGGCCTCGCCCTTCTCAGGGACTTGGGCACGGGGTGCCTGAGGCAGACTCTTGCAGTCAGGCACTGCTGCCCCTCTGGAGCCTGGCAGGTAGAGGTCCGCAGTTTTTTGGTGCATTTCAGCTGTCAAGATGAGACATGAGAGGTTAAAATCATGAACTCTTACTTGAAAGTCATAATGGGCACTCTAATCTACTTAATAGTGCCGAGCAGTGCAATCCCTAGGAGCAACTCCTTGCAATAGGGTACTTTGTGGTGTGGAGGGAAGCTCCGACAGCTGGAAATCCAGTCGGGCTGTGTTGATCGTGAGCATGTTCTAAGTGATGAGAAGTCCCAAATTACACCCAGTGGAGGAATATTCTGGAAAGAAGGTTCCCATGACTGAAGTCTGATATTCCATGCACAGCAGCCATAGTCAGGATTGCTTCCTGTCCGTATGGGGCAGTGTGAGGTGCTTGTGCTCAACCACTTTGGTCCCCATTCCCTGGTGCTCTCCACAGTCCTTTGGAATTCCCTGGTGACAAGCAGCGGCTTTGTTCGAGGTGATGGAGGTGCTTGTGTAAGATACTGTGGAGGGGGAGGACAGTTCCAGCGTGCCAGTGAAGAAGCTGTTGAATAAGTAGCTGCTTGCTGCAGCTGCGTTATGTGTCCTGCCAGGTGTTAAATGGGCAATGCTGGAGTCAGCAGATCTGTTATGTCATTCCATCTTCCATGCGAGTTCAGGCTCTTGAGAAAGCAGCCAAGGTGCTGGCCTGGGAGCCACAGGCTGGCTGCGAGCACCTCTGGGCTGGATAACGCCCACCTAAGGAAAAGCCCCAGTTCAGGTGGTGCTTCCAGCTGAGCTGTCCCTTCCCTCCCTGAGCGCATCCCTCCCTGGGCCAGGGACACAGAAACACAGCTGTGGTGACCTGCCAGTCACCGGCCACCTTCCGGACAGGCCACCAGCCGGGCCTCCAGCAGGGAGCTCTGCTGGAGCCCCCACTGGCTGTCACCGTGCTCTGCTGCACCCCAAGGAGCACTGCCAGGCAGGGGTCACCATGGGATGGTGGGAAGCACCCCCTCTTTGGCTTTGAGCTGAGGGCTCCTCACTCGGTGTGGCAGCCAGGCTCCGGATCCCAGGCAGCAGTGTGGTCTCACCCGCCCCGCGCAAGGGCGTGCCCCACCGCAGGGACAGACACCCGTGGCTGGGGTCCCCGCCGTGTGTGCCCCCACAGCCAACCCGGCTCCTCAGCCTGGCACGGGGCAGATCTTGTCCACTGACCTAAATTGAGGCTGAGCAAAGAGAGCAAGCAGCTGCCCCACTGCTGCTGCTCTGTTTTCAGCACGGCTCGAGCCTCCCTAATCCCCTCGGATTTTGTATCTACCAAAACAGCTTGGGCCCATCAGTAAATTGCAGTGGCATATGGTCCAGGTTTATGAGTAATCTGGCACACGCTGAAGGCAAGGAGGACGTCATCCTTCAGCAAATACAGAAAATATTGGGGGGGGGGGGGGGGCTATGACTGTATTTAATATAGTTGATGAGAAAGCTGTGAGAAATGTTTACCTTTGAAGCCAGTCCTGTTTCAACTTCAGCTGCTGGGAGAAGCCGCTGTGTAACAGGAAACAAACAGAAGTAACAGGGGAGTCTTGTTGGTCCCGCAAATGTTTTGTCACTTAATCTGATCCCATGGGTGTGTGTGGGGTTGGAGGGGAAAGCAGGCAGCTGGTGGCACCAGCCAACCTGGATACAACCAGTGCTACATCAGCCACTTGGAATAGTTCTCATCACCTCCCTACAGGTGAAGTTCCTCTAGCTGGGCATATGCCAGAGGCACAGCTTCATGCCTGATGGGAGGAGGGAAGTGCAGTTTTGGCAGCTCTGGGAGGAGGAGCCTGATCGTGGACACCTCAGTGGGCGTGACCTTGTTGTGACGGCAATGGATGACCCAGCATGGTTTCCAGATGTTCTCTGAGGACACACGAAACACCTTCCAGTGTCAATGTACTCAGCATTGGCTTCAGCAGGGCAATTCACCTGAGGAATGTCCAGGTCCTGGTCGAGGAACCCTCTGTGTAGTCCTGTCCTGGCAGGGAGATGAAGCTGCGAGTGGTTGGAGCTGCACCAGCCAGTGTGATGGCCCTTCTGTAAGGGCTGGGGACATCCCTGGGCTCAGCTGACATCCCATGGAGACATCTGTGCCAGAACTGGGACATCTCTGGGAGCAGGAGGACATGGAGATTGGAAGGGGCTGTGTTGGGTAAAACGCTGCAGCAGCATTGTGAGAGCCTTTCCTTGGCCCCTGATTGCTCTCTGTGGTTCAGTTCAATCAATCTGTCTCATTCCTCAGACCAGTGATGCTGCTTTTCCCTCCAGCTGGGATGAGAGCTAACAGTTTCTCTTCTCTCCTCCCCGCTCAGCTGCTGTGGGCTCTGGAGCCCCATTTCACAGAGGGCTTGAACTTCCTTTCACTCTTCCCAAAATCTGTGTTTCCTCAGTATGTTTGGAAGCCCAGCTACAGGAACCTCACTCTCTCATAGCCTCCCTACACCGTGTAATGCTTTGGCAACACTCAGTGTTTTCTTTGGTTGCATAGACATGGCTGTAGTTGTGACATCCAAGGGGGAGTCATCTCCAAGAGGACATGCACGTGTCCTGTCCTGTGACCTGGTCGGCAGCATGGTGAAAGGAGAACACAGTTGGCTCCGAGTGCCACTCTTCTCCTGCTGCCAACTGCCACTTGGAAACACTCCGAACTTCAGGGAAGGTTTCGCCTCTTTAATCCAAGAAAAGGCCTCAAGCAGCTCACAAATAACTTAAACCTTGGGCTTTTAAAACTTTGAACAGAGCCTTTGGGACCGTATTTGTTCAAATCTTACGTTTCTTGGTGGCTCAGATTTTTAGCCCTTGGCTGCAAGCTTTGAAGCAACACGGTGTGCAGTTTAAAAGCAGCTTTGCTTTTTAAGTGGGAACTGATTTTTTTAAGGCTGGGAATTGTGTGATTTTGGTCTTTGTTTTGCATAGTCCAGTTTTGCGTTCTGGAAACTAAAGGAAATATCTCCTGTTAAAGGGTGGGATGCAGACCATGTGATCTCAGCAGCGAGATGGAGCAGGGTGCGGTGTCCCAGTGGGTGTGGTGTCTTCCATGGGACCATGGTGAGACATTCTGCCACCGCTGGGGCAAGTTGCTGGAGCCAGGAGCTGAAGTTTCCTGCAGTCCCTGGAAATCCAAGGGCATCTGCTCACAGTTCTTATTTTAAGTGTGTGTTGACAGGATCTTCACGTGCTCCATCACTTTGCTGCCGGTGGCGTGTATGTGCTAGGATGGATCAGGGACAAGTCCCCCTCGCCCCTCCTGGTCGCCCTGACACGGCAAAGGCCCTTGTTGCACCTGCCCTGCTTGGTGCCAGGGGACAAGGGCATCTCAGGATCCCGTGTCGGTCCATGCCTGGGAATGCCAAGCCACATGTCATGCCTGGAAATGAGGCCCCACAGTGTCCCCTCATGCTGCCACTGTCATGAGGGAGGGCACGGCTCCCACGGAGGGGCTTGCTGGGATTTTCCAAAGCACTTTGGGAAAGGGCTGAGGTGCAGGTGTGCAGCAGAGCTATGGTCTGCAGTTGTCCGTGCAATTCTCCTCTGCTTTCATGTGGGGTGGGATGCTACCAGGTGATCTTTCCAGCCGTGATGACAGGACATCTCAGGTGTTTCCTCTCCAAGATGCGGCAGTGGATGGTGGTGACTCAGAGTCTGCATTTGTAGCCATGCACAAGGCGGTGTCCTGGTGTCCATCTGCTGCTGCAGGACACGCGCTGGGCCCTGAGAGCCGAAGGAGTTAAACTGCTTCCAAGTAGGCCTCTTCATGCTAATAAAGTACCTTGGAGCTGGTCCAGCAGGCAGACACCTGGGTATTATCCAAGCATCTGACACCCCTAGAGAACCAGAGACTTGATGAGCTTTGCACACTCTCGGAAATCTTGGAGAAGAAAGGAGGCTTTCCATAGAAAATGGATTTTCAGGGCCAGCTGAAGGACATGACGTTCAAGATCATTGCTTTAAAATAATTTCAGCTGCAGTTAATGTGAAACAAAGAAGAAAAGAAAACCCAAGACAGTGAAAGGATAATTAATTCTGAGTTGGAGCTGCAATTTGGAAGGGCTGTATTGTGAAGTGACCCTTTTCCGAATGATACCTGCACTGGCTCTTCTTGGAGAGCCCTTTGCGGTGAAATGTTGTGTTATTTTACTTTTATACTGTACATTCGTTCTCCCCTGGTGTTACAGAGTGACCTTGAGGTCAGCCTTTCAGAGAAGGGCCCAGTGTAGTGAGGAGATTCCGCAGGGAGCCCCGGCACAGGCTGGGCTGAGCAGAGCCCTCCAGGGCCAGCTCCCCTTTCTGTGCCGTGGCAGGATGGCGCCTGGCTGGCCCCTGGGCTTATGGCACCCTGCCATCCATCCTGCTTTGTTTCTCCCTTCTCCCCAAACCTCCACAGCGTGCACCCTCCTCAAGAGAAGTTCTGCAGAACCCCTTTCAGGACCATGGGGTATCCCATTGGAGGGGCACAGTGTCCCCACTCCCAGGATCTCACCCCACAGAGCTCTAAGGGAACTTGGGTCAATGGATCACCCTCTCTGGCTCCGACCTCCTCTCGCTGCTGCATCTCCTCCATTCCTAGCACGTGTTGTACTGAATTTCTCCAGAAGCTTAGAGATGCTTTTTATGAGGAGCTGTTCCAGGGACTGAAGCCTGTACAGAATATGATGTTTATTACTGGGCCATTCCAATGTAATTTGAAAAAATATCTATTTCTGGCCTACTTGCTCTTCCTCAGCTTACAGAGAAACCAAATAAAAAGCATCGAGGCCAGAGCTCTAATGAGATTCACATTTTGGACATCAGATTAGTACAATAATGCATTTCACACTGTTGTCTCCTAATTTGCCTAATCAAATAAAAGGAGATGAAGCATCACAGAGCCCAACCTCCCTGTTCCAACAAGGCAGCGCTGAACCCATCACTTGGCGCTTCAATTAATTTTCTCCGCACAGGTTGGCCAAAGCACATAATTTAATCAGCTCTGTCAGTAGATACCATCTATCCCAGGGGCTGGCAATCCCAGGCAGCTGTCCCAAGGAACCACAGAGTGCATGGGTAGCCTGGAGAGGTTTTGGGAAAGAGGGGAAGGCGTCTCGGGCTGCTGCAGTCCATGCTGTTGTGGCAGGGTATCGAGTAGTCAGGTTCCATGCTGTGCTAAATCCCAGGTAAATCCTTGCTCCAGTGCCACAGTTGGAGCAGATGGGTCTCCCTGTGCTCTCAGGAGATTGTCCAGGGAAGTGAGGGCTGTTGTTGGAGCTTGGGCAGGTGGTCGGGGCCCAGGTGGGGCTTGAGTTAATGCTAAAACCAGTGCTGTGGTCAGGAATTTCTCTGTGACTTAGTCGTCACTCCGTGACTTACCTCCCGAAATGGGCAGGACTTGTGCTCCAGGTACATCCATGTCCCTAAAGGCAGCTTGGAAGCAGCATGCTGTTAGGAACAAGTTTTCCTGCATGTTCTGCTGAGCAGTGTTGCAGGGAGCTGGGAGCTTTTTGGGTACTGCCCAATTCACCACCCAGAACAAAGCAGTTCCACTTACAGAACCTGAATGCTGAGACCTGGGACCCCTCTCCTGGCTGTGGAGCAGACCTGGGAACCCCACAAATGCTGCAGGATTGGTGCCATGGCAGGTGCTTTTCTCCTACGATATGTTGGAGAATCTAGCAGAATTTGAGATTGTGCTTTTAAAGGAGAATCAATCAATGGGTTGGGTTTGGGGGTTTGTTATAATTCACTGAGAGTCAGGAATGGTATTTCAGTGCTGGTGACATCAGCGCAGACCTAAAAGTTGTACTAAAACCCCCCAAAGTATGAAACCATGTTTGAGTTCTGTTTCTCGGGAGATTTGTCCTGGGCTCGGCTGTGCTGTAGAGTACACCCAGCTTTGCAGATGGGATTTTTGCCTCAGAAGGTGCGCTTGTTCCCAGTCCCAGTGAGGATGGCTGTGGTTTGTTGTAGTGGGCCCCTGGGCCCTGCTGGTACATCCCAGAGCTCCCCAGAAGGCAGCAGCAGCCACAGGCCCCAGCTAAGCAGTCCTGTTCATTCCCGTTTGGGAAAATAAGTTCATTTACAAAATCGGGCAGAGCAAGCAAATGAAAAAAAATAAGTGTGAACTAAATAATACGATTTTGGTGCAAACACGGAAATCAAGTCTTGCTTTTCCATAGGCTGTGGAGCCATCCTTGTAACACAGGAAGAACCATTGTGAGTTCACTGCCAAAACCCAAAAAAATTATCAAGTAAAGGCAGTTTCTTGCATCCAAAGTCCCTCATTATATTAAAAAAAAATATTGCAGCACAAAATTTACAAGTGCATCACAGGACCCACTTGCACTGTTAAACAGATGGCACCTACACAGGACCCAAAAATATATAACAATTTTAATTGAGCCAATGCAAAACATATTTGTGAAATAAAATAGGACATGCCAGGTCTAATAAGGCCCTCCCCAGAAATTGTGACGTTAGTTTTGTAACAGCACAAGAGGTACTTGGAAGCTGCTCCTTAGCAAATGAAACACTGCCTTGACTTGCTTACTGCAGCCTCTGAAGTTCCTGCTCAACGTGCTGGCCCTGCTGTGGCTTTTCCTGGGAGTGCTGTGCCGACCCCTTTGGCCACCTGAGGCCTTTTGCGCGGTGTCCTGCTCTGGTGCAGCTCTGTGGGCTGGGGCTGTGGCTCTTGGTGAGGACAACAGCCAGGCCCCTCGCTTTGGCAGTCAGGAAGGGGACGTTGCTCTGGCCGTATCTGAGCTTGGCGTCTGCAGCAGGTGGGCTGTTACCTGTGCCCATCCTGCTCCCAGGGCCGCACTGCAATGCCCGTTTTGGATGCCCAGCAGTGCATAGAGGGCCGGTCAGAGATGGGTCCTGCCTCCCAGCACTGCAGAGCTGAGCTCCCAACTTTCCCCTCAGTGGCTCCTCTGGTGAAGGAGAGGTTCCTTAAGCTGAACTCTGAAGGCAGGTGGTGCCGGTGCCTTTGCTGCTTCCCAGTGAACTAAGGAAAACACCTGTCCTGCAGCAGAGCAGGATTCCTGTAGCCATGAGGCAGCACTCAATGATAGAGGATCAAATGGGGATTTTTCCCTCATTGATAGCACTGGGTTTCTTCACCTTTCCCTGCGGTCTGAATTGTGACCAATAAAAGAGCCACTTCTTCCATCGCTGGAAAGGGAGGTTTGGTCTGAAACAACGTAATACAGAATTCCCAAGTTCCTCCTACACGTGCAGGAGAAACAGCAGAAAGAAAAACCTAAGACCTCCCCTACTTAGAACTTTCACCTTTGTTTTTTTCCCTGGAGTATGTCAGCATGATTTGAACCATGAGGACATGTTAAAGGTGACAACAGTGACTGGGGCAGTGTGATGTCACCACGGGTTTTGCAGAGGCCAGACACCTGTGTCCTGAGAGTCTGTGAGAATCCCAGGAAAGGGATGCAAACCCATGACCTGCATGAGGTGCCATTGCTGAGAGGGATCAAAGATAACCTTATCTTTGCCACTAAACCCCAGCACCCCCAGGAGTGGGAATGCCACCCCCGTGTGGGAGCGTTCCAGTGTGATGAGGCTGAGTCAAGTGGGTAAAACAAACTGCAGCGTGCGAAATGCAGAGTTGTGGTGTCCCGTAAGGGATGATCAGAAGAAGAGGGACATAGCACAGAAATTTCCTGCAGGAAAATCCCCAACAGGAATTAGTACCAGGCAGCCAGGGCTGTCCTGCAGTGGCTAGGGCTCGGGATGAGCCTGCGTCGCAGCACTCAGAATTCTCTTCCATTTTGCCTTGGATCAGCCTGACCCGGCTCGCCCGGGTTACACATGGCAGTTTTGTGCCTGACGAATGCTGTAGTTCTCATTAAATCAAAAAACTGAAAGGGGACACGGCAAAATTAATTGTTAGTTCATATTAACTCCAGCCAATTCGTTTCTGCTAATATCAAAATGTATAAAATAAACACAGCCTTGTTATATTGAGGATCCTCTTGTTTCCATGAATCCTCCTTTGCCTCGCTGGTGAGAGGAGCCCCTCAAGGCTGCTTGGTGGCATTGCTCGGCTCTTTGTACATGGCCCTTTAGGGTTCTCTCGGGCATTCTGAGCACTCCTGCCAAGGAAGTCTCACTTGTGTCACCTGAATCAGTGGATTTTATATCACCCTACGCCTCTTGCCCCCCAAATTATTTGTGATGGACATTCCACACTGTGTAATAAGGAAACTCTCAGGTATTATCTGCACCAAAATGCCAAGTGTAACATGCTGTGATATTGTGCCAGTTGGAAGAGAAAATCTGTGTAGAGACCCAAAATGCCGTTTTGCTTGGGATCAGCCTTTCTGTGAAGAACTGCTTGTTCCAGGGTTTTCAGTGGACACAGGCAGAAAGGACAAAAAATGGTCAGTGGATTTCTACTTCTGTGTCTCAGTTGGTTACAAATATTTTTTGAGAGGCAGCAGACAAACGTGAGGGAAAAACCCTCTTCATCTGCATGTTGTCCTGTTACACAGCGCAGCTCGGAACATGAGCCGGCACTCCAGTGATACCTCAGCATGTGTCATGTGTACATGGAAAATGGAGGAAAAGTAAGAGGGAGCCGATTGTGTTTTAAACTGGCATCTGCTGAGCTCAGTGCTTCCAGCTGTGCCGCCTCAGCACCTTGAGGAGCAGTGCAGGACCTCACCTGTGTCCTGGCACACCTGCCCGGTGTTGCCTCTTGGTCTTGCGTTGGGCTGGAGGCTGCACAGAGGTTTAGTCAGGGGCTTCAGCTCAGCCAAGGGCTTGCTGGTTGGGCTCTGTGGGTCAGATGTCCCCAGCCCAGGGCCAGCACTACCCAAGCTGTGGTTCTGCAGCGACAAGGCGGCGCTGCGGGCACTTAGTGGTTCCGGCTGTGTGGCTGATGCTTCATAAGGCATGAGCACAATCCTTGTAGTGTTCAAAGGGTTCTCCCTGGCCATGGGCAGCTGGGACCCCTGGGTGCGGCTGTGGCAGCTTTCCCGGCCACGCTGTGCACGGCCAAGTGGGCTGCCTCTGGGAGCCGGTACTGTGGGTCACCATGGCGCTAGAAAACGGAGGTCTGAGCTGTGCAGATGATACGGATGCTATGGAGGAGGAGAAGACGGAAATAATGACTGAAACTTAGATAATAATTTTATTTATAGTCTAATGTGCAGACATGGCTGTTGCTGATGAGGCTACCAGTGACATAAATAAACTCAAGCAGAAGATGTAAGCGAGTGGATAAATGTAAAGACATCTTTGGGCAGTGCCACGGATTTGGACATGGACCAAGAGAATTATTTCTGTCCCTTGTGACTCCAGTGAAGAGCACAAAGGAGATAATTAGCCCAGGATGCTCCGCACTGCTCTTTCCATCTTGCGCACATTCATGCCCACCAAATGTGAAATGTTCGCCTTTTCCCCTCCAACATGATGGTTGTTGAACTTATTTTTAGTGTCATTTGATAAGCCTCCCTGCTCGCAGAGAGACATCCCACTGACCCAGCCACTGGTCATTGTCTATACCAGTTCCCATCAAAGCGGGCGCGCTTTGTCAGGTTTCGACTCGAATATCCATTCTGCCTCTGAAGTACAGTATCGAAAGTGACTGGATCATTTGAGCCTTTTTCTTCAGCTGCTCCCTCCTTCCTCCCCCACAGTGTTTCCGCTCACGCTAACATAATTTGGCATCGTCGACGTGACACGACACTGGTTTTTCTAAAAAATTAAAATACATACATTGTCGATGTTTGGTGATGGCCGGTGCTCCCATAAATTTAGTTTCCGAATTGATGGAAAGAGGTCTTTCCCACTGTGGAATCATACCCAACGCTCGGCGCCCCCTCCGCCACTGAGGAACGCACATACAGTAATAGGTCATTCAATGTCAAAAGGCATAAAAAAGATGAGCAAAATCTTCACAGGCTGCTGCTTGCTGTTGCCTTTAATTATATTAATTAAACTTTGAAATTCTCATGCAAAGAGAGTTGCTGGCTTGTGACGCTGAAGAGCCCTTGGAGATTTGCGGGGGGGAAAAACCCTGAGATACCAGCTTAGTGGCTACTGCTTTTTTTAATCTAAAAAAAAAAAAATACACAAGCCTACGACTGCTAGGTATGTTTATAGATGATGATGTTTTATGCGCTACTGAACTGTGAATGCAGGAAAGGGGAAAAAACCACCAGCCACAGTGTCAAGGTCTTGAAGCATCAGTCCCTCCACCTCGGCTCAAGATCTCTGCTTACAGGCTGTCTTCCCGCGGAATAACGCTCTAGTAATTCCTTCCTGTCCCGGGTGCATAATGAAAGAAAGGTGTCTTCAAAAACTAAAGGGCAAAGTCTTGCTCGCTACCGATACCTCGAGGCATCCTGTCTACATTTTGTCATGCGTGTGCACTTTTCAGTGTTAGAGTGACAAGATTTCCAGTCAGAAGGTTCCCGTAAGGCACGACGGAGGGAGCTGGCGAGGGTTGGGGATCTGACATGGCTCTGAGGCACTCGGCTCTGCGCCTGCTTAGCCTGGTGGGAATTGTTATCCTGCGCCTGTGGCAAGTAGTCCCTGTGTAAATACCACGTGCCTCCGCCGCAGCTGAGGAACGCTGCGTCTCCGCTAAAAGCACATTGCGTCCTGAGAATCTGTAGTCCTTAAAAAACAGCAAATAACAAAAATAGAAAAGCATTCTCATCTTTGGTGTCTGTGCTGTCCCTTCGGTGTTGCACGGAGCCAGGCACACATGGCAGTGCTGCTCTCCGGGGCACGGGCAGAGCACCAGTGCGCAGTTGGAATGCAGGCTCCTGGAGCAGGGATGGAGGAACCTGTGGAGCTCGGGCTGGAAGATGGTCCAAGGGATGCGAGGAAGGGCTCGGTTCTCTCAGCTGAGTAGGACAGTGGCAATGTGGCTGTCTCTCCTCCTGGTATCCGCTTCTCCTCCTCTATTGAGACGGAACTCGGGTGAAGTTGATACAGCGGCCCTGAGGGAAGAGAGAAGCTATTACTGGTGGAGTAGCGCACAGACAGAGGTTGCTGGATGCTAGGAGGAGGCTGTAATTGAAATTCAGATGTTTGGGAAAATAACAAACCCATGAAAAACCTTTTAAGAATTAATGGAAATTACCCAGAGTGAGGCACCACATTTGCCTTACAAATGCGGGCTCTAGGCAAGCGCGAGGACACGGGCGACACATTCTGACACTCCCAGCCCTTCTGTGAGCATAAGTCACAAATTCTGGGAAGCTGCAGTGAGCAAACCCAAACCCATCTGACCGTGGGAAGGGAAGAGCACGGGGAAGGCAGATCCTGCCCCTAGATCTCCCTCGAGCCAGGTCCTCACGCAGTGAACACGGGTAGATGTGACTGTTAGTTAGCAGAGCTGCTGCTGATCTGAAACTGCATTTTCTTAGCAATAGCCCCAGCTCTGCATCTACAAACTCTGTACTTAGGGTCTGTAAATTGTTGTGCACGGAAGGAAAATGGGTTTATCATGATGCCATATCCAAATGGACACCATTCACCCCCCATAAAGGGGTCCGGGTGAATCCTGACAGCTTTCGTTGTAGCAGAATGAAACAAATCCAACAGCATAATCTTACACCTTTTTTGTTCACTTGGAGCTCATTTAAATGCCTAAACTCCTTCAGGGTCGTGGGGTGTTGGAGCAGGGGGTGCTGCCTCAAAGCAGCTCTCTGGCACAGCAGCGATTCCTCCCCTTTGGTCACAGGCATCTGTCAAGGATGGTGCCACGTGAACAGTGCTGGGTTTGGAGCAGGCAGCACTGCTTGTGCTCTGAATCCTTATTTCTGCTTTAAGAGATGCACTGCTGGAGGGAAATCATTGCTTTCTGCTCAAACCTGGGAGATTATAGAATTGCCAAATGAAATTTGGGCCGGGTTTCATATTCCTGTCATTCATTTAGTTTGATCTCCAGTTCTTCTGGGTATCAAGGAGGGCGATGGCACACAGTGATCTGGCATGCATGACTCAAGCAGGTCTTGGCTGGCACAAGAGGGGCAATGTTCTCATCAAGGGGTTTCCTAATGTTTCAGTTCTGTTTCTGTCAGCTGTTTAAGAAATACAAAACCAATGAAAAGGTGGGGACAGGAACTGTAGGAACTTCTGGCTGCCACCATCTGTATTACAAATGTAGAAGAGACGCAGAGAGATAAATCAAGGAATCCTTTAGGCTGGAAAAGCTCTTAAGATCACCCAGTCCAACCATTCCTTCATCACTGCCAAGGCCACCACCATGTCCCCGAGTGCCATATCCACATGGCTTTTCCTGCCAGGATGAGTGGTTCCAGGCAGAGCAGGGAGAGAGGAGAACCTTAAACAAGCACCGCCCGTTCTGGTTCCCCACTCATCTCCCACATCTCTGCCCCCAACTTCTTTATTCCATGACTCATGGAGAAGGGAGGAGAGAAAGAAGTTGGGGGGTCAGGCAGACTCTCACCTGTGTCACTGGCAGGGAAAACACCCTGAGCTGGGGAATCTCAGAGCCCTAAGAAATACCAGCTCTCCAAACACTGTCAGCATCAGACAGTAACAGGTAATAACAAATACACAGTCAGTTTAAGTGGGAAGTTCAACCATTTGCATTCCAGATGGGCAAACTGAGGCAGGCAGAAAATAAAAGGCTGATGCTCACTTGTTAGGGGTTTATCACTTCAGATCAATATGAGCTGCAGGTTTTCATTACTAGAAACTCAGTGATGTGACCAACAGCACTGCCTCCTGCAAACTGGTGTGGAGAACAAGCTGCAGACTCACATAAGTCCTTCCTCGAAAGGCATCCAAAACCTCCCATGCAGCGATATCTGTGTCATCGAGACCAGCTTTTAGAAACAGAATATTCAATTCTTCTTCTCATTAATCTGACCTTTACGGAAAGAACTATTTACTTAAGTAGAAGCACTATTTACCAAGCATTAGTCTCACCAGTCTGGTTTTGGACTTCCCAATTAAAACATGCGTGTTCCATGTTACCAATTCCACCAATGCATTCCCATCCTGGTGGCATTGCCAGGATACCCCAATGTGGGGAGTTACTGTTACACTCGTGTCCTTGTGCTCAATTAAACCATCAATCCAACCAATTTGAGTTCTGACGTACCATGCCTTGTAAATCACTGGCTCATAAACCTTAACAATACCAACATGTAGTCAGTATGAAATTGCACTAAATTAGTAGTTTAGCACTAGAGTAATTAAAAAATGAGTTATGCATGCATTCTGTGATCTTTGTAGGGAATATGAGAGCTGTCTCCATGCACCAGATCCAATAGGAAAAGCCCCACCCTTCATGCTCACGGATGCACCAGAGGTACTGCAGCGGAAGAGTGTGGCAGGTTTTCAACAGCAGCAAAAAAGAGGAAAGAGATCTATGGCAAGGGAGTTTACCTAAGAAGAAATTCTTTTCTATTACATCAAAGCCATTTCTTTAGTTGTTGAATTTCTTACTGAATCTAAGTTACAGGGCAAGGTGGAAATTCTCACATGGCATGAGATCTCAGAGAGTGGGTGCTCACACCAAACCCCAGGTTAGAGCCTCACGCAGCAATGCCCAAAACAAGGCACCAAGAGGGGCCTGCAGGAGCAGCTGCGTGTCCTTCTCCAAGCCCATAAGGCTCTGTGGGCAGTGCTGGGGGCAGGGAGGGGACAGAGATCCCTTCAGGACAGTGTCCACCCTGGGCCTGGAACTTGGCCGTTGATGGTGGCGAGCCAAGTGTGACGAGCACTTTGGGGTATCTGTGTGTGTGTAAGCAGACGCATGCTGCTGTCCCGCTATCCCAGCGGAATTCTGAGCTCCAGCAGGGGCAGGAGAACACGGCAAGGGCTCCTCTGGAGCCCCTTCAGTGTTCACCTGGAATTCAGGAAGGGCAGGTGAAGCAGGCTGGATCTGGGATGGGATGTGACCACACTGAGCCAGCAGGCTGAGCTGCTCTGCCTGGTCTCAGGTGCTTGTCCTTTGCGTGTTTCCTTTAGCGTGCCGAGTAGCTGTATCCATGGGAGAAGTTTCCCAGGGCACTGCCGATGTGTTCAGCATCTGGCTCAGGACTAAGAACAGCTGCTTTTCCCAGAGGAGCACCTGGCAGTGCTGTTCTGCCAGGATAATTGTTGCCCCGTGTGATATCCAATGTCCTAAAAGCTTGGTTTCTCCTGGCCTTGGAGGACTGAGATCCCCACCACTCATTGCTGAGACTCGCATGCTCCTACCTCGGCTGCCGTGTCCCATGAACAGCACATGCCCTTTTGGGATTTGGCATTGAGCCTGCACTCCATGATCAGTGCCTGCAGAGCCGTGAGGAAGGAGAGGGCTTCAGAATAATGTCCCTCCCAAGACATGTGTTGAACACTGTCATTTCTGTTGCCCCGTCCTCACAGCACTACCAGAGCACCTTCCATCCCTCATGGGCAAATCTCTGCGAGCCCGGCCTGTGTCCCCGGGAAGTGGTCTGCTCCCGACAGCTCTCCAGGGCAGCCTGCCCAGGTTGCTGCTGCAGTTTGGGTCAGCAGGCAAGAATCTGCTTTACCTGATTCTATTTCTTCTCACACGCACCCCGTGGCCCAGCCTGTGCTTTGCCTCTCTCTAAGGATCAAAGTTGAGGGCAGCGGGTTCTTCCCTGTAGCCCTTGCACTAACAGACAGGACTGTGTACACCTTTTCCTCTTTGCTAATGCATGGGAACAGGCCATTTCCTGCTTTACACACCTCTTCAGAATCATTACCTCCCCATCTGCTGCTCACCGGGATAATGAATGTGCTCTGGACCTGCACACTCGTGTGCAATGGTGACAATAAAAGGGAATTCTGAGGGAGTAAAGCTGGGAGGGATTCAAACTGGGCACTGAGGTGCCAGTGCCTGGCAGCACCTGCCTCGGAGTCCTGTTTCCTTGCTGAATTAATCCTGGCACTTCCCCTGGGCAGAGGGAGTGGAGCCAGAGCGCCTGTGCGGGGTCAAACCCCGCTGTCTGACAGGGCCCTCAGTGACCTCCCTGTTCCAGAGGTGGCAGAAGCAGCATTACCTAGAGCCTGTGTCATCTGGCCCATCTGGGCACTAAAATTCCTTTGGCATTAAATCCGACCGCTCCTCCCCTGGCTCCGCTGCCTGGGATGTATTTCAGTTACAACACTCACTCACCCCATAAATACCCACTGACAAGTGTGCACCTGAAGGGAAGTTTATATTTTTTTTTAAGATCGCTCTTTACCGTGGAGAAGGGCTGCTAACCCACCCCCATCCTATGCAGCTCTGAACAGCCGTCAGGGACTGGGCGCTGGCATCTCTCTCCCACTTGCTCTTTGTCCCCCACAATGTGGTAATTCCTCGTCCCATACCCTTGGGAAGCTCAGGGCATTGTGGGCGTTTGAAACTGGCTTCCCACCCTGCTGACACCAAGCCCGGCGCTGTGCTGCCAAGCTCTGAGCGCTCAGACCTCCTCTCTGCCCAGGTGTGCTGCCACCAGCACGTGGCACCTGGAGAGGTCCCGGTGGGCACCCCTGAGCCATGCTGTGGGAGTAGGGCTTTAACCCCTGGAGAGCTGCCGCACAGCACTACCGGCTGCTGGAAGGACCACTTGTCACACAATTCATCAGCAGTAATTCCTTAGAGGAGTGCTCCTGAACTGGTGGTACTGCTGCAGGCACCAGGATCGTTCCTGGGGCTGCCTGAGGCAGCTTTTCCCCAGAATTCCTGAGTTGCTAGCTGAAACGCGCGTGACAGAGCTGCGGTGAGCTCTGAGCTCCGAGAACACTGCAGGGTGGGCTCAAAGCCTCCTAAAGTAACAACAACATCGTGAAGAGAAACAAACTACAACTGAATGGTGCTGTTCGCGCCCTAACAAGAATTTGGTTTTTCACTTCAACAGATTTTGCCAGCAGCTTCAGTGGAAAAGCGTATTAATTTGTGTATTTTCCTCAGATTTATGTAATGTGACCTCCTTAGCGTGTGTGCATGAACCTCACAATCTTTCCCAGCAATCCCACAGTCCTGGAGGTCAACCTCCAAAGGTCACAGGGCCTGGGGTCCAGGAACTGGTTTCATAAGGGAACGCAAAAAAAGGCTGCTGTGAGGAGAAGGTGCCAGCCCAGTTACAGGTACCTCACAGCCACGTTCCACCCCTTGAGCCTGCTTTAGCTGTGGGCAATAAAGGGCAGGAAGACAGGACTAGATTGTTTCAAAAGATAGTTCCTATCTTTCGCGCCTGATACATGCTGTATTTTGGAGCACAGGCCAGCAAACCACACCTGCCAGGGAGAGGTTTAAAAGATGCTAGGCTGGAAGATTTTTTTTTTTCAGTGCCTGTGATTTAGACGTGTTTGGAGCAAACACTGAGGAGGGCAGGGCATGTTTATGTGTGAAATGCTGCTGTTGGCACCTGGGGTGGCTCATACCCACTTTGTACTCGCTGCGTGGATGGAACTGCACACACCTGCTGCTGCGCTGGGAGCCAAGGATATCTTTAGTGTGCTGGCAGCTTTGAGAAAATGCCATTAGAGCAGCTTTTCACCCACAAGCAGCACTTACTTGGGAACTGAGCATATGGACAAGTCAGCACAGTTGCTCCGTCTTGGGAGTGCATGTCACCAGGGGTGTATCCCCATGGGAGCCACGTGCAGGGGCTCTGCAGCCCCCTGTGCTCGGTGGCACCCACGGAGAGCCATCTACACTCTGCCTGTGTCCCAGTGCCCTGCACCCTGTCGTCTACGAGGCGGAATGGAGATGGCACAGGGCTGTGGGCAGTCAGGGAACAGGCAGGAGCGGGCGCTGGGCTGGCGTGAGCACTGGCCATCCTGCCCTGATGGGTTTGGGTAGCAAAGAAGGGAGGGATTTCTTTCCTTTGCCAAGTTTTCCGTGACTGCTGTATTCAGCAGTTCTCCAAATAAACTCCTGCCTTGACCGAGAGTGGTTGTGACAAGCTGCCTCTCCTGCGAGCCGGCCTTCCAGGGCTGGGAGGAGGGAGTGCCGAGCTGCTGAGCCGGCCGGTGGGCCTTGGGGGAGGATAAAACTGGCTGCGTTTGTAGCATCTGCTTCAAAAGGAGGTTGTGGCAAATATTTTATTCAGCAGAGCTGGAGGTCTCCTGTCTCTAGAGGGCAGGAGTTTGTTGTTTTCCTCATGCAAGTCAAGCATTGCTTATGCAAAAGGAAAGGATGTGGAAATGGCCTGGAGAGTCCCTGTTTTTCCAGCACAGATCCTTTGGAGGGCTCACTCTCCCTGACCCTTGGCGGTGAGCCTCCCTCACTCCCAGCACGGCTGCCTCCCTGGAAGTACCCCCCTGGCCTGGCAAGGTCTGACCCCTTCCTGAAGGACATGCTCTCGGTTCCGTTGCAGGCGCCTGCCAATGGAAGGCTTTTCTCCTTCAGCTCTCCTTAGTCCTTGGAAGGCAGAGCGAGGCCGTTCCACTGCCAGAGGGAAAGTGCTTTGTGTCCTGGCGCCGGCCCAGCGCACACCTTGCCCAGCGCGGACACTCAGCCGCTCACGCACGTGCTGCCAAAACCAGGACACGTCTCCTGCCATCTCCACGGTGACGTACAGAGCTGTCCCTGGGACAGCTCCTCTCCTCCCATGGGACAGTAGGGGGTCGGATTGTGATTCTTGCTTCCAGGTGAAGCTCTGAGAGCCACACATGCAGCACTGCAGCACATGGGGAAGAACAGGAGAGAGCTTTTCTCTGAGACATGTCTCAGCTCTCTGAGCTCTTCCCAGATCTTCTGAGATGAATCCCTGCTGTGAATGGGGATCCCATTTATGTTATGGGGGGGTCGCTAGACAGGCTGACACCAGGCCTGATCTCTAGTGCCAGTTTCCTCATGTCAGCATCCTAAACAACTTCTTGAGTTCGGTACGTCTTTTGCAGGAAGAAAAGAAAGATAATTTGCTACTATAGAGGCATCACACTTCAAGTCTCGTAGAACCAAGCATCAGCCTGGTGAAACCGTAAATTAGCAAATCCTAGTGCTTTGGGGACTTTTTTATCTGTAAGGACAAAGAATATCAGAAATATGGAGTTCCTAGGCATGGCACCTCTAAAGCACAAGTTAAACATTCCCATTATTCTTCCTTCCTCCCCTTTGTGCAACCACTGTGAGAAGAATGCAATTTATCCTTGTCTGAAATCAGGTGTAGCAACAGATAAACCAGAACTGTCAAAAGACCCGTTCTCCTCAAACTCCACTTCTCCCCTATCATGACCTTAACTCAGGCCTCTCCTAAAATCCCTTTCCTTTAGGAATACTTCCCAGTGTCCTTTTCCTGATCAACTCTCTAACCTGGGCTTTTCTGAAGAGAAACTCTCCTCTTCAGATGGCTCAGAGATTTAAGACCCAGGTGCTCTACGGCTTTAGGTGCCTAAGTCATCCAGGGTCGTGTTCTGAGCCTGTAACGGAGCAATGGCACAGCATTCGGATCCTGGCCCATGGATTATACAGCATCTGACTGGCTTGTGGCAATGGCATGTAAGGAGAGAAGGCAGGCCAGTTCTGTGGTATTCAGGACACTATGGAAATCATTTTAAGCTAGTTATCATACAACTCAACATACTATGACCAAAAAATCCACTTTAGAAATTCTGTGGGAAGATGTCAATCTCCTTGAAGCAGTAGGCAGGGTTTAAGTGGGGGCTCTTAGAAGGAAGACTAGCAAGGCTGTGGCAGAAGGGTGCAGCTCCCTGGGGTTGTGCCCACTTGGCTGGGGCTGGCACTGGCTCTGGCTCTGGCTCTGCAGACGGGAAGGGAGAGCCCAGCAGGACCCTCGTTCTGCACACAACACTGCACGTGGCAGCTCTCTAGATGCCGCTGTGACCCAGCTGTCCCAGCCCTGCAGCTGGTGACAGTTCAGTGCTGCTGACACCAAGCACTGGGCCGGGAAGGACAAGGGTGCCAGGCTGTTCCCCACCCCTCAGCCACGTCGACTTCTCTGGTACCACAAGAGTAAACTCTTCTTCCTGCACACAAACCCCCCAGCACATTGTTAGGCTTTGGTTGGAATGCCAAAGGGATTAGTAATTCACACTTTTGAGATATTTGGGCATCCCACTCCCCAGCAGCATTCCCTGATTTCGTACTGCCAAGGCATTTGCTACAACTCCCTTGCAAGTGCCACTGTCACTAAGTTCCCAGCTCTGTTAATTTTTAGGCTCTGCTTCTGCGGCCGTGTGCCTTGTTAAAAATCACGAATAGTTCCTTTAAAGGCAGCTGTGTAAGGCTCATGGCACTGGGATGTCAAGGGTCCCTGGACTGCGCAGTGACAGTGTGCGGTCTGTCAGGGGCTCTTCCTGGCCCCCTCAACCTGGCCTGTCACACGCAGTGCTGGGAGCCCCCAGGACAGGTGCACTGGGATGTCCTCTCTTCCTGCCTTGGGAATGGGGTCTGGGGGTGGAGGCTGTATTCCCTGAGATGTTTTTTCCTCACTAGAAGTGAGGAAAGAAAGCTACACTATTCTAGCTTCACTAGAAGTCACTGCTGCAGATGTGCCTATGGAGATGCCCCTGTTCTCCAGCAGTCAGGAGAGGTGTCCTGTGGCAATACGGTCAGGCTGCGTTTGCTCCCTTCCCTGTGCATCTTTCCTAAATGTCCATTACCAGCAACTACTGGAAAAAGGGATTTGGTGGGGTGTTTGTGTGCTCCGAGTGCTGAAGAGGGATAGGGTATTTATGGGATTTACTCCGTTGCTGCCAGACCCTGTCCAGATCCCCCGACTCCCAACACCTCTGTGCTGTTTCCTCTCAGAAGCTCTCCCAAAAACCACAGGAATCGGTGTAGACTGCTGAGTTTGTTCTGGTTTTCAGTTCCCACCTTTGCCTTTCTCTTTTTTCCTTCTTTCAGTTTAATTTGTATAATGAGTGAGGGCTTTGGAGAGGCTTTGTTACACATAAACCCAGAGATGGTGGCATTAAGTGCATTTGCTAAATTAATAAAGAAATCTGCTCGTTTGCTGTAGGGTTCTGTTGTTGATTTGGGAACAGTGAGCTCTTGCAAATCTCAGCTTTCACCTTGCCAATCCCCGTATCCCTGTAAGTGCACTGCAGTTCCTTGGAACCTGTTGGGGGTTGGTGCTGGCATCCCTTCACTAGATCACATTTATGCATTAGTGCCATCTGTGCCTGCTGCACCTTCTGTGAGCCAGCTCGGCCAAGCGACTGGCAGTTATCTGGGACTGCACACAAAAGGAGAGGGAAGAGAAAGGGAAGGAGGAAGAGTCAGTAAGGATGGCACCTGAAGCTTCCCGTGGGTCTGGGGTGCACAGGCCTGCACTGGGGTCCTTCCCTGCCACTGCTGAGTCCTTTCTCTCTAAATAAGAGAGAAGTAAATACCTGTCTTGTGGCATTCAAACGAGTTCTCCCCGTCCTTGTGTTCTGGAGGAGTAGACAAAGTGCCGGGACTTGAGAAAAGAAGCTGCTGCAGTCTGAGGACAGTTTGGGGACAATGCTGGGCTTTGCACTGCACGTGTTTCCCTCAGGGCAGGGCTGGGCCCGCGTGGTGCCGTGGTTCTGTGAGCACGGGGAGCAGGAGGGAATGCAGGGGTGGCCGTGCTGATTTATGCATTTGCCTTCTGTTCAGGGTCTCTGCTGGTAAATAAACCTCGTGTGTGAAACGGCCTCTCAGGAGTTCTCCCTGTCAACAACGGGACAGGGGAGCATTTGCTGCTGTTCCTGTGCCGGGAGCTGAACTGCTCCCAGCACCCTGGTCCATGTGCATGGAGTCTGGGCACTAAGAGATCATGAACTCCCAGCTGAAAGTTTGGACTGATCTGTCCTATACAGGAAGGTACAAAGTACAAGAGCAGATAGATATATACATGGAAGAGTTCTTACAGTGAACGTAACTGTGTGCTAAGAATTTAGAAGTGAATTATCTGGCTTAGAAATTAATTAAATCATTGCAGTGTCAGTCTGTCCAGAAAAATAAGGTGCCTTACCCAGCCTAACTTGCATCAGAGAAGGAGCACACGAGCTCCTGGCAGGGGGGCTGAGCAGCCTCCCGAGCTGAGCACCCTTCCTGACAAGGCTGGGCAGTCACGCCTTCCTCTCAAAGCAGGACTCACCTGTGTGTGTGCCTGGACACTGCCCAGAGTGAGGGAACTCTCCTTCTCATAACTAGGTTTATAAATATTTGCATATAATAAGTACATATTTCTGATTTTGTTCTGAATGACCACTTTCACACTGTGGAGTCTTTCCCACTTAGAATACGGTACTTGGAATTCAAGATTTGCTTTTTCTTTCTTTCCATATGTTCTGTGTTAAACATATGCTATACTTTATATTTAAAAACTAGCAGCAGACTGAAAAAAAATTGCCCACACCGCACCACAAAAATATGTTTGCTTCATTATCCAAAGCTTCTGCGTTTCTGTAGTTTTTTACCAGGCAGGGGGAAGCACCCTCGAGGGCAATCTCAGAATGGGAGGTAACTCGGAGGAGCTGTGGTGAGATGGAACATCTGGTTCTCACTAAAGCATGGGTGAGGCTGGCCAGAGCTTAGAGCTGTGCATAGCCTGGTTGAGGTGGTGATGGAGTTGTCAGCTTTGGAATTAAGGACGGAAGCTCCTCCACTTAATTCAGGAATTGGCCTTGAGTACTTGGGTAACACTTGAACCGGCCTTTCCTGAAAAGCTGCACTGATGCAAAAGGAAAAGGAGCAGCGTGTGCCGCGTGTATTGGTCCCTGCCTAGCACCCTCTCTTCCCAGGTGGGCTGGCCCAGAGTTTGCTCCTGGGTGTGGAAATGTAGATGGCTTGGCTTGGGAGGCACACACCTGGGCACAGCACAGGGCCAGGCCAGGATGGGCATCTATCCAGCAGCGCTGAAACGCCAAGGAACGCACTCCCCGCTGTTCCGTATCTGCCTGGCCTGGAAGGCTGGCTGGCGCTGGGGGTCTGGGGGATGGCACTGCCAAGGACAGTGGGCTCAGGGGCATTCCCAGAGCCTGGGGCAAGGCTGGGGGCTGCTCCCAGAGCCCAGCCTGAGCCCTGGCTGCACTGGGCTATGAGGAAGGGCATAGTCAGATCTTCCCAAAGGAGCTGTGCACCCTGCAGAGGGCCCTGACCCAGCCGGCAGGTGTGTGGGCACAGCACAACCCCCACAGTGTCACTGGGAGCCTTGCTCTGAGCTGGCTCCTGCCTCCTGCCTGAGGAGACACTTGGGAATGCCAGCAGGAGGAGGACACTAGAGTTCTAAGGGATTTGACAAAAATTCGAATTATCCCACCTAGAGAGTTTCAAGCTGCCTGAGGGATCGGATTGGTTTGATTGCACAAAGGAAAGGAGCAGCCCCCACAAAAATCCCTGTGTGAGAGCTGGGAAATGGCTTGGAATGGCTAAATGGAGGTTAAGGTGTAGGAATGCCATCATAAATGGTGAATTTGGGAAAGGTGGCGGGGTTTGTCACTGCTATTACAAAACCGAATTAAGTGTAGTTGCCATGGCAACGCCGTGTTTGTTATACACAGAACCGAGCCTTGGGCTGCCCAGGGCCCTGCTCCCCACTGTCCCCTGGTCTGGGGCTTGTCCAAGACTGTTGGACTCACGGTCTGGGAGGCAGGAGGCAATGCCCCGGCATCCTCCTGCTAGGATGCCGGGGCATTGCCTCCCGCTAGGTATGGATATTTTAAACTTTATGAAATCACTGGTAATTTAGACCTTGTCTCTGGAATTACCTGGTAAATGACCACAGCAGCATTCAGAAGTAAAAAGCAACGAGGTGTGCACAATTACCTTCCGAAGCTGCAGCCACACACAGACTGAAGCCTGAATTTAATTACAACACGGGCAGATCGGTGCCTTTTCTACGTCCTGTCACTGATGAGGATATGTCAGCTCTTTGGAGTTGAAAGCGCAACAGAACCAAAGCCTGCACTGGCAAATTAGAAACTTCTAAATAAAAAATTCTCTGGCGAGAATGAAACATAGGTTCAATTATTGTAATTAGTTGCATATTTCAAATTATATTTTCAAACAGGTGTAGTTAAATGAGTAAAAATAGCTTTGTGAACTGTCCTCAAATGGCTTACACGCATTTAACTGCAGTTGGTGAAGGGCTGATTGAAGCTAAATGATTTCTAAAATTTTTAAATGACCCAGGCACGTTGTAAGGGGCCTTGTACCAGCTGTAATAAAATTTAATCCAGCTGGTCTGTCCTTTGCCCATGCAAGGCCTTACTGACATAAAATGGCCCTTTTAAGCCCACTTTGCTTGTGTAAAACCCCCTGGTTCTAATTATACCTTTGCAGGAACCAGGGGAGGTTTCAGAGTCTGTGAATTACATCTGCCAAACAAGTACACAAATTCAAGCCCTTTGTTCCCTGGACTGATCCCGGGGCTCAGTTCACACAGGAAGGTGCACAAAATCCAGCAGTGTCACGTACCAAACACTCCATTAGAACACGTGAAATGTAAGGATACTGCGAAATACAGCTAGGAAATACACTTGTAAAATCTAACAAAACAATCAGAAAAAAAATTCAAAATCCGGCAAACCAAAATCCAGCAAACCAAATGCCAGCAGAAGCAGCCGGAATGTGGTCAGTCTCTGCACTGAATCCAGTCGGATTCCAGAGCAAAGTCCTTCTAAAGTATAGGCTGTTCCTGCAGTGCTGCAGCCCCACTACCACAACATTATAAATTAATGCCAGAGATGCCAAGAGGCTCCTTAAGTAGAAAATGCCAACATGCAAGTGTTGAGCAGGAGATTCGCAGGAGATTCACAGGAGCACTGAGAGCCTCCAGGTCCCCCTGGGACGGTTCCTGCCCCATGAAGCCCTGGGAAAGCCTGAGCCCCCGGCCCTGCCACGGCAGCTTTGCTGGTGGAAGCGCATTCCCCTGCAGACCAGGGGAACTGGTGGAACGGCCATTTCCCTGCCACGGGCCCCATGGGGCAGTGTGTGGAAAAAAAATCTTCCACCCTGGAGAGCAGCACACGAACTCAGCCAGGGCCTCCCCACAAAGAGCCAGCTTGTGCTTGTGCAAAGCTGCAGCCTTTGGAGAGGCTGGCTGGGGAGAAAGGAATGGGTAACATAGAAAGAGGAGCACACGAAAATCCCTTCGCTGCTAAAAATGAGGGATTTACACTTCACTGATGGCAGCATTTGGTAAGTTAGGAGAGCTTAGTACGAACCTCTAATTTGCTGAAGGCACAGCCTGCGATCTGTGTATGGTTTGCTGTAGGTGGAACACGAGCAGGACAGACAAGCGATGCTTCTCCATGCAGTGTTCCAAGGCTTGTGGATGTGGCACTTGGGGACGTGGGTCAGTGGTGGCCTTGGGAGTGCTGGGGGAGCGGCCAGATTTGATGATCTCAAAGGGTTTTCAATGTGACTGCACCAAAAACTCACTGCTGTAATGAGTCATTTCCCGGTGTCTTATTAAAGTGAGGACTGTAGAAGTTAGGTGTGAAATGACACCAGGAAACACTCAAGGAGAGTATTTCTGTGGAAGACTGAGGTTTCCTGTACCACAGCACTGTCTGTGCTGTGTTACCTGTCCTGGCCTGTGGTACCTCTTTGGGAGGACATTCTCACCATGGCTTCATTAATACAACTACAGAGCAGAAAAAAGTGTTGCTGCTCTTTATCTTTTTCTTTCTCCTTCCCCCAGACAAGTGATTTGGCTGTTCCTAATTAAAATGAAGAAAAAAGTGGCATAAGCTTAATTAAGATTTTAATTCAGTTAGAGCCTATAGGAATAAATCACTGCAGACTTGGTAGTGACAATCAGAAAATACAGTGCCTGTTCCTCCTCTGTCATAGAGGTGGTAACAAATGATGGGGAATCCTGAGGAGACAGGGATGCAAGAGCTTACAAGTGCAGGTGTGTCTCTAACCCAGGTAATAACCCTATGTTTGCACCTACACTGGATCAAAGTGCAGTGAAACTAGCTTTGCCAAATATAGGTACAATTCCCGACTCTGGTGCTGGATCTTTTGGTGGGATTTTGGGACATGGACCCGTTCTTTGGAATCGCAGGTGAGAAACTGCAAAAAGTGCGGAACACTGCATTTTTCCTAAGCAAAATAATGGCTTTCCTTAGGATTTAGTAGCGGTGGTGAGCACAAGAATGAAACACAAACACCTCTCAGCTGATGGCCCAACCATGGCAGGTGGGGTGAAAATGGATAGAAATGAGGCCCAGGCAGCCTCTCCTCCTGAATCCATGGAGAAATCCTGGTTTTATTGTGTTCACAGAATAAACCTAACAAAGATCCCCTGACATAGACAAAGTTCCTTTGAGCAGCACCTCAGACTGTACCAAGTACATGCATTTTAAAACTAAAAACGGCAGTAATTCTAGCAGTTCTATGATTTTATAATGTTGGAATGTATCTTCACTCCTTGGCTACTAAGTTCTCTCCAACAAGTCTTATTCTCAGACACGTAGTACAAGTTTTAAATTCCAAATGAGGAATTCCTTCAAATTCCTTCCAAGAAATTACCAGCATGCTATCAAGAAGGGTCTGCTGGTTTTTTACAAGAACAAAGAAAATGCATCATAGGATGTTGAACAGGCACAGGACAAGTGCACTTCATTTTTCCTGACTGGGAACTGGGCTGCTCCCTCGGCTGTTCTCAGCTAAGTGTTCAAGTCCAGGTTGAAAACTTTTGGGACAGGTAAACGGAAGTGAAGCCAACAGTGGCACCTCACCTGTGCAGGGAACAGCAGAGGCTAACTCTGTTCCTCCACTGCCCAGCCTCAGCTCCCAGGTCACGCACTGCTACTCTCACGTGGGCCCTGCCAGTGGGAGCAGTGGATGAACAGTGTGGCCCCCCGTGGATCACGGCATTGACAACACTCGCAGATCAGACATTTTCATATGGAAAATGCTGTCCCTGAACAGTGACAGCGTTGTTTTAAATTGTATGTTCCTTTGGAATCAGCCTCACTGCAGTTTCAGTCATACACTGTCATCTGAATCACGGATCCCACTTGGCTGGGTATTCCCTTCTTTGCCTTGTTGAAAGGAAGAAAAAGAAACCGCAGCAAAAAGAGGCAGAAATAACACACTCGTGCTGTGACCTGTCCCCTCCGTCACTGTCACCCCCGTGTGGGCAGGAGGAACAGGCCAAGCACGGGCTGTGCCCGGGCAGACTCCCGTCCGAGCGCCGTGAACACCTCTGCCCCTCACAGGACACCTTCCAGAGGCGCCATCCCCGCATCTCGCTGGGCCGGGACGGGCCCCGGCCGGCTCCTGAGGCCACGGGGCCGTTGTAGCAAAGTGTGCAATTGCATTTTCAACATAATTAGGTGCCTAATTGTGCGCCTGGGCCTGGCTGCTGTGTTTGCCCGTGGACCTAATGATGATTTATCGAGGCGCTCTCGGGCCACACCTTGCTCTCCAGCCTGGCAAAGGCAGCCACAGGGTGAGAGGTGAGGCTGAGTGCTGGCTTCTCCCCAGCTTTTCTTTTAAACTGAACGCCCGTTTCTCTTGGGGTTTTTAAACTATTGAAGCAATAGGAGAACTCCAACCAGCAGTGTCACTGGGAGACAAGCACACCGCTGCACCAACAGCTGGCAAAAAGACAAATTCCAGGGAAAAGGCCGGGGCCAGGTTAATAAATGAAATTTCCAGAAGAGGCGTCCAAACAGTGCTGATGTTGAACTTGTCCAGTGGTGTGATGTCAGGCAATAAGAACCTGTACCAGCCAAGGTCAAAAGGGATCTTCTTTCAAGACAGATAAATTCTCAGTGTCCTCTCTCAGGATTATCCAGCTGCCTTTTAACTCAGACCTGCCTGAACTCCGACACGAGTTCTCAGGGCCAGCTCAGCTGCGCAGCCACACAGTTGGACGCTTAATAGACACAGCACTGTGAAAATGTCTATTATTTCCCTTTGGTGAAACATTTTTTAACTACAGCATCCAATCACTCTTTATGGCGTATGATGTCAAAAACACTTACTGCACAAGCAGAGATCTGTGTTTCTTTTGCCACAGACAATAAATCTTTAGTGTCTTCTCTTGCCACGCATCACTCCACTTGCTCTCAGGAGGCACCATACGCCTCTCTTTCCCTCTGCCTCTTCTAGCAAGGTCACTTTCCAGTGATGAAACAACTTTTCCAGAAGGTATAGTGTTCAATAATTAATACCTACTGATAATAGCTTCCCAAAGCAGCACTTTAAAGCTCTAATGCTCATCACAAACTTGCAGTGGGAAGAACCCTTAAAATAGATCTGAGTAGCACATCTGAAAATATCAGCCTCAGGAAGCTGGGGCACGTGCGGCCGAACTTACAACCATGGAAACAGACAGACCTGTAGCCCTGGCGCCAAAGGAAGCCCAGCCCTTCCTCTCGCAGCAGGCAGCATGGCTGTACTGCAGGTGTGAGCAGGTCAGATCACCCTCGTGCACGTGCTCTGGTGTCATCTCCTGAACAGGCACATCTCCTGCTGCTCCCGCTCCCGCACACGCGGGTTCTGCGGGAACAGGGTCCCCAGTGGGAGGGTGCTCAGGATGGTGCCCAGCTGCAGGCGCTGAGGGCTCTGCGGGTGCTCAGACCATGAGTCTCACGTGGGGGACCGACCCTGATCCCAGAGTGGCAGCGAGCCCAGAGCACCATTTCCCGCCACTGTTGCAGAGTTCCCTCCTCCCAGCCATCTCATTACCACCAAACTGGCCTTTCCAGACCGTCTCCAGTGACAACAGCCTTTGACAAAAGCACATCAAACGCTGTCCCTGAGCATGCACTGGACAAAACAGAGGATCAGTAGTTTCAGTGTTTCTCCTGGCCGACAGGCGGTGCCACGTGACGTGGGGCACGTGGCTCAGCCCGAACGCAGTAGGTGAAGCAGTTATCCATAAAACTACTCTTCAGAGCCATCTCAACAACAAAGCCTCCGTGCCACGACTTTCCTCCTAAGCAGTGCGGTCTTTGATAAATGCAGGTGGGTTTGTGTAGCTCGTTCTAGACTGGCGTGGGATCTGACTTGGCTCGGCTCTTGTCTATGTACGAGGTGAAATCTCTGCACCTTAAGCTCTGCAGCACATAAGAATGTATTGATGGGAGAAAACCTGTTTTATGTTGCTCTTCTTTGGCACCAAATGCCCTTTGTCGCTGTTTTTACAGTTTAACTCTTCCCGTTTTCATCCTCTAGAAATGCATTGTGAACCCCTTTACCTGGATCAGCGACCCTCTGCTCCCAGCTGGTGCTCAAAGCTCACCAGGGGCATCTCTCCTTCCCCTTTCTGGCCGTGGGTTTGTTACTTGGGGCTCACATCACCTCTGCACACGTGCCTCAGTTCCCCTCATCCCTCCGGAGAGCCCCGCTACTCTGCCCAGAGGACACACTGCATTTAGGGATCTATGGCCATGGCCCAGCGGGAAGGCAAGTCCTCCCTGCTGCTGGGGGGACACAGCACGCTGCGTTACTCCTGACTTCTTTGAGCCAAAACCTAGTATTACTCTCATTTCTCTAAGCAGAGCGTTTATGGGTTTATAAATCAGGACGGACTGACATCAAACATGCCCTGAGCGTGCCTCAGAGCATTCACAGAGTGCCGGCTGGGCATGTGGCTGGCTTGGAAGGAAAGGGCCTTAATTACAATCAGCATAGGAAAAATAAATTTAAGGAAAGAGGAAGAGTTCTTTCAGAGAATTCCCACAGTTCTAGTGCACAGATTCCTAGGTACAATGGAAAAGTTACATCCATGATATTCTCCTAATCCTTCATACACCTTTCCTTTCTGTTGTAAATGTTGCTATCAGAGGGAAAAACCTTCCTGACCCGCCATAATCACGGAGCTGATTGGCCCCAGTGACCCGTAACCACCTGCTGGGGCACAGCGATGTCACCTGAGGAGACCAATGGCTGTTCCAGCGTGGGAGCGGGTGGGCTGGGAGCGGTATTCGCAGCATTCCCATCACTGCCCTGGCCACCTCACTGGGGAGCCTTTGTCTGGAGATGTTGTTTTAGTAAAGACATGACAGCAAATGGCCTACAACTGGTTGTGGCTGGGCTGTAGGAAATACTCCAGGTTCAAGACAGGCACCCACAGCTCCCCAGGGGGGCAAACAGAGCCGGGAACAGGGCAGCGAGGCAGCCCTGGGAGGTAGGGAAGCAGCCCTGGGATGAGGAGGTGCCGTCAGACATCCTCTGTCTCTCCTGGGTGAGCACGGGGGCCCCAGTGGCACTACTCAGAGTTTCTGGGGGATTCCCTAATGCAGGGGTGCTCAGCCGGGCTGGGAACATCCTTTCCAGAGTGGAGCTATAGCCTCAGAGCCCTTGGTCTCTGCTCCGAATATTCAGCTCTAAATAATCAGTTTTCTTTTGGATCACAATTTGCTTATTCTGCCCATCATTTTACAGCCTTTCCAGATTTTAGCAGGTTCTGTGTTATACTATAATGTAAAATAAAATATCATCCATCTACTTGGATACAGAAAGGTACAAAACATGCTACGAGCTCCTGTGTGCTTTGCACCTTCACTTCCTCTCTGCTCAGACAGGCACAGTTTGCATCCAGAAAGGGAACTTCTGTTTCACACCAGTAAAGAATTTCTGTTGTTTCACTGGAAAAAGGTGATAATGAACTCCAGGAAAATCTAATCCTTTTTCATTGGATCAAACTGTTTCACACTGCCGCGTGTGGCCTGCTGGACTAAGTAATAAAGACAGGGCAAGGCTGCGGGAGAAAACTGCAGACAGAAATGTGTCTGAGAAACAACCATTACCTAGGAAGGAGCGGTACTGAGCCCCAGAGCACCCACGAAGCTGCAGCAGGGAAGCGCTGTCCTAGGAAGGCTGTCACCCATTCCCAAGGTTGTGTTCACAGCCAGATGTGTCACCCATCCTGAGGCTGCAGGCCAGCGACACTGCTCCTCTTCCCTTGTCACCTGTCCAGCACGGCTCGGAGCCCGGTGGGAGCTGAGCCCACTTGAACTGCAGTGGTTGATCTCGTGTAGTATTTGCCCATCAGTTCTTAGAAGTTACAGAATTCTTTTCAGAGTGACTGGGAGGGGACAGACCCGTGTGCTCCCACAAACCCTCTCTGACAGGGAGCAGCACCAGTAACTATCGCTGTGAATTGCACTGACTTCCTTGGAGTCTGTGTTTAAACAGCAGGAGGCTGTGACACAGCCAGCCCACAGGTCAATGGTCAGGAAATATTCTGGCTGGGGAACACGTGGCCAGTTTAAAATGCAAACAACTGAAGTGTTCAGGGGTTTTTGTTAACACTTTATGGATTCGTAGTTCAGAATGGACTTAAACATGCCAAAACTGCTTTCAGAACAAAAGTAATTTTGAATTATGGGAATACAGTAATAAGATCGGAGGCAATAAATATAATTTTGGATCACTTTTCTTCTCTCTCTCCCCACTGTCTGCCTCTCTCATGCAGCAGTCACATCCAGCAGCATGTGTGCTGTAGTTCTTCCCAGCTTTTGAAGAGCTGTAGGGGAAGAGCTCCCTTCCTCTGCCACCTTTTGGATTGTGTTGCGCACAAAAGGATTAACACATGCAACTGCTTGCAGGCTTTAGAGCCCCTGGTCAGGGAGATGTGCCCGGGTGGGCACATCTGAGCATCCTCTGAACTCCAGTAGCTGCAGTTTACCACAGGTTTATACCAGCTCACCCTGGGTGAGTGAACGAGCTCGGGCTGCTACAGCTACGGCAGGTGACACCACACCTGCCAGGTGAGACAGAAACTCACTTTCTAAAAACAGCTTTTCCAAGGTGTTTTCACATGCCTTTGCTGTTGGTTAGAGGAGCAGAGCCCAGTGAAGTGACAGGGAAACCAGCCTAGTTCTGTTCACCTCATTCTGTCACCGCCTCCCATCTCAGAGCCTCTCTGGCTCTGGTCAGTTATTTCCAGGATCACTTGACTCTGTTATATCAAGTATTTGTGCTGATCTCCTCCAAAATGGCAGTGGAACCACAGCCTGGACCTTTTAAAACATGCCATGCTGCTGTGGAAGAGCACTGGGACCTCTCACTTAAATCTGCCAAACCAAGAATGCCATTTGAACGCTAATCTCGATAAACGGCACATAAAATTGATCTGGATTAATATGCATACCAACGTAAACAGAGGTATGTGAGTTCATCGTGTGAGAATGTAACCTTTTTGCAAGGTGTTTTTTCATTTCCATCCCCTTTTGCTGAGGAGTGTGTGAATGCAAACGCTCCCTCGGCGCTCCGTGTGCGTTACCCGTGCGAGCAGCTCCCATACAGCGATGTATGCATGTGTAAATTGTGTGAATGTAAATATAGATAGGCCATATGTCCCCAAAGTCCCAAAAGAGCATCTGATGTTGATATGTAGACAGTGTGTTAAGGACCTTCCTAATTAATAAGCCAGATTAAAAACCTCTTGGCAATCAATTAAGATTAATGACAGAAGTCATTCTGTCTCCCCCTCCGCCCGCATCTCGGGCTGTGAAAACCCTGGGTCGGGAAACTTTAATCCTGTTATCTGCTGCCTCCTTCATCTGCAAAGCCTGGAGATTAGCTCAGCGGCCATTCCCAAATCCCGGCCAGCCGCTCGGACAGCTGCCCTGCGCCGCCCGCTCACAGGGGAGGAATAATCTGGGCAGGGGAGCAGGCCTGGTGCATCACTCTGCTGCAGCTCACTCCGTGAGAAAGGTGTCGTGAGGATGAGGAAAACCAATGTGTTTGTTGCTTGGGAATCCTGTGCAGTGAAACACTCTGTGATTACCAGCCCCTGCCCTGCCCATGGAAAGGTTTCCTTCGGCTCAGCTTAGGGGGCTGCACTGCTCACCACCAGCGTGCTGGCAGGGAAGCTGCGGGACAGCTATGGCACATCCGTGCTGCCCCCAGCACTGGCGTTCCTTCCTCCATGGCCGTCATCCCGTGCTGCATGGCCTTGGAACTGACAGGCAGGTTGGTTTCTTCCTGCTCTCTCATTCCTACCAATGCTCACACAGGGATGAGTCCCAGAGGCTCGTTTAAGAGAGCAGCAGACTCATCTGCACCAAGGGAGGCAGTGCCAAGAACTGCTGCCTACGTAGCTGGGAAAATATCCCTGTTTCTCCTGACACCAGCACAACATCCCCTCTTCAGCAGGATGATCCCTCCCGCTTCCACTGACTGACAGCAAATCCAACTGCCAGGAGAGCCACTCTAGTCAGGATGGGCACCTGCCAGGCAGCCAGCCAGACCCTCTTGAGAGCAGCCCAGGTTACAGGGCGAGGCCGTGACTCCAGTGACCAGGAGCTTCCTTCTGGAGGAAGCGCTGCTATCCGCATCTTTCACATGCAGAATGTATTACTTTTCCATTATGCAGACATGCTCAAAAGTAACTGTTTAAACAGACGTTTGTGTTAACTCTGCAGCCGTTATTAGAAAAGACCTTTAAAGCAGGTAAATACTAACAGGCTTAAAATCAAAAACAAGTACAAGTGTCTTCCTTTTTAAAAGGCTGGTTTGTACATGGAAGTACAAGCTGGAAGCATTCTATAGTTCTCCTCTCTTCTGATTCTTCTAGAATGAGGTACAATCTTTCTTTTCTTTCACCACTGACTCCTATTTGCAGCCTGGTACGGCAAAATCTTCACTACATGTGCCATGGGCTATTTGTGGACTTAAAGACGTTTGTGTGCATAAATGCACACGGGATCAGAGTCTCAGCCACCACCACATTGCAACAAGCTCAGACAAAGAATCCAAACCCTTGATGATCACCTCTTGGTGCAAAACTATGACTTGGAGAAGAAACACAAGGATTTAGAGGTAAAACCAGGCCCCTGAGGCTGGCACTGTGCCCCTGTGCCCAGGCTGTGTTCCTGGGCAGCCCCAGACTCCTGGGAAAAGAAGTTCAGTACAGACCCTCGGACACTGAACTGGTTCATCAGAGTAGCCCAGACTGCTGTGGCTCAGTCTTCTTTGCCCCTTTAATGAAAAAAAGGAAGGAAGTCTAGCTAGGAGCACAGACACAGGGTAATGCATCATTTATAAATTACCTTGTTAGTGCAGAAAACACCACATGGCTCTGCAGCCGAAATCTCCTGCTGTGGACTTGCTCTGTTTGATGGGAGCCCTTCAAAAGCGCTCGTGGCTTAATGGAGGTTGTTTGTGGGGCCCTCGATCCGTACCTGCTGTCCTTGTCCCTCACTGGGAGCCTGGCGCAGCTGCCGCAGCATGCAGCTGTCTCTGAAGTGGCTGTGTGTCCTCAGCCCCCAGCACAGTTAGCCCGCGTTGGATCTCTGGATTTGTGCCTGAGGCGAGCTGGGGAGCAGCTGTGTCCAAGCCGTGCTACCTTTAGTGTTGCAGCCCCTGGGCCCTGCGTGCCCCGGCCTGCCCCGTGCTCCCGCAGCCGCTGCACAGCTGTGCCTGCTCGGTGTGCCCACACCTGGGCGCTGCATGCCTCCCGCAGCCGCAGCTCCCGGGGCTCAAACCACCCTGGCAGCCTCCCGGTACGGCCCTCACGCCGCCTGCCACACAGCGCAGCCGGGACCGCGCACGGATGCACGAACAGCTCGCTCTGCTTTGATACTTCATGCCTAAATTTCAACTGCCTGATCAAGGACTCAAATTCAGCAGTGAATTCTCCTACAAATGGAACTGACGAGTTCTTAAACAGTAACAGAAAGATGATGAAATAGAGCATCTCCATGGCTGCTGTTTCCAAGGCAAGCGCGCGCGCACGCGTGTGTGTGTGTGTCTCCCTGTGCACACCCGTGCATTCACACCCAGGGGGCCCACCATGGGATCTCCACCCAGCGTGTTAGGAACAAGGAAAAAGATACCATTTTTTTCCCCAAGACGGCAAACACTGCGCAGAAAGAAATGGCACTCTGCAGTGACACAGGTCACATCTGACCCACCATTCACTTAGGCGCAAATATCACTCCTTTTCGCTTGACCCACCGCTCTGTTTTTCACAAGCCGAGGTGCTGGCCAGCGTTGCTCCTGTCAGGCCCAGAGAAGGCAGGTGACTGACTGCGCAATGGCTCAGCAAAGCCTGCCCCGAGGGCAATCCTTACAGTAACTCCCTGCCTTTAGGGGCAGAAATCCTCAAAACAGGGCCTGACTGACACTTTTTTAGCCTTTTAAGGCACCACTTTTATGTTCCTGTTTATGTTGAACTTACCGGTTAAACTGTGTAGTGCCATGTATTTTGTGTGTAGATTTGCTGTTGTTATTGCTGCTCCATGTCACATCTTTCACGCAGACAGTGACTAACCTGCCAAGGTAGCAATGCTAACACCTGTATCCAGCTGTGCTCTCCACCTGCAGCATGGCACTTGGCCATTCTGCTCCTTCCAACACTTGTCTTACTTTAGTCTCATCTCTTCATCCTTTTGAACAGCACCAAACTTCACCCCAGGAAAATAATCGGCATTCCCATTACCTCCCATTCTACCACATGCAACTCCCTCCCCTTAAGCCCTCTCATCCTTTTATGCAGCCTTCATGTTGTATGGTGCATAGACAGTGCTCCTGCAAAGCGGTGCTCTGTGGTACGTGAGGCTGTGACCTGCTGCCGTCCTATTTGAAGGAAAGCATTTGCTCCCTTGGCTCTTCCCAAGTGCCACAGACAGGAAGCCGAGTGGGCCCAGGAGACGAATGCTGATATTCAAAGTGATACTTTCCTGAGGAGCAGCAATCAAAAATACCCCATCTGGTTTCACTATCAGAGGTGCAAACACAGCAGCTTTGTGTCTTCATGAGAGCAGCATTTGCGGGAGAGGCCCCTTTTTCAGTGGCCACAAGTGCTCCAGGAGAAAGGATTGTCTGAGAAACACATTTCCTCGCGTTTTTGTTCTGTGACAGGTGCCTTTGGTGTGGAAGTGCAAAGCTCTGGGAACCAACTTGCATGGACACTATTGCAAGCCTCTGCTCTTACAAACAGCTGGGTCTGAGAACAATTTGTGTGCCTGTGACAGTTTACCCTTACAAGGCTGTGTTCCTGTTCTCCACCTGAGCACACAACACATCCAGCACCCCTCCCTCTGCCTCTGGGAGCCCCGTGTTGGCGCCGCGTCTCCAGGCCGGTGCCATCCCCTTTTCACCGCACAGATTGCCCAGTGTGTCACCCTTCCCGCTGTGCCACTCCAGTGGACCTCTGCCCCCCGCGCCAGAGCCGTCGGGCTGGCCATGGCCCGGCCCCTCGCCGGGCACGCACCGCACACCCACCTGGTCTCCTTGCTGGGGCCGCATCAGCGAGACTCTGTCGTACTGGCGCCGCAGCAGTGCCCACAGCGCGTCCAGCCGGCCCTGCGGGGACACAGCGGGCTCAGTCAGGGGGCAGCACACCCCACCCGCACGGGGGCTGCCCAGGGGCATCCTGGGGACATGGAGTGCCACAGCGGAGCACCACTTCCCTGGAGCCAGGCAAGCAGAGCTAAGCCTGGGCTGTGTCCCCCGCAGCCACTGCGGTGCTGCTCCCGCCCACCTGGAGTGCCAGAGAGGGCACTCATCTGCCCAGGGAGCGGAGCGGCAGGGCCCAACCCACCCGTACTCTGAGCGATCCAGGAGCGGTGCTTTGTTTGCCGTGGTTTGGGCCGAATGGCCCCGTGTCCATCTGGGGTTTATCCCACATAAATATATTTGTTTTACAGCACACAAGCGGGCCCTGCTGGGCACGTGGCATACGGTGAGTCCCACATGCTCTGCGTGTGGCAGGTTCACCACAGGAGTGCAGCTCCTGCGCAGGACACACACAGCAGCTCTGCTGCTGGTTAGGAGCATCCTGCTCTGCACAGATGGTTCCAGACCTTGCCTGTGTGTCTGGACATCACAGCTTCAGGGCTTTCCTGGGGGTCAGAAAGGACTTGCAGGCACTTGGGAAGACAGAAGTATCCAGAGTCCCAGCTACACCTGTGTGTTTTCTGCTCTTAACATCTAAAGGCAAGGTATTTACGGACCTAACCTCCGCTTGTAAGCAGTGCTTGTGCTGTGTTTGCAGGTGACTCAGAGCACCATTATTATGAGCCAGATAGAACAATTCGCTTTTTGTCAGACTTCTTGCACTACATTGTTTTATATAATTTTTTGCTTTTCTTGGTTTGTCATGACAATGTGTGTTTAGAACCTAGTGTAGCAGCTACAAACTGTGCAGTTTTCGGTTTAATTAGCTCTGCTAAGCCAACAAAGCCCCCATAGATTTTAATGCTCTCACTGTACAATATGTGCCTTTCTAAGGGGAGGCAAACAGAACGTGGCAGTAATGATCAAATACTGCATTTAGGGCTACAAACTGCTCCTGCCATTGCTGCTGAGTAGGTGTTCCCTGCGAGAATAGCACATTACACTTGAATGGGAACACTTGGAAAGTAATGCACAGCTCAGCCTGCATAAGGCACAAAGAATCCAGCCCTTAGTAACAAATCGTACCAAAGACTGAACAGATTACCTTGATTGGCGTGTACCACTTCTGCTGCATGGCTGGTGAGGTAGGCTTTGGTTTAGGTGGTTTAGGGTGAAAAGGTTCTTCTGGTTCTTCTGGGAGTTTCACCACAGCGTTCTTTGCTTTTTCCAACCTGGCCCCTTCTTCTGTGGAGCCTTTGTCACCCCAGCGCACCTGAGGAAAGGCAGAGTTCGGGTGTGAGTGCACCGCAGGGCAGGGAAACTGCTGCAAATAACAGAGGGAGCTGAACAAGGATGAATCGGGAAGAGGTGCTGGATAAACAAGAGAAGAGGTATTGAGGAGAACACTACGGTAACAATAGTCTTAGGTCAATGTCTGTAAATAAGTCGCAGTAGTGAAAGAAAATCCTATCGTGCTTCACATGGCCTCTACAGGAGACAGGCAATCTGTGAAATCTTCTCTAAGTAATGATATAAAAAATATAATTTCCACTTCTTATTTATCCTAAAATACCAGACCTTAATCTGGCACCCGTGAAAGCCAAGATCGCTGGAACCCAGGTTTCCTAGCCCGAAGAGCTTTCGAGAACCCTGGTGTAGATTAAATGCGATGCTTGGGCAGGTTTGAGCAGAAGCTCCTTGAACCTGCTCAGGCTTCCATGTTGTCCTGCAGGAAGATACACACTGGAGAAGTGTAGATGAAGCAGTCTAACCTGCCTAAGTGCACGTAGAACATGCATGTAGAACATGTAGCAATGTGTATGTTAATCACTGCTCCAAGTGTATAAAATACATACAAAGAGATGAAAGAGAAGGAAACCTGGGTTATCGCTGTTGGGGAGACAGACATGTATTCCCACTTCCATACAGGCTACGCTCACTGTGCTCTGCAGAGGAAATACATGGAAAAACCTTCCCGCCAAGAGGGATGATTCAGCTTGCTGCAGGAATCCTATCTCACCTTGTAACTGGAAGCACCGTGCAGCAATCTGAGCAGGGGTGTTTGCTGTACTGCACACAGAAACAAGCCTGGACAAGGCTGTTCCCTTCCCATCCAAAAAGGAACAGCTAAAAGCTATGGCTGGAGTTTGAGAGTCCTTAGTGAAAGTGGCTTGGATCATTTCAGCAAGACTTGCCACAATCATGCCATTTGCTGTGATCTGGCCTGCCAGGAGGCCCCTGTACACCTGTGTCTTTGACTGTGATCAATGGTACTTTTATACAGGGGTTGTCACGTGGCTGCTAAAACGTATTTTAAACACTGTTAAAACCATTAGATGGTGCATCTCTCACTGGAAAAATTACCTTCTCCTTCAGACAGAAGCCACTTCACCCAGAAGAAACCGGAAGCGGAGGAGTCTGACCACCCAATTTTGACATTAAAATGAGTTACCTGTAACAGGTGGGGTCTGGCAAGGACATCCCAAAACTTTACAGCAATGCCAAAAGACAGAGCTAGGAGAGCAAACACCTGCCCAAGCTATCTGGGACTGTCACAGAAGGGTGGAGCTAGTGGGGAAGGCAGGAGTGGATGGGTACCTGCCCCAGCACAGGAGTGGGAAGCGCAAGGGTGCTGGTTCAGTCCCTCCCCTTCTCCAGACAGGGAAGCTGCCAGGGGAATCAAGCTGCCGGAGGAAGGCAGAAGACCAGAGGCCAGAGAAGCAATAAAAACCAGATGACTGCACTGCCGCATGGACTGCAAACATGGAAGAAATGTCATGACCGGGCCAGCGAGTTTGTCACTGGCCATGGCACAGAAACCCCCTTTAGCTGCCAGGTAAGGAACAACCTCCCTCGGGTTGTGTTTTCTCTCGTCTCCGCCCTGACTCCCCAAAGGAGCAGCGTGCTCTTCTGAGCCAGGGAGAGCTGTGGGCTCTCCCTGCCCGTCTTCCCAGCCCCAGTCCCAGGCACGGCAGGGCAGAGGTGAAGCTCCCCAGTCAAAGCTGGAGCCACTGACCATCGGTGCCCAGCCAGACCTGTCGCTGCTCTGGAGTTCCAGGAACAGACAGAGCCACAGCCCCACAAAAGGGGGGGCCTTTTTCAAGGGCTCATGATTACACTGGCAGGAATTTCAGTTGGTTTACATCTTTAGCCCTTAGTCCTGCACAAAGTTCCTACCACAGATGAAAAGGTTTTGTAACCTAATAATCAATTTCTACTCTCGTTTGCATTTTTGCCATGGGCTGAACATGTATTTCTTTGTGGTCCTGATGTCACTTGTGTTCATGAGGTTTCTGCTCCATCGTGCAGGATCCCATTTAGACTGGAATGGTTTAAACCTTGGAACCCCTCCCGGAGCCCCTCCTGGAGGCTATCATAGTTCCCCTCAGAAATCCAGGCTTGTAATTCTTGATGTTGGAAAGCATTTCCTAGTTTGCCTCTGAAAAACACTGCACGAAATGTTTGATTTTTGTGAAATCTGAAGCTCTTCTAAATTAGCAATTCTGAACTGCTGAAGAAAATGCATATAAGCGATACAGCTTCAAACCTGCATGTTCTGCTGCTGCATTTAAAAAGTACTCAAGCAAAGCTGATTAGGCCAATACCTTCAAAGTTTCATCAAGACACCTCAGTATGGCCTCGGTGGGTGTTTCAGACAGAGACAGCTTCCCGGACTGCCATTAGGAACTGCTTTGCACATTCCATATAGGCTGAATTGACTACAAAACCTGCCATAAGGATGTGCCCATAAGGATGCACATTCTTCATTCTGTTTTAATTAACATGATGCTATCATGTCTCTTCAAAGACAGGCTCTGTTGTCGCTGCGAGTCCCTCTGGGATCAAGCCTCTCCTCAGCGTCACCATTGTCAGCGCATTTGGCTGGCCCACACTTGGAGGACTTATGTTTCACTGTAATTCCTTCCAAAACACGCAGAAAAGGCTCTCACTCTCTCTTTCTCATTAGCTTGATGGAAAGAGCATGTCTTGAGGCAGCTATTTAAAGTCCCAGTCAAATGGAACTACTGAAAGCTGTTCTTTGAGAGGCAAGGTCAGAATTTTTCGATACGGTAACGAATTTTCCAAGGCTTATGCCAGTGGGAAGACAAGCACACATTATGGCCTTGTATTTTCAGTGCACTTTCAAGTCTTTGTTTCCACACTTGCAGCCTCAGAGAGACCGTGTTTGAGGGAACTGCCATCTCCAGATCATACCAACCTCCATCCTCTTAATTCCCCCAACCCCTCGTCCACCGTAGTAGGAAGCATCCACTGTGGGCCACTTCTTGGAAGGCAAGGGCTCCTGTTCTTCTTCCTGTAAGTACATTCAAATGATATTTACTTTTAAAAGATACTTCCACACGCACACTGAATGTCCTTTCCATATATTTCACTGGAGTTCCCGGAGCGTACCCTGTTGGTTGTGAAAGCGGTGCAAACACTGACGACAGCAGAGCCTCCGGTGTGTTACTGCCCTTAAGAGGGAGAGGAATTCCCTTGTAAGGGGAATTCCTCAGTGTCTGGAATGCCAAAGCTGGGGGAACATGCTGCCTAAGTCCTGCATGAATCTTTAGATGCTGGACAAGGGCTATTCAGTCTTTCTGCTTTCCGTGCAGAATGTGAAAAACAAAGCTATCTTGGAATAAAGGCCCTAAGTGTTTCTGTGGATCTGGGCTTAACTCAGGCCACACTGAGCTGAGACAGGGCAGAGATCTGGACTTTGGCAACCCTGTTCTCCACTGAAGGCGCCCCCCGCGGCAGTCCTTTCTCCGGCAGCACTCGGACAAGGAGCCGGACACGCAGCGCGCAGGGAAGCACAGGAGTGGTTCCATGTGAGCAGTGTGATGAGCACCATCAGACCATACCTCTTTTGGGGCTGGCGGAGGTGGAGGGGGATCCTTGATGACCTGAAAGAGCCAAACACAGAAAAGAATAAGGTGCCGCACTGGCAGCAGCCAAAGGCAACAGACCATGGTAAGAGTGACCTGTTTCCACCCAAGCCCCTACGTCCACCGGCGAGCTGGCAGCCGGCCCTGCCCGCTCCCCTGAGCATCCATCAGCGAGGCCTTCTGGAAATTACCACCGTCCGTCTGCCAGAACATGCCATCCCTGGCCTGCAGACACTCTGGGCAGACGTGTCTGCCACCGCGCTTCCTGGCCGGATGAGCCTCAGCCGCTGTGAGGAACAGCCAGTGCCGAGACCCCCCGGAGTCCATGAGCGATCCCGGAGGAAAAGCGTCTGAGGCCTGTGTGAGGTCCTGCACAGCCGTGGGCCGAGCTGCTGCTGCCTTGCTGCTGGGGAGTCTCTGGCCCAGTGACAAGTGTGAAATGCCTTCTGGCAGCTCAGGCTTCACCTCTGGAGGTCCCGGACGCTTCCGCAGCCCTCACATTTCCCACCTCCCAGCTCCATGACTGTTCAGTGCCTGCACTGCAGTCACACTACCACACTTCTGACACTGCTCTGGGTGAGGCCCACTCCCGGGAGCATTTCTTACACCTCTATTTAAATCTCTCCCTACAGTCTCTTCCCGTTCCCTTTGTCACATCCACACTGTACAGCTCAGAGAATGCCCAGCACGGGCAGTCCCAGCAGGGGAGAGGCAGGCAAGGGACTCTCTTCACTGATTCGGCTGAAAACTGAATGCACAGCCATTCCTCCACGAGAAAAGCAGGTTTGCAAGCTAACAGTAAGTTCTTTGGTGACTTCGAGCCATGTTTTGGGCTTGGGTATTGCCTGGAAATGACTAAAAAATACACCACGAATATCAAGGAGTCTGTTCTTGCCATGCCTTGCTATTACACAAACACATCCAAAACTGTCCACGCTGACAAACACCTCAATCTAATACAGGTTTTAAGTAACTTAATTGACATATGCCTTATTCACTCTGTGCTATTGATTTTAGTACTTTCATTAAACACTGCCTATGAATAGTATCACTGCAGAGACGGTCAGCGTAATACATGAAAGAAACTTATTTTCCTTGACCAATAGAGTTTTCCATCTTGATTTGCATTTCAGTTCTCAGTGCCACCCAGATAGTTACTACTGACTGCCTAAACAGGCTGTGGACTTTCAGCAGTGCATGCAGGAATTCTGCCCAGTAGGAGAAATAACTTACGGCACCTCCGGTACCAGTTTTCCACAGCCCTTCAGGCTGAAGATATGGAATGGTTCATTTGTCAAGCTCAGAGTGCCTTGGGTGGATTGGAAAGGGACCTGTGGATTTCAACTGGACATCTCTTTGCTGTTAAAATGTTGCAAAACCATGCCAGACATTACTTTTCTTTAAATAGTTCTGAACACTTTTTCTTTCCAGCCATCAGGAGTTTCCAGAATACTTAACAGAAAGTAATTATTTAATTAGTGAAACATTCCTGAGAGCCACTCTGGAATTATTACCCTAACTTCACGTGAAACAGCAACACAGAGGACTCATGGGACACATCCTGAGAGATACCTGGATGCTGAGTAGGATTTTCCAAAGCCTGGAGGTATTCCATTCTCACTGAAAGCAATTAGGAGACTGGAAACAGTAAAGCAGCACTTGTACTCAATGAAGGGCCACCTTATTTAATTTCTGTCCCTATTTCCACTTCACCTGTCCCTAACCATCATCCCAAAACAATCTCTTTGTCTGTCGGGCCTGCAAGTTGTACAGGAGAAAGTCCTCCTAGGTAGATTTGTATGTGCCCATATGAAACGGCACTGTCTTTCCCCTGCTGTAGCCATTCCACTCTGAAACCGCACAGCTGTCTGAGCACAGACAGCTTTGCCCAGGAAACTTCTCTGTGATGAGGGATGGAATTCCGGTGGGCCCTGCGCCCACTGGGGATGTAGGAATCACAATCCCCATCCTGGCCAATCAAGGGAAACCTGACTTGTTTGAGCTCACTGTGGCTTCCTAAGGCAATAGTCAATGGCAGCTTCTGCTCGTCTCCCCAAGTGGAGGTTCTAATCCTGTGCCAGCTCCTGAACTCCCTGAAGTTTGAGGGGAACTTCAGTTTAAAGCCAAGCAATCCATTAATTAGCTGTTATTTCTAATGGCTTCAGAAAATGAAACTTGTTTTAAAAGTGACAGTGGTGTGAGAAAATAATCTGCTTTGAGTAGCAGCTCCTCACCCTGCTGACAGCACTGGAATGTCAATGCCTGCATCCTTATGCTTCCACAGGCTCTCACACTCACACACTCGAATCACACGTGCACACACAAGGCTTATTTTCAATCGTGTGATATTCCAAGTGAAATCAGTAGAAAGCTGTTTATAAAAAAGAGAAATCCAAGGCACACGTGCAGCTCTGCATGGAGCTGCACACAGAACTGCACAGAGGAAGACCAGAGTATTGCAAATTAACTTTTCTTGAGCTGGATTCAGATTGTTTCAATGACGAAGCCTCTGTATAACGCTCCTGTCTTATCATCCTCACGGAGAGATAGGCTGTTTCCTCAGTTTGTTTCGTTTTATCATCAGCCTCTCCGGGCAAAGCTCCATCTCATTTAGTGAGTTGCAAAGAATGAAGGTTTGAGTTTGGAGAAGAGCTGATTTCTTTAAAAAAATCATTAAAAAAAGGAAGTTGGTTCTTGAGGCAGCAGTGCCTCTGATCCACTCATTAACACTTCTCTGCCGCTCCATGATGTGGGCATTAGGAGATGTCAGCACGGAGCCTAAAGCTAGCTTGCTGCAATCATATGTTCCACAGCGAGGGACAAGTGACAGAACTATCACAGCGAAACCTTTGAAAGCAGGGGACAAGGAAGGAGAAGGAAGAGGAGTCCCCCTGTCCCACCCTCTGAGTGTCCATGGAGCGCTGCGAGACCGAGCCCCAGCCAGGATGGAGCTGGGCCTGCGGGCAGGGGGCAACACACTCGCCTGACTCCAGACACTTGTTCTGCCCACAACACCCTGTACCTCTCCTTTCCATCGGAATCTGACTCCTGTGCTCCTGCTCTTTGTTCCAGGAAATGAGGCGCTGCGCTCTGCCAGGGAAGCAGAACCAGAGGAAGGGAAGAGCAGGTCCTGCCTGGCCCTGATGCTGCCTCTCTCCTCAGGGACACTGCCCTGAAGCCCAGGACTACTAAGCCACCAGTGGCCCTTCCACGTGATGGATGTCCAAGCCTCACGTACAGGAGAGAAGGGCAGGAACTGAGGCACAGCACGAGGACCGGCCGGCAAAACCAGAAGGAAGGATCAGTATTCCGCAGTAGGTTCAGTGCAACAGCGTGTGGGCTTGGAACTCAGCAGTGGTGTAGCAAAGAGGCCTAACATTACCTTTTCTTTTGAAGTAACAAACAGTATCCACAGGAGGGGGGAGGAAACACAGAGGGCACAAACATTTGAAGAACTATGGTTTTACATAGCTGGAAATTGATAATATAGAACTACCCACTGAACTGCTTCATGTAGGAATTTTAACTTGTGAAGCTGGTTTACGAATCAAGGTTAGGTTATTTAAAATAAGAAAACCAGGAACTTGCTTCTTACTGATTTCCAATGTTCCTTTTCCACAAGGAGGCTCACCATACAAAATAAAGTGGAGGTAAGGTGACTAACAGGAAGCTCCCTGGATTTCTGTTGGGCCTGTGCTGTGGGGAGTGAGAACAAGCGAGGCTTTTTGTTCTCATCCCAGGAACCCCAGACTGTGAGGGTGCAGACAGAGGCTGAGGATTCCCTGCCCCTGGGCAGCCAGGGGCCCGATGGATGCCCCGGGTTACGAGGGCTGCAGCACGGTCAGGTGAGAAGGCCAGTTCCTCTCTGCCCCACATTCCACAAGCCCCAGACAAGAACAGGAACGCAGACCAGGGAAGCAATCTCCATTTCCCAAGTCCTCCATGCTGTCCTTGAGCTGGATGTATAATAAACTTCACCCATTTAAAACTCCCCTCCCCCAGAAAGGAATGGCAGGAGTCAAGTGACGAACACTGCTGCTGCTGGGGTGAGGACAGAGAGTGCACTCAGATAAAGAGATAGATGTGTGCAGGGATTATGAAAACAAATAGGGATTTCCAACCTGAGAGCCCATAATGGACTACAAATACCAATTTTACTGAGAGCACTTTTAAAGTGGTCCTTGATTTCAGGGTAACATCTGCACACCATCATGGCCACCCCATTCCCAGTAACAGCACCGTGCTGGTTCCTGTGTGTGCAGCTCACAGGCGAGGCCGTGCCCAGTGGAGCCCCAGTGCTGGAGCTGGTCTCCCCAGCCCTTTCCTGCCTGTCACAAGCTCCCCCAGAGCTGCCTCCCTGTCACTTAACCGGCTTCCTGCAGGATCTGTGTTTCCCACCCATGGCTCAGGGTGCAGGGGCTGTTCCCCGCAGTCTGTACTCACCACTTTGCAGCAGAGGGGCCAGAACCACCAGAGCAGGCCAAGTGCCACCAGCAGCAACAGCACGAGGACGGCAATGAGCGCTGCCACGCCACTGGACTGCGGAGACAGCAGGGACAGTGTCAGTGCTGCTTCACCTGCTCACCCCAAAAGCTGGCGCTAGTTCTGCTCAGGCCAGGGGGTTCCTTCTCATGTAAAACTCGTAAAACTCATAGCACTGAGATCAGAACGAGGCCCATCTTGAGGAAGAGAGAGAGTCCGCTGCCTGCTAAGGAATGAGCCATCACACACAGACAGGGGAAGTCTAATCCTAAGCCAGTGGATAAGAGGTGCTCTTCTCCTCCATGAGGACGCAGATCTCACACATGGACTGGGGAGCGTGCGGGGAGATTTTAAGGCATCTCTATGAACAGTACACCTTTGATGGTGATCGCCCACACTCCTGCACAGACTGTGGCGTGCTGACTTCCCTGCAGCCATGCTGTGTGAATCTGAAACTGAAGGAGGAAGTGTTCCTGCTTCCAGCAACACTTGTACTGCGGAACTCAGCAGCCCACCTCCCACACCTCCCACACCTCCAACCCACTTCCTGGGGGTGTCTTTATTCCTACACTCAGGCTTTTAGAACAACACTGACAGAAACACAACAGCATCCCTAGGAAAATAGAAGTTATTCAGACTTCAGCTGGGAAAAAACAAAAGGAGAAACCCAGGGAATCACTGAGACTGAAATACTGCATGAGCAGTCCCGACTCACTAAGAAGAGTTGTACTGCAGGTGCTCCACTGCACATGGGGGTGGAACAGAGCCGTATCCCAGGTGCAGTGAGGCACACAGGTACAATGGGTGCCTGAGTGCCTAATGCCACATATTTTTGTTTGTTTTCACTGCAGTAACATGTGTTTGTTGGGAGGCTGTAACTTGTAACTCATCTCCCAGTCTGCCATCAGCTGCTCAGCTCCCAGAATTAGTGAGCAGTTCTAGCAGTGACCCATTTCTCGAGTTGCCCATCTGCTACTATGGAAACTGCAGTTCTTGTGTGGAGCCGCCTTTGCTGCAGCACAGGCCAAGAGCAGAAACCAGAAAGAGACAAAAAAGGCTGCTGAGAAGCTCTTCCTGCTGCTGTGCACATCTGTACCTCTCTGCTTCCTGCCGGGCAGGCTGCGAACACAGAGCAGCAGAGCTGCCACGCAGCACAGTGGGAAGGCCATGCCCAGCACCTCGCTCTGAGCTGCTTTGCATCAGGGCTTTTCTGTTCCCTCTCTGTGCACTCCTGGCAGCTCTTACGGGGGCACCATGTGCTGCTTTCTCTGCGAGGGCTGACGTACAGGCAGGCTGCGGTTGGGCTGCAGCAGCTCCTGTGCTGCACAGCCCTCAGCCACCCTGCTCAGGTGTACGGCTGGCATGCTGCCGACTGACAGAGGCCCTGAAACAGAGAACTGTGATTTGGGCTCTGTGTGTTCCCTCAGCTCCCAGCTCAGTCAGGCTTCCCCTCCTCAGCTGCATGGCTGCGCTGGCTCTCTGATTTCTACAGCTGCACGAATGGTGAGGTTTTAAATGAATAGAATAAAAATGTCATTTTTTCTCTTTTCGGTTACTGATCTATGAGCAAAGGAATCCTGTTGGGAGCAATGCGTGGTGACGGGCAAAAGAGATTCTCTCCGTGCCCCACACCCAATGGGAAACCTGCTCTCAAGTCACACTGGAGGTAAGATACATTTAAAGGCCCACGTGCACAGCACGCGCTCAACACCCTGAGCTTGCCTCTCCCTCCACAAATCCTAGCTGTCCTGTGTAATACAAAAGGAATTAAAGGAGAGCAAAAATGTGAGACTAGAAAATATATGTATTAAGTTAGAACAGTCACTGGCTGCACAAGGGTGTGGTTTCTCCCAGAAGCAGTTTTTATCTCTTCTATAACCTGTGATCAGACTTACCAGACGTTCACTCTGTCTCACTCCCAGGTGTGAGTGGGATACTCCGGCCTCTGCTTGGACAGGCTGTCTCCCCGGATGAACAAGAGCTAAGAGCCTACACTCCCTTCCTCAGGCCCCGGAGTTACGGAGCGCTAGAACCCCTGCAGGACTGTAACCTCTCTCCACACCCCGGCTGAAGGGCCAAGCTTGTGCCCATCTGCTCCCTCCAGTCCTACTCAGGGGAGAGCCATGCCGGAATGGGACCCCAGGTGACTGTCACGCCTGGCCCTCAGGACATGATATCTGCAGTGAGCAGGTCTCTGAGGGCAGGGAAGCCTCCCAGTACTTTGAAAGCCACAGCTTTGCACGGCAAAGTGGAAGCAGAGGTTCTCTGCTCTGAGGTCTTGCAATGGCAAAGTGCAAAGAGAAATGAGGTGTGGGGATTTTACACAGATTTACGGAAGTCATTCACTTACACACTCCGAAGCAGTGATGGTTAACGAGCTGGACATGGCAGACTGGCCTTCATTCAAACTCACCAAAACTTCCAGGGTTCTGCCAAGTGACAAAGAAGAAACGTGAGCAGCCATGGAACAGCCAAGAAAGGTTCATACCTGCTCCGCAGGCACTTGTACCTACAGCCTCTGCTCCACAGGGAGCCTCCTCAGAGGGGAAATGGAAGCCTGTGCTTATTCCTATTTAGGAATAAGTTTGGTCTCCTCGACAAAGAGCTGTCCCAGTAGAGAACATCCTTTCCCCATTCCACAGAGCAGAAAACAGTCCAAAAAGTTTTACATAAAATAAATTGAAGTTCAACTGTAAAAGCAGCAGTGTTTTGTCTGTTCCATAAGCATCTCCTTAGTCACACACAGACATTATGGGTAAAGATGTCGGATAATTATAAATGGTCAGGACTTGCTATAAATAGCCCCGAACACTGCATACAAATGGTATGTGGTTTACATTTTACAAATTAACCCTACAAGAAAACAACACATGGTAGATGTTAAACAGAAGAAGACTCCTCAGCTTCTCTGGCTTGGATTCCCAGGATTCAGACAGTTTATGTTATGCATAGATGTAATTAAATAAAAATGTAGATATCCATGAACTAAAATGATTAATCATTTACACCGTTCTTACATGTCATGAGTTTTTATTCTGGCACAAACACTGTAGTCAATATGGAGTTCAAAGCTATTTTAGCTAATTTGGCTAATTTCTTCTTCAGTTTTAGCAAAAATGAAGTGAGTTGCTTCGGCTAAACTCATTTTTAAATTATCTCTGTTATGAATAATTGATCCAACAGAAAGAATAACTCAACTTTCGTTCTAATTGGAATTCACTGGAATAAGTGAATCGGAACCAATAAAAAAACCCAAAACTATTTGATTCCCTCGCAGAGCAATAAATCAAACCACAGGGAAACTTTGGTCAATGATGACTTTTTTTAAGATGTGGTGCTTTTTATTATTTTTAATTCCAATTATTTGTTTTGGCATTGTAATGAGGAATGCTGGGGGAAATTCCAGCATGAGGATTCTGCTCAGGTTTGGCCAAACAGTCCCGGACCTGCAGGGCAGGAGGGTTTCCTGCCTCCCTTAATGGAGAGGAGGACCCCCAGGCTGAGCTGCTCACACACTCCTGCAGCTGCCCCACCAGCCCTGCGTGCCCCGGCAGCCCTCTGAGTCCTGCCTGGAATGCCACTAGTGAGGAATGAGGCTGTTTTGGTAGATGGTCTTTGCTAGCAAATGGAGCAAAACAGGGACACGAAACGCAGCTGGATAAAACACGTAACCCGCACTAAAGAAAAGGATCATTCCCTGGCATCCTGGGGACCTCAACATGTCCTTGAGTTCACTGGGTTGTATGAAACATTCTGTAAAATAGCAAAGATTTCTAGTGGACTAGAGCCCATTGTACACCTCGCTGTTTGCAACACAGTAACCATTCCTAGTCCTAATGGGTACTAGCTGGGATTGCATTTCCCAGCCCTGGTGCCACGTGCCACCCCGTGCCCGCAGCTCTGTGGCCCCACGCTCCCGCTGTCAGCACGCTGACAGATCCCAGGGAGCAGGCTCACTGAGCAATCGGCTCCTGCACGGACACGCTGCGGGAGAGCAGCCCTGCCCTACCCGCTCCCACTCTGATACACCGCTGCAGGGATGAGCCACTGGAGATGTCACTGGAGCTGATCATACCCGCTCACTTCTGGAAGCCACGGAGTGAACTCACACAGATAATTACCTCATCTTCAAAAGGATGAACCTGTCAACACACAAAAGCACTCCTTCCCTGAGACTGTCATGGCTGTAGGGGATACTGAACGCGTTCTTTCATTTCTCGAGCAGCCACCTGTTTGCTGGGCTGTGGGTACTTGTGATTCATACAAACACTGCCCCTTAAACCGCGAGTCCCAGAGAGAGGTGTCCTGCTTCTGCTACTCATTCACACACAGCTCAGAGACAGATGCGTACACGAACACATCCTACTGTTTACCAGCAACCGGCCACGTGTGTGAGGCTTTTAGCTCAGCACTCTGCTGAAACTGGAAATACTCCGAGATGAAAATGACCAGCAGCAGTGATCCTGTTTCTCGGGCCCCTGCATTTCCCACTGGTGAGTGTCAGTGTTGTGCGAGGGCCGAGGCCCTCCAGCGGACCTTGGAACAGCCAGGTCAAGAGAACATTTCTGTCCCTGCAGCCAGGCAGCCCTTGGGCACAGCCCTTGGTTCACCAGAGAAGGGTGAGGCTGTACTAGTTTTGTATCAGTACAGATCCCAGCTGAGGGCTGAGCTCTGGAAAGCTGCCACAGAGTGGGGTACTTCCTCGAGGCCCCTCAAATAAAACCCCCAAGAGTCCGGCAGTGTTGTCGCCGCAGCCCCCCGGAGCAATCCCACAGCAACATCCTGCAGCGTGGCACCGGGAACACACAGAGCTGAGCAGCTCCTCTCCGTGCAGCTGGACACGCAGGGCTGCAGGGGCCAGGCTCCGGGGAAAAGCAGCATAGCCTTGCTCACGCCTCCTCAAAAGCCCAGCAGTGCTTACAGACAGTGGCTTTCCAGGGCTTTGAGCCAGGAGGCTCACTCCCATCCTCTGCTCCCTTCCGACACCGCACCTGAGCGAGGTGGAATCAGAGAGCTGGCAAAGGAGCACGAGTAATTACAGTGCTGTGCAGCACGAACCCTACTGCTCTGCCTCTGCCTCAGCCCTAACGTGCACTTTCCCGGCGGTCTGTATTTCAAACCCATTTCACTGTACTAGGAAAAACTGCCTTTCATTTACAGCTCACAGCCCTTTCTTCATGTGGAAGGGATTTTCCTATCCTCTGTCCGTGCAATATCACTTTTTGGATGCGAATCAATCCTGGAAAACTTACTCTGAAAAGAGCTTTTTAAAAATGTTCTGATTTCTGACCAAAGGTAACCACAAGACTCTTGCAACTTGAAGCCACGTCGGTCCTGGCCCACTGCCCACCCTAATACACAATTTACCCAAAAGTGTAACTTGAGGAGACCCAACAGTTGCAATTCTTTCCGTTATGCCCACTGCTGGTTTATTGTGACAGTAGAGGGACGTGGCCCAGTGCCATATGTCCCTGCAGCTCTGGTCTAAAGCCTCCCATTCCCTGTGAAATACAGCTGACATTTCCATCCACGGTAACCTATCTGCAAAGTATTCATTTGCTCCTTACTTTATGGGAAGCTACTAAAAGACTGCCATTTTATGACCCATTAAAAAAGATGAAAAAATTAAATACAATTGTGAAAGACATTTGCTGGAAGTAATAAATAATTTACCTCCAATTTTCACGCACTGAAAATTAAACTGGCAACTGCTCAAAAAGTTACTAAAATTACGGTGACAAAGGTATTTCAGAATCAAATGCCTGCATTAAAATAGAAAAAAATGCTGTACATAGGAGGAAGGCCAAAATAGGTCTGTGTATTTAAAGGGCACTTTCCCTTCCAACACTGCCTCCATGAAATAATGGATAGCTTTATTATACAGCCTCCATTTGACCAACCTCACTCTGAAGTCTTTGGCCACTGCTTGCTGGGGTACAACTAACATTTACCCCTCCATTCTCCCTGACCCAAGCAGAGAAGACTCGTTCCCTGCGCTCTGTTAACAAACACTCCTGGACCACAAAGATGACTCTGCATCCAGGCACTCATCCCTGCCACAGGAAGAGGCAACACACAGAGGAAGGGATTTCCAGCCCGGGCTTCCAGGTATGGTGCGCTTCCCATACCTACAGCCTCAGCTGCACGAGGCCAGGGATAGTTCTCCTGGAGCAGGGTTCCAGCCCTGCCTGTCATGTTTAGTGCAGCCCCACTACGCCACAGGCCAGCTGTGCCTGAGGAGCACTGGGACCATTCACTCAGTGGGGACTGTGCTGGGGACAGGACATAACCTGCAGTCAGGAGAAGTGGTCCTCCAATCAGCCACACAGGCATAAAAAGGAGCACTGCGTATTTTCCTGAGGATAGCGAGACCCGCTCGGCCTGGAACTCATTATGGCGTTTGGGGATTCTGGTAAAGAATTAGTACAAACTCTTCCCCCTGGCCTTCTTGGTGTAGCTTACCACTGATATAAATTCAGATGATGGTTCTTTAGGACTGCCTCTTGTTACCTCAGAACCCTCTAGGCTTTTCCAGCCACATATCCAATATACTGTCTGTCTGGGCTTGACTTTCCACGGAACGGGACACAAGTGCAGAGAAACACAAACTTTCACTGCTGGGAACTCTTAGGGAATGTGAGAGACCTGGAAGCCAGCAAGGAACTAGTTCTGATCTTGTGGAATCATGGGAACCTGCAGTAACAGGGTACGAAACGTCATTATTCTGTTAAATCAGACTATTAATTCAGCTCGGGATCCTATGGCCACTGCATAATGTGCAGCACTTAGTTCTGCTCACGCAGCCCTCGCTAACGCTCTGGGAACACTGTGTGCCCTAGGAGGGACATGAAGGACTGCGCCAGAAATTACTACTGATCTTAACACCACATCCATATGGCTGAGGGGCCTGTTAGCCTATACAATTCATTGAGGATGTTTCCATCTGTGAATAGTTCCCATTATACCTAATTGTGTCAGACTAAATGTATTTCTAAAAGATTTGCAGAAGTTAACATTTATAACAGACATTAAGCCTAATCCAGCCCTGTTTCTGGGTTCCCCCCACCTGAGTTGATTTCTCTGCGTATTTTGGAGGGGGGAGGTTGTCCCATGTGAGCACCAGACACTGGGAACCATAGTCTTTTATTTTTGTTGGAACAAATTGTTGTGTAGGGAAATCAAAGACAATGCCTACAATAAATGCTTCACCTCAGTGAGTTTGCAACTGAGAGAATCGGTGCAGGTGGGAGCAGTTCTGACCCACTTCGGCTCCCTGCCCAGGGCTGCAGGGGAAGCCCAGCTGTTTACAATGAGGGGTAATGCCAATATCCCATCCAGGTCTGGACTGGCCATGGGCACAGCAGTGATGGGGGGTATTGCCTTCACCTGAGCACAGGGGCTCTGCAACGGTGGAAACAACAGTGAACAGGTGAAAGCAGCCTGACCTGGGGTTGGCATCCTACCAACTGCTGAGCTGTAGGAAGTCAAAAGGGAGAAGCGCAGGTGACTTCCCTTTCTGCTCGTGCTGGGAATGGCTGCATCCCCCACATCAGAGAGCTGCTGGGCCGCTGGCCAGCAAGGCTGGAAGAGGACTGAGCAGCGGAGAGAGCCCAGAGTTCATCCTGGGGGCTGGGACCTCCTGCAGCAGCAGCCCGCCTCCTCCCCTCCATTTGGCGCTTCTCAAAGGACAGCTGGCTTCTGACAGGTGACTGGGCTTTTTGTGCTTTTGCCTTTTCACAGTAGTGACCAGCGTTATGTGGAATGGGAAATATTTTAGTCAGCATGCTGGCTCTTAACTTGCAACTCCTTTCGAGTTCTACTTTTAATTGGTCCCCTTGTCTCTGAACAATGTTTTTTTCTAAGTGATATGTAGTCACCGTGTAGGCTTCAGACTGAGGATGAGGCTGTGAAAATTGGCCCTTAAACCCACACTTCAGTGCTGACACCAGCTGCCGAGCTCTGGAGTGGCTCAGCACTCAGCACAAGCGCTGCCCCTAACGTTAGCGAGTAATTCAGCTCTGTGGCCAAATGACACCCCTGCCTGCACTGCCACAAAGGCTGTGCTAAGGCTACTTAGTGAACAGCACCACAGAAAGAGCTTGGTGTCACTTCTGAGTTAGAAAGAGAGCAGAAATGCTCAACACAGCCATGGCATATTAATCCTTTCCTGAGTGACCCTGAAAGACACGTGAGACTGAGCGGCAGCTTGCGAACACTCCGCTTTTGCTGACAACAGCTTTTCTAAATTTTTACCTTTCTCAGCAGAGGAAAAACAAGTGACAAAACAAAAATAACAGTAGCAAAGGTAGCCATAGCAAGCAACAGTAACTCTCTCCCTCTGGTTTTCAGCTACTCACTTCCATGTTATCAGAAAACTCACTTAAGTTCCACACACCTTTCTAAGCACTCATTCAGGCAGGCAAAAGGGATGTTTTGCACAGTTCCATGACCTTGACCAAGTTCTGGGCCTGTCTGACTAAACAGGTGATGCCGTGTATGTACCTGTGTGTGCTGGAAATCACAGGGATTTGAGTATTTGTGGGCGGCTTCTGAGGGGGAAACACCTGGGGTGGTTGTCAAGGGCATCTTTTAAATGGGAGTTCGGACTTTGTGATAACACAGGTTATTGCCTTTGTCTGGCAGAACGCGGTGAGACCCAGGTGAGGTGTAGCCTGCAGGTGTGACTGAGCTACCAGGTAACCTGGCATTGCAGAGGGGTGTCGGGTGAGCACCCAGTGAGTTCCAGAGTTAGAGGTTGCGTGTGGGCAGTGGGACTGCTGGATGAATCCAGCTGTGAGATGTGTGGCTGGGCTCTTCTTCCAACACTGAGCCAATAAGATATGACAATGGCTGCTGGGTCAGGTGTAATTATGAACTTGTTGCCTGCTTGCTTTTGAGGCTTGCACTGTTAGAGGGAAGTACAACTGTGCCACGCTAGCATGAGGCACTAACACTTGGTGTGGGAATGTCAGTGTGTCAGCCCGAGCACCCGAGTGCCTCCTCTGAGAGCACTAACGGTGCTAGATCGGCTCTCATGCTATTCAGATATTTATTTTGTATTTGCTTGAAGAATCAGGCCAATGTTTCTGAAAGCACATGTAACTATACCATATGCCTACTTAAATCATCCCTATCAAACAAGTTGTGGGTTGCTGCTCTGGTTCATTCTGTTCTGTTTTCCCTCCCTTCCCAATGTGTTTATGTGTATTTATCCAATTTGCTCTGTTCCTCGTGCCAAATGGCAGGTCTGAGATCCCAGCCAGGCAGGGGCAGCTGTGCTATTGTTGGTGTCTGACAAAACAGAGGTCATGGGCTGGGCCTGCAGCTCCAGCTCTAATGACAGCTTGTTTTGGAGTAATCAGGATTCATGGGCCCTCAGAAGTAGGAACAAACCTTAACTTGCCCCTTGGTAACGAAGAACTCAAGTCTCACTTTTAAGTTGTAATTCCTGTGCAAATTAGCCTCTTGCAAAATATTCTGCTGTTTGTTTACTTTATTGCCATAACTCCTTCCTCTGTCTGGAAAGTACCCAACTTTAAACAGCCCCACCACAAAAAGCCAAAGCCTGAAAAACCAAGCAACAGCCTAGTTGGAAGAAAGGGTGTCTCCTGCGTGGAACTGATCCTAGCTGTTCTCACTTCTAAGACTGATGAGAGTTACCAGCTGTGCCAGCCTAGGAAGCGACTGCCCACAGAAAGGAGTAGGCTTTTGTCCTCCACGGGAGGACTCTTCCCTCCCTGAAAGCTTGTTCCAAGTCCAGCCCAGCAGTTCCAGGCAGTGACACAGCAAGGCGTGATCATTCCCCGTGCCCTTTGTTCAGCAAGAGATCGATCTGCAGGGCTTGGGAGTTCTAAACTCTCTGCTCCTTGGGTGGCCTGACACTCTATCCCTTCTCCTGCTGCCTTTCAGCTCAGAGGCAGGAGTCTCTAAGCTAGTGAAAAGGGTGTTCCTTGCGGCTCTGAGGCACCAGAGCGGGCTGCAGCAGCTGGGCAGCTGAGGAGATGAGGCACGCGTCCCCAGAGCCACTCGGGGAGCGCGCAGCTGCCACGAGGCTGCCGGGCTCCGGCTGCGGCACTGCCGTGCTGCTCGGCGTGGAGAAGGGAGCGCTGGGAAAACAGCACATCTGTCACCCACACACAGCCACAATCTCCACTCAGGGCAGCACCAGATGTGTTTATTCGAAGCATGTACTAACTAGCTACTTAATGGCTTAGAATTATTAGCCACAAGTTAATTAGGCCAACATATTCACCGTCAGTCACCTTACAAAGCATCGCTTCTTCAACACTCCTTTCACTTCCTGAGTGCCTTTATCAAGCATCGGAAACAGGAGGGGAAAACTAAAAATTCTGTGAAGAAGCTGCAGCAAGAAATAAATGTGTGAAAAGTGTTCACGGTGTCCTAATGAATGCTAGAGTGCCCAGGTAATGCCTTAGCTGACTGCCTCCCCACGCTGCCAGCACGGTGGCACAGGGGAGGAAGCAGTGAGACTTAAGGGCTTGCAGCTGATGGGGAAGAAATGGGAAGTAACAGTGGAAAAAAATATTCCTTGGTATAGTTAAGTCAAATTTGCAAAGGCTGGCTTCCCTGCTGCTGCACATACTGGGTATATGCCTGGGGATGCAAGCGCTTGCTTGGCATCCTGCCTGCACAATGAGTTTGGGACCACCACCGTCGCAAGGGCAGAGGTTCTGGTTGCCCAAGACATGAGACTCAAAAGCAGTTTGTCAGTTCCTGGCTCCCAGGTCACAGGCAGCAGTGAATGGAGTAAAGGCAGAAGAGGATCTATCAGCGGAGACAGTCAGGACCCCTAGTTAGGAGCCTGCTGTGACAACCGTTCCATAGAACACGTTCCAGCTGCTCTCCAAAGGGACAGCTGTCTAGAAACCCAGTGAGGTAATGTGAAGGACGGAGCCCACAATCCATTCATCTTCTCTGTGCCTGTTTGGTTTCATATGTTCATGCTCTTGCCCTTAAATCTGGTGCTGGTATTAATAAAAATGACACTTGGGAAATGGGAAGGCAAGATTAAGGGTACCCTTGTTCCATTGTCATGGAAACATCTTGCACCTAGAAATCCAAGAGCTGAACGTGAGGCATGTGATGGGTCGCAGACTACCGCCTGCGTTGCTGTGTGCTTTGTGCCAAGTGAGCTGCCCCAAACTTCATCAGCTCCTTGGAAACGGCAGGTAACTAAGAGTTTGGCAATACAGGAGTAGTCCTTTTCCTTCCCACCACCCAGAAAATAATTCCTATTGAATCTTTGCTCTTTAAGTGCCACCTGCCAGCTGTTTGTGTCGGACAGGATGTAGGAAGGGATAAAGGGAAGCTGAAGACAGCAGCATTTGAATAGAGGGCAAATAAGGTCATTGACAGCAGCAGTCTGGACTGTCCTGCCTTGGCATGCAAGCTGATCATCAAGTCGAGGTACCTGTGAGAGGTTTCACTTACTCTCAGGTATAGGCTGGGATTTGTCTTTTTTGGCTCTGATATTCCTTAAGCTTCTGAGCCCAAGGAGAAGGACGCTGCATACTTCTGTCCTAGCAAAACCTGAGTTCAAGTGCAGGAGGCACAAAGATGGAAGCTGGCCAGCACTGCAGCTGCATGGAAAAATAGACTCCTGTAGTTCCCTGAACTATTTTAAGAACAGTGACAATTCCTCAGCCTGATGGTTCAGTTTGAATAATCCACTGCCTAGCCTACATCCATCCTTTCTTGCCTGGCTTAGAGGAGAGTCTGCACAAGATTAGATTGGATGTTTGCAGTAGGCACCATCAAATCCAAAATGTTACTGCGATAGTCCGGTGAGAAACGAGAGTTCAAACAGACTGAGATGAGTAGTGGTCACGTAACTATTCACTAGAAGCATTTCAGTAAAACAATGTTCTGTTGTGCTAGTTTGAACTGTAGTTATTGTCATCCACTCACCTAATAAAAGCGAATTTGTAAGTGTTCAGGCAGTGTGAGAAATGCAGGTTTTCCTGCTGGCCTTTCTGCGCAAGGCAGAGGGGGTTTCACCAATGGCTCACCACAGCAGAAGGCAGCTGGAGGTGAAGCTAAGCCTACAGACAGATCGTTCGGAATGCAAACTCACAGAACTTAGGGCACAAGTGAGAGAACAAAAGTGAAGCTAGCAAGGAATGCAGACTTTTAAAATATCACCATTTTTCCTGTACTAGTGTTCAAAGAGACAAGGGCTCTGATTGCTTTCCAAGGCACAGTGACTACAGAAAGATGTACAGTAATGCAGAGGTCACAGCCACCTCTGGTTTGGTTTGATACTCTCGAGCTGTGGCAGGACAACAAATCCAAGTCTCAGCTAAAAAGGGGAACTGATTTTCTCAAATATTCTGAGACCTTAAGACTCTGACTTTTAAATAGGCAATGCAGTAGAATCAGAGTCCTTTTTACTGACCAGCTCGATTGTGTTGTTACACCTGCCATCACAGCGTATCAGTGATCTCTCAAAGCAATTCAACCTGGGTTGGCCTCCTCACCTTCCTGCAAGGTGCATGTGTACTTTCCCTTTCTGCTTTATTTAAAATTTGTAGCGTGTTTTATAAGGCATGGGTTGCTTGTGTGAAAATCATGAATAATTGTCAGCTGCTAGCTGATCGGGAGCCTTGGAAGTGAGCTGGGTTTGTAAGCAGACTATGGAATTTTGCACTTTAGAAGCGGTATGACAAGAAGAGATTTTAAATGGCACAGGCAGCACAGTCATGTTGTCACCCAACCTAAGGATGATACCTCCATCTGCTACAGGGTACTGCAGAAAAGCAGGCTTTGAAAAGAATGCCTGGTTAAATCTACAGCTGGCACTTGGGAAGCTCCAGGCTCAATGCAGCCAACAGCTGGGAAGGAAGCAGAAACACACCATGGCCGAAGTCCAGGAGAGCAGGGGCTCACCAACCCAACATCCTGGGTACTTTGGCATTTTATCTATTCCACACAGCTAAGCATTGCTCTGCATGTGAAAACTGCTAATTCATCAGGCAACAAGAAGTGCCTTCAATTAGGAAAAAATACAATGAAACCTGTTACGAGAGTCTTGACTGTTCACTCAGAAACCAAGCTGCAGGTTTGAAAGTTACGAAGCAAGCCAACTCGGGCTGCGTGTGTTCTCTTAATTCCACCCGAAAGAGCACTAGAAAAGAACAGAGCGGATGCTGCTTACATTAGTGACTAATATTAGCTCCACTACATGAGGAATTACTGGGAGATATCCAGCACTAGTCTAGGCTGTGCCAATGGGAAGTCAAGAGTTCAAGTATGTACGTATCTTTCATAGCTGTCAGTCTTCTGCACAGTAAACTGCTCAGCTCCGGGCCAAAGCTCCAACTCCTTCAATAGCGGGTTAGGGAACTGTGTTGCTCATGGTAACTTGGGAAAATGTGTTTTCCTGTGAACCTGTAAAACTCCAAGTGTCTTGTGCTGAGGTGCATTATCCACACTGCAGTTCCAGGGTGGCAGCTGTCTGGTTCAGTAACACTCCACGGTGTAAGGAAAAACGCAGCATGCGCAACTAACTTCCACAGCTTTAACTTATCCACATGTCATGCATTTCACGTGCATTCGGCAGGACAGGCTGTTTACGTACTCTGGGACAAACTGTGTGTGGAAAAGCATTTACAGCATCAGCTTTTGGGAAGCTTCATACTGGGACCTAAGTTGCTAGTGTTTTTCTGTTGTACGGTAATTGCACTAAAATACTCGGCCTGGGGAGGACGGGTTTCAACCCGACTGATTGACATTGTTCTGGTGACAAAATCAGTTGCCTTACAACTGTGGTGGTGCTGAGTGGTTTTAGCTAAGCCAGGAGCCGCAGATTTGATGTGCTGAAGGCTTGCACACCCCCGGCAGCTCCCAGCTGAGCACTGCTGCTGCGCTGTGGGATGCACGGGCTGCTCAGCAGGCACAGGGGTCTGACACCCTGCTGCACGTGGCACAAGATGCATGGGTCACACAGCTATGTGAAAAGCAACATCAGGAAACACATCAGTATTGAATCCCTCACCCCCTCCCTCTGCTTTCCACGTAGCTCTGCTCCGTGCTTGTTCTCCCTGCCAGCCACGACCCAGCTCCGGAGGCAGCCCCTCTGCCCCGAGTCACCCGACTGGGGTCAAGCACTGAACGTTTTTCCTCTACAGCTTTCCAACTTCCCTCCCCTGGCCTGCCGTTTAACGCACAAACCAGATGTGCGTCTGGAGCTTTGCGATCCGTGTGACAGCACAACTGAGGCGGCTGATTGTTGCTCAAGCCACAAATGTAACTACAGACAAGCGATCTATACAACATGCTTAGTTCTTCAGCTGGTGGAACTGCCACAGATGAATGCCAGTGCAGAAGTGCCGTGCTTCCTACTGGATTAGCATTAGCCTCATCCCTAGTACGTCTCTGGGAAGAACGACTTGCCAAACAGGGAGAAAGCCAACAGCCAAAGCCTTGGCCCTCCCACAGGACCCAGACCCGATGTGCCGTTTTCTGACTTCAGATTAGTTTAGGGCCTTCAGAAATCTGCACAATGAAGTCCAAGTGATCATAAGGCCCTGAGGCACGTTTGAGTCGGAGAGGAGGAAGGAAGGATTAGTTCTCCAAAGGCCAGAAGTAATGTGCAGCCCTGGCCTGTGACACTGAGAATAAGGCCAGAGCTGCAGTTTAGCCCCGGTGCTGCAGCTGTTAGCTCATTGGATCAGGACGTGAGGAGCAGGGGTACATGTCCTGACACCTAATTTTAATAATAGCTTGTAAGTGTCAGTGGTAATGTCATCTCTTTAACATGGGCCTGAAGATGATCCAGACGAGAGCTTATTATGCCCTGTTAAAACAGCTAATCTGCATAAAACTTATGACAAGCCAGATCTTCTCAGTATCTCATAAACTGGCTGAATATTCATTTTTAAGGCACTGTCCGAATGGGTTTGGTCACAGATGACTACTTAAAGCCCATTCCAAAGCTGGCATATACACCAGGGAAATAACACAAGAACGGGGGAAAAAAACGCAACAACAAACCACCCCCTGTAAAAGCAACAAAATACTGCCTTCAGCCAAACTCCTCCCGATTAACATCAGCTATAATGGTGTCAAATTCCAGCAAAACATGGGCTGGCATTTGGTTCAGTACTTACTGGCCACTTTTGTACAGGATCGGTGCAGGGCAGAGCAAAAAATCAGATTCTACTCTTTTAGGCTTTTCATCTGGAAAAAAAAAAAAAAAAAATCACATGAGCTTACTATGCTGTGCAACTTAGGTGAGGAGCTGCCATGTGAACGTGCTGTGAGGTCCCTCCGTGCTCATGCTCCTTACGGGTCTGTCCTGGCTGGAACCGGCAGCAAGACAAGCCCAAGGTGAGGAGCACGGAGCCCCAGAGCTGGCTGGAAATGCCGGGTGAGCCCACGTCGCAGCGCTTATTTGAACTACTCGCATCAGCTCACGCTCTTCCAGAGAGCACACTTCCCAGAATCAACACCATCTTTGCAGTGAGAACACTATTAGTAGTTTCCTAGTAGCTGGAAGGTGAAGGTTCGTTTCTAATTGGCTCCGTCCCTGTGCGTTGCATTACAGGACTGTTTTATTAGCTGTGACTCCAGTGTCTTTTTCTCCAGTGTTTCTTCTGGTTTTGAGTGTCTGTGATTTGCAAACCTCTTACACTTAGAAAGCACTTATCTGTAGAGCGCATGAAGCACTTATTTGTAGAGCCCTATGTCCAGTACAGCATTTCTATTCTGCAGGTGTGAGGAGGAGAGGATGGAGCTTTTTTGCCTCATGTGTTTGGTAAGCTGGCGAAAATTCTGCCCCTGTGTGCAGAACCATCAGCCTGAACTTCCCCATGGCAGGACCAATGATTTCTGTGCAAGGACTATTTCCTGACTATGGGGTGAGAGCAGATAAGTGATCTGCCAGATCAACTTGGAGATGACTCTGTCCTGCATTTCAGGAACAGGCAGACAGACAAGCGGTTCAGGGGCAGCTGAAGGAGGAGCTGTTGGCATAAATGAGCTTTTCGTATGTGCTGTAATCTGCACTGACTGCTTGGCCTAGATTTGGGGCTAGTTGTGAGGTGGGGAAGAGGGATTAGCACATTGCCATATGTTTTTGTCTTAATGGTATGTTTCATAGATTATTTTTCTATCCCACAGCTCCATTTGGCAGGTTTCCTTTCTAGCATTTGGTAATGGTTCTTTATAAATGCAGAATGAGAAAGATGCCAAATGCATCCTTTAAAAGCAGGGGAGCTGACACAGTAAGGATGTGCTCAGAAGCTGGTCCCAAGGAGAGCCCAGGCTCTCAGTGAGGGGAGCTCCAACACCAGCAGATCCTCACCCGAGCGCCCTCCGTTTGTGCTCTCACATACTGAGAGTTCTGCAGAGGGACTGCCACTCTTCTGTAGAGGAGACTGCAATGACACGGGGATGATTGTCCTTCTCTTGGGACCATCTCCTTCCTTCTGCTACTGCTCCAAGCTCCCTGTCTATTTTCCTGTTCATCCTGGCTCCACTGGCCCCCTTTAGGCTTCCTCTGAAGCAGGCAGTCAGAACCCAGCACACAGCTGCAGAGAATGACCTCGCGTTCTGAAGGAAGGACCACTTCAAATTTCCCTGTTTTCTTCCCGCACAACTCCCCCACCGCTCGCTGTCGGTCCACTGCTGAAGATGTGGACCAGGGGGATGTAGAAGGCTCTGGCAAGACCCCCTAGAGCAGATTGTGTTTTTATAATCAATACATCACTGTGCTATTCCCCTCCCCTCATGTGCTTCCGCACACCCCTTTCTGAAGCCAAGAAAAAACAAGCAGCCCAGAGCTGTAGTTGGCAATTCTCACATCAGATGGTAGCAAGTGTTTGTGGGCAATGGGAAGCAGAGGTGACAATTGTAATGGAAACTGAAGGGAAATTTATACAAGCGAAATTGACTTACACAGGCTGCCTGCATCCAGAACTACTGGGTTAACCTGTTATTCTGCCAAATTATTGTAGGTATTTAATGGGCAGGGAGAGATTGGCAGCCCATTCCAGTATATACGATATCCAGGGTAAGGAAGAAAGTGCACTGGAAACACAAGTTCGATTGTGTAGGGATTTAAGATAGGCTAATACAGAAATCAGACAGTAGGCAGGGAAAAAAGTCAGTCGTAGTTTTTCCTTCAGGTTCTTTTTTGGTTGTTTTCCAGTCTGGCTGGCTTCTAAGGGATTCTGCTTAGAGCTACAAGTTGGATGTACTTATCCTAGCCATCCACTTGAGTTTCTGGATAGAAAAAGCAAACTCAGATAGAAGCTAGAGGGAAGTGCCTGTACAAGGTGTCACAGTCCCCACCTGAAACAGAATCGCTTTGGGCTATGGCTGCAGTAAGCCCTCATGCTGGGCACACGGAGCTCATGGACCATGACAAAATACACCACTGTTCTGACCTGGCCCTTTTCTGTGCTGTTGCAGGAGGAAGACTGATGTGCCCCTGAAACCCATGGCACACCTGGCACGCCACCCAGAACGGGCAGAGACTTTGCGAAAAACAAGGTAAGCACCTCTGGGAATTGCAATGAGATGTCTTGGCCAGGATGATCATGCAGGAAGGGGCCTCAGTCAGTACACTGCAGCCACGGGTTTGTTCATCAGCAAACATCTGCTTGCCCGAACATCAGGAACCAAACAGTTCTCTCTCACCATGCTAATGCCCACAGCCAGGGGGCTGCCAACACCACTCACCACTCACAGCTGAGTGCCAGAGCACTCAGCACCTGGTAGCAAAATCATACCACTGACCGGAGTGTGAAACAACTTTCCTCCCCGCACTAATCCTCAGAGCTTTCCTGTTCTCCTCCTCCTCGATATTTTTCTCTTTCGATTTTCATCAGCTGAGGTAACGAGGAGCAAAATCAATCACTGCCTCAGGACTACAAAGGCCAACGATCCCAAGCATCCCCACTTACGGATTGTAGTTCCGTTCACTTGATAGGTACAGGTCACGCTGTCAGTTCTCCCACCAAGGGTTAAGCCACTTCCTCTGAGAACAACTTGAAACTCCTCTGGAGGGAAAAGCAAACACACAAAATCACCAAACTTCAGTGCACTGCAGTAAGTCACACCAGGGCAATTTCATTTAGTCTGCAATAAACAAAGCACAACATAGCAATGCTTCCAACTTAGTGAGATCTCCTTTTTTTCCTGAACCCTTGGACTGAACTCCCCTTAGAAATGGGCAAAGTCAAGATTTGTTCCCAAATCTTTATTGAGACAGCCCTATGATTCAGACTATCACCAGGTTCCGGGGCCCAGCTGCACAGTAAGACACAGTTTATCAGTGAATGAGAAATGAGAAATCTGGGACTCAACAAGAAGACTCCCCAAACCCACATTAGGCTCACTTGAAGTGCCAGAAGGAGAAATCATTTCCCCTTAGTACTATTTCTCTGCGAGTTGCCTAAGGGCCACGCTATCCATGTGCAGAGGAGGAGCCGAAACAGTTTTTTTAGCAGGGCCGCTGACTTCACCCAGAGCATCCATGTTTTCACAAAAATATCCAAGTAACATTTTGCAACTACCTTATTTTGATTGGTCTCCAACTGTGTGTGGATTGTGAAGCTCAGAAAGAAGACAAGGCCTTAAAATTCTGTGCAACTCTTCTATTTCATTAATATATTGCTCTTGCTGCCCAAAAATGCAGTCACATGCTTTATTGCTTACACTCCACAGATTTGGGGGCAGATCTGGGACAAGTGCAGAGCAGACTTATGGGAGGGGGGCAGGTAGATGCTCTCCAACTTCCACGTGCATTACCCAAGCTATGGAAGCAGGCCTTGGTGGTCAGCTCCTCTGAGGAGAACACGAAGTCAACAGAGAAATCCGATGTTTCTTTAACTTCTTGAGGACTTAAGTTAGAGACGCTTTATTCTAGAGACACGCAGTTTTCCTTTGGACAAAACAGGGAAACCACAGTCCTATAATAATTGAATAGTATATTAAAATTATAAAACCTTACCTCCTACGCAGACACTGGATGGCTCCAAATATAAAATATCAGTGCAGGATTGTTTCAAAACCTATTGCAAAGGAGGAAATAGTCACAAATAGGTTTCCTAGCGCTAGTCAATGAGCAATCTTACTTTAAAACAAATGCTTGTCCCTAGAACACGCATACAGTTACAGGTTTGGTTTGCTAAGTCTGACTTTGTAGGACATTGCCTGGAGCATGTGCAGCTCCTGCACACGTGCACAGTCAAGTCTAGGAGTTCCTAAGGCTTGGATTCGTTTGTTAAACCCCAGAGAGCCTTCAAAATATAATGATGTCCAGATCCCTAACCTAATTTTCCGTGAACCCCACTCCTACTGTTGAAGCCAAAAATTAATCACAAGAAGCCTGATCCAAAACCTAATCCAGTCAAAAGCAGTCTTCCAGCAATCAAGCCTGGTCAAGCCAAGTGCACATTACTCCCAGTGCTGGCACCTTGCCCTACGTGAAGCGGCACAGGAACGTGTGGTGTTCCTGACTGCGCTGCCTGCCGTTGGACAGGGATCTCACTTTAGCTCTCCCCGTTGGAAGTGGTATTTTTAGCAGGCATTCGTAAACATTCCGTGACATTGGTTCAGGTCCCTGTAATCACGTGCACAGCAGGGAGTCCTGTTACTGTCCCCTCTCTATCTCCATTTGCCAGGTCTGCGCCTGCTGCTGAGCTGCCCTGACTTCCTGGGAGTGTCCCTCTGTCTTACTCTCAACTCCTGTCTCCTTCTCAGTAGGATTCTTTACACTCTATGGTGTTTCCCAGTGGTTCGTGTTGCTACATATCCGGACCCAGCAGAAACAGTCATGTAGTCACTGTTCTGACAAGAAGCACGCCAAGCTCTGAGAAAGAGAGCATTCTGCCTCACTGAACACTTCCCATATTGCCTCTCTCCCCACAAACTGTTGTGCACAAATTCATTTTTTAGTGCTTTAAAACCCATGTTCAATATTAAGCAGTATTTAAGAAAAATGGAGACCTCGCATGCACATGCATTTGGATGAGACACAGCAACAGAGATCTTAGGAAAGAATGTAGCCTGGAGTTCAGTGCAAGCCAAGCAGTTCGTATTAGCTGAGGATCTCGCTTCCAAAAAAGGGCTTTAGCCTTTTGATTCCTCCTGCTGTGTGGAGAGAAGTTTCCCGTGGCTTGTTTGGGGGCAGGGGAATATTCTCTGTAGCATTTTATTCCTTTGCTGTAAAAGCATGTTCTGTTTTTTTCACCGAAGAGTCAGATGAGCAGCTCAAGTGAAGCTGAGACTAGAGGCTAGCTTTATGTGAAGCACAGATCCAGCAGGTGGCACAGAATTTAGTAATTTTGTTTTTAGAGGGAGAACCTTCCAACCCCTGTCCTGGCCCCATTTGCCCAGTGTCTGAGGAGGGGTCAACGGTATGAACTGGAGGTCGGGGAGAGGGGAAGACAGTGTGGGACAGGATCTGACTTCCCTTGCAAAGCAGTAGTTCTTTAATTGCATTACATCGCAGGGGGAATTTTCTAACACTGTGCTTCCAAATGCAGTATAAATCAGGAAAAAACCTACCTGGACATATTTAACTACCTTTGGATTTAGGAATAAACTGAGAGGGGCAGACACAACAACCCCAACTGAGATGAAATATGATGTAGATAAAACGATCACAAATCATGAACAAAAGCAAATTTCACTACAGGGCTAAGGATACACTGATTTCCTGCATGGAATCCATTTTCATACATGCTCTCGACTAAAGCAGGAAAATACCGGGTGTTAATACAGCTCCTAGAAATAACTGCTTCGACAATCATTTTTCATGGTTTTTATTACTGCCATCCTCCGCTTAGCTTAAGCGACCTGTACTGTTTAGAGACCCTGTCTCTTTGCAAGGGTGGTGGTCTAACTGTAGCATTTTCACCCCAAACAAAGCATATATTGGGGTGAAAAACACCTCTGGAACTACTAAAAATTGGGTTTGTAAGTTTATCAGGTTCTTTTCCATCCTTCAAAAAGCCTCTTGATCGTCCACGCTTGAAAAAAACAAAAAAAGATAATGGTAGAGAAATCTGCCTTGTCCGCAAAAGCCCCGCCCTTCAACAATCAAGTTACCTTAAAAAGCAGAAATCAAACCTGGCAAAGCACTAACTGGATTCAGGTGGAACCAGTCAGAAGCACATAGATGTAGTTCTTTGCTTAACCTCTGCTTATGCTCCGGGTTCTCCTCCTCAACACTCCCTCTAAGCAACACTGAAACACCGTTCAGAACTGAGCTTTCCCACAGTTAAACAAAAGTCATCACATTCTCTGCAGGGTCCAAGCCCACGAGCTGTCCTGAGTACCAGCCGTGTGTATGGTTTGGCTCACAAGGATTCTGCCACCACAATGGAAAACTGAGAATATTTTCAATACAGCAATTACTGCATGTGCTTTCACGTGTGGGGGAAAAGAACATATCTGCACATCTTACAAGAAGCTACGGAAACTTGACGCCTTTCTTTATTCCCACTCACTCTTTTCTCTCTGTTTTCATCTTTTTTTCCCTTTCCACGCAAGCTGTTCCTTCCAGGCAGCACAGTGCACTCCAGCACTCCAATACAAAGTTTATTTCCCCTGGGGAGAACTCGTGTGAAGGGGTCTTACCCATTTTCCCTATGATCCATGTGCATTATTTAACATGCCTTCATGCCCCTGTCCTTTAGAATTTAGAACCAACTTTAAACTATCCTGATGTGGACACCTGGGCTGCAAAGTCAGCGAGACCAAAGCGAGCCCCACAAAAATCTACACGATGCTCCCTCTTTTCCAGTTCAGGATAATCCAAGACACTGCAAATTCATTATTTGGAAACCTACTGCCCACAAGAAAAGTTGAAATAATAACTCTGTAAGGCGATCCTTAGATAGGATAGTTAGGCACTCTGCTGACATAAAAAAAATTCAAATAAGACAAATTGCCTTAGTTTAACAGCGTGCAAGGAGAGATTCAGAGAACTGATGTCATCCACTTCATCTCCAGAGGTCCACACCAAATATAGGACTCCGCTCTCAGGCTCACGAAGGCTTTTCTGTCATTCCCTGCCCTCCCCCTCCTCCCAGTGCTGGCTTGCCCAGAGAGAACCAATTCCCCACAAACCAAATGGCAAAATAGAGCGGAAACCTGTCAGCCTTTGTCCTGCTGTCTTGCAGCTTCGTAAGTGGAGAACTGTGTAAGACTAGAGGGTGTTTTTCGCCTTCTGAGGCGACCTGTGCGGCGCGGGACTGGTTCCAGCTGGAACCAGAGCCTATCGAGGTCAAGTGGCCACAGCTGTGAGCTCGTTAACGAAAGTGTGGCTGCTGGGACAAGAGAAGAGAGTGGAGTTCTGTTCTTCAAGGTAGTCAGTCTCTTGGACTGTAAGAAAATAAGACATGGAACCCAGGCCCCTAACATTCTCTTGTTCAACAACAGCACAACAGACTGCTGAGGAAACGATTCTGTAGTTTCTCCACGTGCAGGACTTGTTACATTGCTGCCACACTGCAGCAGCAGCAACCAAGCATCTTAGATTTTCAACACTGGTGTTTTTTAGGGCCAGTTCTTAGAGCAGCCAGCACAGGAACCAGTGGCACGAATGTAGCTTGTGCTCCGCGCTGACTCTGCTGCCGGGCACTGCTCCGCAGGGATGGCTAGATGCAGGGCAGCCTCCCAGCCCATCAGTGAAATCCCTTCTTATGGTTTTCAAGCGAGTGGACCCTGTGCAGTTTCTATAGCATCTCTCAGTGAAGCAAGTTAATCGTTTCAGAACACTTCCGAGAGCAGAAGTTACCAGAATAGAGGCATCCGAGATACCCAGGGGCACTCGCGAGCCAACTCACCCTTGATGCAAAGTCGCTGGCACATGTTGGGTCCTGCCTGCCCAAAAAAGCTTTTCTCTGCTGAAAGGATCACTTGTCCATCAGCTGCCAGGCTGCCCAGCTCCTCTGGGAACACCATGGCCATCCAAACTGGGGCTGTGGAGCTTTAAACCACCCGTCTCCAGGCTATTTCAGTGGCTTACAAGTAGGCACACATTATCCATTACCAAAAGCTTTACCAGCTTTTCCATGTGGCCCCACTTTTCACCCGGTGCATTTTTCCCAGACCAACCTGATTGTTAATGAGTACTTAAAATTCATCTCCATCCTCATGGCTTTCTATGCACTTCCCACTTGAAGGTTCCTGAAGGCTCACACAAACTTCAGTCCCTATTTCTCAAGCAGTGGATTCCCATTTTTGTCATTACTAACACATTTCCTCCCACTAGAGCTGTTCAAGAAACACTGCCTGTTTCTGACCTGCAGGTGTCTGAATGGACCACACACTCGGGTTTTGTCAGCTCCGAGCTGCAGAAACACCCCACGCCCAATTCTGACATCAGCACAGAAAGGGCAGATGTCCCTGCAGCACGCTGCACGAAGGTAGCCAACTAACAGGCTGACATCAAGCTCCCCACCGCTCACGGTCTTTGCAAACTCCACCTCTGTTTATCAATTTTGCCTTGTCAGAGATCTTTCGTCGGCTTTATGCGATGTTTCTTCTCGTGGAAAATGTGCTTTGAGGATCTTCCAGAACCTCTTTAACCTGTCACAGACCGGGCCTGGCTCTGACTGGGCTCTTTTTTCACCCTTGCTGCCTCTTACAAGTTCTCATTGTTTAACAGCAGAGCAGGATGGCTCCTGCAGCTTTTTGAGTATTTAGCCTGCCATACCTTCAGCACATGCTGTGGAACAGAGCTGTACCAGGCGGCACAGTGTTACACAAACAACAACTTTCTCTTCCAGAACTCTAATGAAGGTTGTGTTCTGTGCAATTGTGACAACAATGCACTAGTAACAAGACATGAGCAGCCCAACCCTACAGAGATAATTAACAAAATACGCTAAGCGTCAATTTGTCTCGCGACCTCACTCGGTTTCGCTTAGCCCCGTATGCAGTTCAAAAGTTTTTGGCAGCAGGCAGGACCATAAATCATAACTTGCACGGCATCTGTTCCTGCCCAGAACCATACACTGCATACAGGGTTCGGGTAGGTCATCATCACAGCTGGATTCTTCACTGAAGAACCGTAATGATTTCAAGCCTTGAAAACGCTCTATGGCTGTGTAAAGTGTTTGCTTCCTGGGAGAGAGGTCAGGATAACCAGGAACTGTTGGAGGGAGACAGCTGCTGACACGTTTTGGTCAGGCTCGGCATGCTAATGACTCTGAACAACGAAGGATTTCTAGAGCCACCAGTGGCCTTTCCTCCCTACAGATCCGTTCAATCTTGCACCTCTGTCTACATAAGTGCTCACCGCAAGCTGACCCAAAATCAGGCTGCTGTGATTTTGGGGGAAAAGCAGCATGAGCCTCTGAACAAAAGTGTATGTACTGTAATAGAACAAATGCATCCGACTTGCTGTTTCCAGAACCTCTTTTTAAAGAAAAGGAAATGTCCACTGTTAAAAGCTCATCTTTGTTCTACTTCCGTATGGCAAGGCTTGTGCAAACCCACTGACAGCGCGACAGGCTTGCTTCCACAGTTTGTGTGTGTACAGTTTTATCTCCTGGTCGGCGCACGAAGCCTGTGCCTGGAGCGCAGTCCACGGACACACTGCCAGCCAAAGTGTGCCCAGTGAGCGTGCACAAGTCAGAGATGGCAGCACAGCCCTGAGAGCCCCCTTGCACGGTAGCCTCAGCTGCAGGCAGTTGCTTTTCTGCGGAGACTCCTTTTCTCTCCTCTCTCCCTCCCAAATGTGGGCTCTGGAATTTTCACTAGGAATGCTACAAACAGAACAGCTGGTGAGCAAAACTGTAACCACAAGGAAAACAGAGCTAGAAACTAAACACTGTTGATGGTGTGACACGCCACGAGGACGTGCTTCCCTCTTGTACTGTGCCAAGCTCCTTCCCTCAGGTAACCACAAAACCAGCCTCGTCAAGAGCTGCATCTCTCGTCAGGATACATATTTCAGGACACAGTAGTAAGCGCGCTCATGTACTTGTCACTGCTGCACATGGATGATCACCGTGATAAATTTATGACAAGTAGGGGGCAGTAATGGAAGGTGATGTCTGAGAGGGCCTTGGTAACATAAAGACTGTTTAAATCTATCTCGAGCATTCCGTGCCTCAGCTGGATCCGCGCACGCAGGCAAAACCTCAACATCTGCCAGCTGTGGGCCTTTTCTTGATGAGGAATTGCCTGCACCTTTGGGCTCCTGGTTTAGCTGCTCAAAAATACCATTGGGTGCAAGAGGCCGCTATTTAAATGGTAGGCAAGACCAGGGCTCCTGCGTACACAGGCACAGCAGGGCGTGCAGGTGGGATCCAGGAGCCCAGATCAGAGCTGCGGAAAGTTGTCCCAGCCTACAGAAGACTGCTCTTGAGCGAGGCCATTGTCAGGTGAGTTAATGCCTTCTGGAGCCCCATCCCACCTCGGGGCTGTGGAGCACCTCAGAGGAATGGATGCTGAAGGCAATGTTGTCCTGGTGCTGGGTGAGCCCCGTCCAGCTGAGCTCACCCAGGTGCTTGGTTTAGTTCCTGAAAGCATTCTGCTTCATTCTTTCCAATCGCCTGAATCAGGACCGGGCTTACTCCATGTTTCCATGCGGGTTTGTTTTTCTGTGAGTCACTTAGAAGTCCTACTGGCAGCTTGCCTCCTTTTTTTCTTTTTAACTCAAAACTTTTTTTTTTCCCACTATGGCTAAGACATAATTTCCTGTTAAAAGGAAACAGAAGTAAAGCAGGAGGTGTTCAATTGGTTTGCTGGACTCACTGGTGTTGTCCCAGAGAACGAAATGCTGGCTGTGCATCGAGCAGGATTTTTTGTGCTGAAATCAGTGACTCTTATGGCATGCAAAGTAAACGTGTGTGAAATCAGGGTGATGAAGAATCTAAGGTGTATGTAGGCTGACATTGTCACAGGTTTCTCATTCAGGAGCTCTCGCTTTTTCTACCTAAATAGGACTTGTGCCCCCTAATAGTGTGGCAGAATTAGGTTTTAACAAGAAAAGATCTGGAGTAGGTTACAAGAGGAAGTAAGTTTAAGCAGAGCTCTTGGTTTCTGTGATTAAACTCCAGTAACCTTAACCAGACTTTTTAAGGGAGAAGCACCTTCGCAGCCCACCTTAGGCTCTGGACAGGCCAGCCTGTCCATATAGCAATTAATGTTTGAACCCTCTGAAATTAACTGTTTCCAAAGTGAAGCCTTTCATTCTTTCTAGTGTTGGTTTCGCATCACGTGCCTCTGCTGTGTTCAAGCAAGCTCTGCCATTTATTTCCCCAGTGCTGATCTGTGCAGAAAGGCATGAGGCAGCAGGACCACCTCACACTAGACGGAAGACAATCAATTCAGGGTGACTTGGAATGAAACACATGCTTTTCAAGGAAACACCATTTTGGTGCTTCTCTCCCACAAAGTCAGAGCAGGAACTGCAACTGTTAATATCTAATAGGCCCTACCTTTCTCTGCTGCCAAACATCTGTGCTCATGACTACACCTCGCTGCCAAGCCTGGCCTGCTCCCTGACGCTGCTCGGCAGTGCCGTGGACAAAGAGCGAGGGGAAGGTGAAGGCTGCTACCCTGTCCCCTATCTAAGTGAAAAAAATCCCTGAGACATATGGTCTTGCATAAAATCACCACCCGAGAGAAGCCTGGCGCGGCGTTAGGTTAGTGAGAATATTCTAATTACACTAAGGCTGAGCAGCACCTCGTTGGCAGCCACTGAGGAAAGCAAATGGAGATGACAAAACTACGGGTCATGAGATGCGTGTTTTAACAGCATTGGAACCTTTACCCCCAAATTACTAAAAACAACCCTAAACCCATTACTTACCAAGTAACGTAACTAGGAATCAAGACCAACCGTCACTTTCCATAACAGGAAAAAAGTTGTTCGGGCTATTTATTTTTTTTCTAATTAGTAAGAAAAATCTGGCTCGAAGAAACTTCTCACTAAGGAAGTGCTGGATTTCATTTGGACCTGTGACTGCTTCCTTTGGAGCCAGTTGCACAGCATCCCTTATGTAAGAGAGCTGCCAGCCGTGCCGGGCTGGCTGACAAGTCCCATCCCAATCACAGGGCACAGGCACGCTCACGCTAACCGGAGTCGTGTCAGTGCCAGTGCCGGCTTATCAAGCTCACTGTGCTCCAGGAGAACATTATATGGTTTGTAATATGTCAGAGAACGTCAAATTAAGGGCTGCACGGCAGTGAAAGGTAGAGCAGAAAGCATTCTATTCCAGGCCATTGATTCCTTTTAACAACTACATGCAGTAATTCCCAAAACTATCTCCTCAGTCTCAATCACATGGAAAACATAGCACAGCGTTAGTTCTGAACCTTGCACCCAGTGCAGCTTGAAGATTAGACCGTCCAAGGGGATTAAAGAAGATGACTGGTTTAATCAGAATAATTCTTTTAATGATAACTTGCTGCATCTCTCCTCCCCCCCACCTCCTTAAAGGTCTAATCGTTTGCTTCCTGGATTCCCAGCGCACAAACCGAGCATATTTTCTTCCTACAGGAAATGATCCAATTAACTTGATGTATAATTGATAATGAACCGTTTAAGCTGATTTTGGCCTTGAAAAATCTTAACCGCGTGCAGTCAGCTGGCTGACCCCTCCTTCATCCATGGTGGAGGGACAGCACTTAGGGAAAGGGAGGGGAGCAGGCTGAGCACACTGCCCAAGGAAGTGCAGGGAGGCAGCCTAGCTGGAGGGAGCTGCACAGGCTCGACGGAAGTAGGGATTTCTTGAAAATCATGTAGTCTCTGATTGCTGCTCGGTACCCAAGTTGCAACCTGGTCCCTGAGACAGTACGGTTCGGACAGTGGAGCTTGGTAAGCAGTCACGTTAAAGACACGGAACCAGCGTTCTCCGGTGGCTAACCCAGGAGCACCACTGTGGCGCTGGGGAAGCTTCCCACCCTCCATAAACACAAATTCTTTTGCCTTACAGCAGCTACCGGCGGGAGATGCTGTCGGACTCGTGTGAGTTCGGTAATTCACCCTCCCCCAGTGCCAAAGCCAGGTCAGCCCGAGGAAGTGCTGCTGACAGCACAGCTGGAGCAGAAGGCATCAGATTCATGGAGAGGCTGGAGCACATCTTTGGGAAGCCAATGCAGTAAGTTTTATAAGCATAAAGGCTAAAATTGTTCCTCACATGAATACCTCTTGCCTACCTCAACAAAACTGACTCCCCCTCGCTACACTTTGGTTTTGTCCCTGCTTGGGCACAAACTGGCTGCCCAACATGGTGTGGGGGCTTTCCTCCCTGATGACTCTGTGCTAGTAAGGCAAACAGGGACAGGTCTGCTCGTCACCAAGTCTTGTCAGCAGCCTACGGGGCCCCTCTCCCCTCTCTGTGCTGAGCACCGGGGCACAGGCGTGTGACACTCAGTGTTACCACGCTCTGGATGAGAGGTGACTCCGTGAGGTACTGGCAGCGCTGCTGAGCATGCCACTGCCCTGCGCGGCTTGTGCAGCGGCTCCCTGCGGGCCCCGCTGCGCTGCCTGTCACCAAGCCGTGTAACTCCAAAGTAGCAACGCACTGCTACGCACAGCGAGTGACACTGGAACCACCCAGCTGACACGGCAACCCCCAGGACATTCAATAGATACCCTTCACCGGTGTCTAAATGGATCGGAATGTCAGAGGGATTTTGCTGACTGTTCTTTGCAACAGGAGCAGACTTCCCTCTATCACCCATAGAGTTTTACTGGAGAGAACTTATACTTTTATAGCAGAGAATTTATGTTTTTATAGCACTCCCTGCTTATAGCCCTTGAGCCAGAGACTGACACTGGATGAATCCAGGTTTTTTTTAAGGACCTTGTGTGCATTTGGACCTTGTGCTTGGCCTCACTGGTCCCGGGTGCACTCCTCGGATGGGCCTATAAGCCAGTCCATGTCAGCCTGGGAGTTTGCATCCCACAAACGCCGAGGTCTCCTCTCCCCTGGTCACCCCTTCACCAGGAGGCAGGTCCTCGAGTATCCCAATTTGCAACTTTTCCTGGACGAACTGACAGCTTTATGCTAAGGGTTAGGGTTTTTCTCCCGAGAGGCTCAGCCAACTTGGAGAGAATTTTGCTTCAATTTACAATGCTCTGGGTGGTGCAACTACTCAGTTCACATGACTTGATCTATTCTTTTTTTGTCCATTACGTTTAACAGTGGGTTCCCCATGTAAAATGAACGAAAAAAAACTGAGCACCTGTAAAATGAACAAGCGGAAAGAGATTTTAGCAATTCTATTTCTAACCCTTTCCAGGTAGAATCTTTAAGAAATTTTGTAACACTGAAAGATAAAACAACTCTAGGCTGACCCTTTTTTGAACTGACTACTTCCTCTAAAGTTCTGCGTGTATCAGTTCCTGTAGTCTTATCTGGTAAGTTTTTGTGACATTTCCTAAGAACAAAATATATTTTAACTTCCTGTATTAACCGCTGTCAACTTACTTTAGTATTAAAATGTGTTTGTCTACCTAGAGCTGTCACACACTCTAATCATGTTGCTAAAGTGAGTTCCCTTAATGTAACTTCTCAAGGTACCAGCCTTGTCCAATTCTGCCTGCAGAGACAACCAGACAACTTTCACTCACAGATCAGCAGGACTTGTGTTTAATTACGGGTTTCGTTTTCTTAGCTAGCAGTGATCTGCTGCATGGTGACAGAAACTGTGCCCTCCCAAAGCCTTCACCCTGTCCTGGCTCGCTCACAAGGCTACACTCCGCGTAATAATCAGCCAAACGCCATCAGTAACTGTTCCCGAGAGTGCAGTAACTTGCCTTCAGCATTTTGCTTTTAAGCTCTAGAGCTTTGCTCAGATTTATTCACCCTGACAATGCTGTTTAGCTATGACTTCGTAAGCCAGGAACGAGCAATGCTGGCAGAGCAGGAAACTTCGCGAAGCAGCTCCCTCTTCACAGCTCTGCACAGAGTTTTAGAACTGGTAGTGGATGTCATTCAGCACAAACACAAGGGCACGCAGGTGCTTCAACCCTTCTCGCTTCTCCGGGGTTTTATCAGAACTAATGTCAAAACATGGCGCAAGCTCTCCAGCATCTAAGCCAGGGTTACTATAAATGTTCACCTCAACTGTCTTGAATGTTAATCCCTGGTCATGATTGAACAGATTTTGTCTATCTGTCCAGAGAAAATAAATTAGAATAGTTGCTTATACTGAAAGCAAATGCAGGAGCAGGTACTACAGACAGGCTGTGCTAAAACTCATAACTTTTCTTTTTTTTTGACCACTAACAAACGTAGATTAACTGCTCGGCTCTCCTGGAATACAGTACAAATCTAACAGGACAGCAGCCAAATGGTCTCACCCCTGGAGAGATTAATGTAGTACAGGCTCCTGCATCATTCCTACTCAGCCGTTCTGGGTTGTAGTTTTGCTCAAGGGTTTTAATTGCTGGGTTGCTGCCATTTCTCAAGAGTGTTTTTTCTGAACAGAAATTCTTCAACAACATTCACAGAGGGTTTCACAACTGCACCTTTGACTCTGTACTTTGAGCAGTGCTGCTGTGTGTTTGTGACGTATCTTCTTTTCATCTGGTTCGAAATTAGCTTTCCCCTATAGATCAGTGTCTCTGAGTCTGTCTTCTCTAGCTAACTTGCAAACTGAAATGAATTTGTAATAGTAACTAAAAAGGAAAACTGTGACTATTTCATGTTCAATTAGATCTACTTATCAGCGCTATAATGTTATGAGAATGAACTGTCACAATCACTCCAAACCCCGGCAAAGAAAACTGAGTACTAACTACAACATACCAAAATATCCTATTAATACCGCCACCACACATGCACTACATAAAAACCACACACACACACACAAAATCCAATCCAACCGGAAACCCTGCTTATGGATACTTCCATCCATGCTCTGTAGTAAAAGCCGAGTGTCGATGTGTCCGGGCTGTAAAGAAACCCCGAACCAACTCAGGAGCTCAGTCGGCACAAGCAGACCTTGCATGTACGCTGTAGAACAGCGTACCTCAGTTTGCTTTTCCTGTCACTGCTAAGTTGTTACCTTGAAACAATGCGCTGCCATTCCGTGCGTCTGGTCCTGTTCTACAGCTACGATACACTCAAATCTGGGATTTTGACAGCCGAGTTTTTCGTAAGTGCCAGAAGAAGCTGGATTGAGGCTTGTCCAAACACCATCTGGCATATCTTATCAGAAAAGCGTCCCTCCCTGCTGACACAGAAGTGAAGGTGCTTTGAAGTTCCTGGGAGGTATAGAAGCAGCAGGCTGGCACTTCTACTAGCCAGAGACTGCCCAAAAACACCTTGGCTGAGAATGCGGGTAATGGGACACCCTACAGCTTATGCTACCCTTCCATGTGTCTGAATGACAGACCCTTCAAGTTGAACTTCTCAGAAACCTCAAGCGACCGTACTTCTGCTGCTTCCTCAAAGGACCAGAGGAGTGGGGAGACTTGATCCCCGAGAAGGCGCCCATCTGCAGGTCAGTGACCGTCGCTGGAGGGGAAATGCCGAACGCAAATGTCTTTACTCCTCTATCCCTGACACACTTACTTGAAAAGCAGTATCCTTGGAAACGTAATGTCATCAGCTGGGGTTAAACATTCGGCTCTTATAAAAAAGCCCAGCACCGGCACTTCGATCATTTGCACCAGCAGCATAGCTGAGTCCTCTTAAGTCTTTCAAATGGCACAGAATGAGATATTAAATAGTAAAGGTTTTAGGCAGCACCACATGGGCTGCACTGTCTTTTCAGGAGAATAGATGTCAATGCATCAAAAGATTGATTATCTTTCTTTAGAAAGCGCAAGGAAGATTCTGGAACTACATTTCTTTTAATTAACAAGAAGGAAAGCAAGTTGTTGCATTACGGCATTCACAAAAACCACACTGCTCAAAGGAAGTGATGAATTCGTGACTGTGTAGCATCCTGTATGTGAGTAGTATCCTTTTGTTATTTAAAAAATAAAAGGAAAGGGAAATGAATGATGCCGGGTTCTGTCTCAGAAAAAGGATTTCATTATTGCTTTTGACTTTACTTCTGCCAGTAAGCCTGTTTGCACTGTGCTGCCTACATGCAGCAGCAGCACTGTTAACCTTGCAGAAGAGACACAGACTTCAGCTTAAAATGAGACAAATAAATTTTGTGTCCACAACCACAGGTGTCTCAACACACAGCTTAAACAGTGTCAAGCCACCGATCACAATCAAAATGTTTCTCTTTGGTCCCTTCCTGCAAACCACGGTAATCAGCTGAACGGCCTTGTCTCACCAATGGGAGTTTCTCATGCCATGCTGAAAACTGGAACTGAGTCTCACCACTTATTGGGATAACAACTGGTTAAAGTCATGGATTTAAAATGCTTCTCTCAGAAAAGATTTGGGTAATTCCTAAATTGCACTTATTCCCCGGGGTTTTAACCGGTTGTTCTCAACTCTCCCAGAGTAACAGTCTCCATTTTTTCCAGATGAGCCCCAAAGCAGCCGTTCATCAGAGCATCCCTCAAACTTCCCACACGAACTCCCCTCTCTTTGTGAGGAGTCCTCAAATTCTACATGAGGTCTGAGCACGAAAAACTGCAGGAGGCGCAAGCAGTGCTGACTTAGAGAACTGCATCTCTAAGGTAAGGGGGAGGGAACTTCATCTACTGCAGTTCCTGCCTTAGGAACCAGTTCTGCCTAGAAGAGGAGGTGGGACTGGAGAGTATGCTTTAATCTTGAGGAAATGTAAAACTTATTGCCTGGTACTCACAGAATTGACTATCCCCTTAAGTGCTTGGAATCCTCCAGTGACAGGGAAGACTTGCTCTTTCACGTCAGCAATTCTTTCCAGCTTTGGAGAGAAAATGCATGCAAACACGTGAATTATCTGTCAAACTAAATTCATCACACTGCTTTACACCCTTAAAATTTAAATGGATGTCTAAAAGCAACCCTCATCAACTCTGCGAAGAGAAGGAAACTTTAGAGCTCTCTCACAGCAAACTAAGAGTTTTCTGAACTGGAGGACTTAACCACAGCCGAGTGTAGCTAACAAAATGGTGGCTAGTCATCCTGGCAAGCATCACACCGAAGAAACCTTTCAGGGCCTGTATCTTGGCAGTGGTTTTGTGACTCTGTCCAGAATTACCTTCCCTGTTCGCTCTGCCTTTCACTAAAAACCCTATCTCTGCATCTTCTTCGGGAAGGAGCCTTTTGTGTACCTCTCCATTGAAGCCACTTTGACCGAACAGGAGTAGCGACAGCCTTCACTGGGACACTGCAACTCTGGGAGAGCTTTTCAATGAAGGACATGAATCCCGTGTTCTTTGCCTTATCCCAAGACTGTTGCACATACTCTGCTTGAATCTTGTCTACAGCTCCTCTCTTCATGTGATCAGTACCCTGACCCGGTTGCCATTCCAGTGAGAGGGGCGTGCCTGCACCCTCTCTGCTGGCAGCTCCCAGTTAGCATGGGGATTTCTGACGGGTCTCCTTGGCAGTCAGCACGACACCCACACGTTCCATTTATCTCTACGTACACATCTGAGTGTGTTTCCTGAGCCAGAGAAGACATTACGCTGCCTAATGTAAGTAAAATTAGATTTCCGTACTACTTAACATTAACTCTGTAAAACCCTGGGTTGAGGTACTGCCCGGTACTCTAAAATAGCGATGTTCTTATTCTTACCTGTTCTTGTTCAAAATCCTGGACACCAACACAGTAAACTCTTGCTCCCAGCTCTCTGGATTTCCTTGCCTATGGTGTCACAGAACAGAGAAATGAGCTTTTTTTTTATTCAACAGGCAGCACCCAAACTCTGCAGAGCATGACATGCATTTCCAGCTCATGCTCACCTCCTTCTCTGCATACAAGGGAATCTGACCATCCAGCTTGCCATCAGTCAGTGCAATGATGATACTAGAGAACCTTGAGGCTCCTTGCTTCGCAATTTGCTCATTGGCCTGAAAACAACAACAAAAAAATTATCCAGCTTAAAACTACACCTGAACTTTTAACCGTGATGCATCTTCTAAGCATCTACTACAACATCTGAAATAACAGCCTCATTGTCAAGCCTCTCTCTGATGACAATCCTCTGCCTCCCTTGAACTCACTACCAGTGGGGAAACGGAAACCCCTCATCAGTCCTTTCCAGCCACCATTGAGCCCATCTCCAAAGCACTGACCCGTCAACCCTCGCCGACATGCCGTTTTTCCAGGACAGATCGCTTCAAATCCACTGTTAGGATTTCCTCTGCTGGCCCCCAGATTTCAAACGCAGTAAGTAGGTTCCAAGACAGAAAAAGAATAGCTTAATTTTTTTTTTTTTACAGCAATAAAACTCTCTTTGCCCAGCTTTTCAGTGTGCAGATCCTGGTTACAAACGTGGCTCTACAGCCATAGAGGAAGAACTGATTTGCCTGTAGCAGTGAAAGCTTAGATCCTCACCTCCAGGGCCAGGACTTTCATCAAAACTTCATTACTTGAACTAAGAATATATAAGCAGCTGGGAACTCTGTTAATTAGGACAGTCCAAAATGAAGAGCATTTGTCTTGCAAACGCTGCTCTGTGCGGTAAACTCTCCCCAAGGAGAGCGCTCTGGAAGGCACCGCAAGCCCCGTCGCCCTACCGAGCTGCGTGTGACTATTTACCATGTCATTGGGATGCTGGGTGAGCTCTGAGATCCACGACACAGACCTGTGCTCTGTGAGAAGGACCAAGTGAGAGAAATTCCACGTGGCAAATTGCTGTGATGGCTAATCATCTTCCGCATAGGATTTGCAGAGTGTCTGGGCAACCCTGGGACCACTTAGGCAACCAGAGAGATTTGAGTGTAACAGACTGAGGTGTGCAATTAATCTACTTACGTTACAGGTTGTTACCCAAAGGGTGAGAACAGAGGATATGTCGATTACAAGAAGATGAGTAAAACCTACCTGTTTCAGTCCTTCATGTATGTATGTCTCACCCGCTGGTATCACCTCCTCCAGATCCTTAAGACCTTTCTTGATTTTCTCTCTGCAAACAAAAAAAAGGTAAGAGACTGTTCGTGTGACCTGAAGTGTGGAAAGGGTGTAATTTATCAACTGAAAAAAAGTATTTGTCCTCAACGAGAACTGAAATGAAAAGCTGTAAATTAGAACCTTTAGCTAGGATCCCACATGGAGGCAGATCGTGTATTCACGACAGAAGTGGCGCTGTGGGAACAGGTATTTCGGACCTATCTAACACAATATGCTTCAGTGAGTCAAAAAGCTGGAATCAAGGAAAATGTTTAGGCAGAGCAGATATTGCAAAGAAGTGGCAACGCCTCAGCATTGCATAGCCCAGTGGAAATTCTGTTGCATTAGGTCTACTTTGCTACTTTAAACCAACTTTGCTTCCAATCACACTGCAATCAAAGAAGAAATCCAGAAAACAGCAGTTCTATTTCAACAGAAATCTTCCAGGCCAGCATGCAGTAATTTAATTGTGTAGAACTGAACCGCAGCAATTAAAACTTTTGCCTTGAAGAAAATATCAATAGGCAAATGCAGCATCTGCAAGACACCTTCTGTGCCCATGGGAAAAGAGCAGGATTGAGGATAGTTTTTAATTTTTGACTGTCACAACCTTTTCGTGTGACCTTGCATAAGACATCCCACGCAGGTCCACAGCTCACTTAGATTTAACAGGAGAATACATCTGCACCATGATTTCTCACGAGCAGTACAGCAGATCCACCTGCAAGATGCTCACTAACTACGGGGATGAAAAGGGAGAAGTCGATGGACAGCACCACAGGAATTATTTCCAGTGAAATCAGCACAAGTGGGGGGAACAAAGGCAGAGAGACCACTGAAATACTCAAATCCGGAAGGCGTTCATTCTTCTGCAAGCACAGTTTCAGCCAAGTCCATGGAAAGTCGCGCTAGGAAAGGATAAGCGAAAACTAAGAAGGGGCAAAATTTGGGCCAGAATATATAGAACACTGTGACAAATCTAGGTGAGAAAGAGAAACCCAGCAGGGGTGAGGAGATGGAGGGAAAATACATCGCAGGATGCGTGAAAGCTTTCCTTAGGCCAGACCAAATGAGAAAGAATGCATATGCCACGCTGCCTGAATGCCACCCACTCGTCATTTGTTCCGCGGATGGGCTTCCTCTATGTTTAGCAGCTCTGTTCCAAAGTACAATCCATAGCTGGAATAAGCTCCCCATCACAGGATCCACCGATACAATCAGGGAGGGGAGGGAGTAAAAGGGAAATGTGGCATTGAATGTATGGAAGGGAGCAAGTTATGTAAGATAATACAATCTGTTTGATCCAAATATTTTACATTCAGCCTCTATAGAAACAACTTGCAAGTGATTATGTACGAACGCAGATTATAAACCATAGAGCTGGTGCTTGCCAGAAATGAGTGGCAGCACATCACAGGCGTTAGTGCTCTGCTGCCAAGAAACAAGCAGCAACTCAAGTCCCAGTTTTCTGAAACAGATTTCATTTTGCAAAAATAGCTTTTGTACAATCAGTTGGGTTTTATTTATCTGCAATGTCTTCTGACCCGGTCGCACAGCAATCTCTGGTGTTGCCAGGCCTCTGCCCACAAGGGGCTCCAGGAAAATCTTTGGTAGCATGAGCTTTTTCAGCTGCATTTAATCAGGCACCATCTCTTGCCCTCAGGGCACAGCTGCACCAGCCAGATGTGAACTAGCTCCAGGTGTTCTCCAAGCTGGTCAAGCGCAAGCGGGTCCTGGTCCGGATGTCAGAAGGCCAGTGTGGATGCAGGACTTGGGGACCCAGAACCAGCAGGAGAGGTGGGCTCTGTCACACTAAAAGTCACCCCTGGCTGGTTTGAATGCCGGGCACGGGAGCTCGTGCCTGCCTGCACTGCCCTGATAATGGGACTCAGCAGTCAATCAGCCACAGCACTCAGGACCTCCACTCCTACTCCTCAGTGCTCTCACAACTTCCCTTTGTCTAGTTTCTGTACGGCTGTTTGGTAGCCACGGAAATCCCCAGGGAAGTTCTGGTTGCATAACTCATCTGTACCATGACAGCAGAGCCCTCAGCCTGGGTGCCTGGACATCCCACAGCACAGCTCGGGAACACTAACAAAGGCTGAGGGCCACTGGTTTGGTGGTACAAGTCAGGAAAGGGAGGGAGGTGGAAGAGGCAAAACAGAATCCGCAACTTGCAGCCTGTCTGTGTTTGGGCTGAATAAGTGCAAATTTAATATCTTTTTCCCACTCAGCATATGTGCTGCAGCCCATTTCTGCATCTTAGCACGGGCACAACTAATTTTTAATAGCTACCCCGTCTGTTCTCTCCCTAAGCTGTATAACTGCCTCAGACAGCTCTTCCAGCAGCAGACAGGCAAACACAGCTGTTAATATCCACGCAGATTCCAGAACGGGTGTTCTTAGCTCCTCTGGGTGGGGAACAGTATCCTGTATGTCTTTCCCGTGTTGCATTCCACCTACTGAAGTACCAGAATCTTGAATTATCTCAGTGTGATGAGCACATGAGCGCTGGCAGGAGATGGTGCCTCTCACTGAGAACGTATTTATGGCGAGAAATGAGGCTGCGTGCTGCAAGGCAACGGGCTCATCCCTAACAAACGAAGGCAAACAAAACAGGTACTTGGGGTTTGCTGCTAAGAAGGACATAGAGTAAACAGGAAAACACCAACGTGTCAGCGAAACCGAGAGGGGAAGTGTTCTTTGACAAAATGAGGGATGGCTCCATCCCTGATGAGGTGAGCTGTCATACTGGCTAAAGGAAACCCCGCACAAGCCTCCTGAGATGCATCATTTGGAGGGTCTCATGCCTTCTAGGCCTCTTAAATACTACAAAGAGTTGATTCAGTTATAATAATTACTCTGCTTCAAACTCGAGGCCTCCTGCACGGGCTCCAGATGGAAACCACATCAGTGGCCAACTCTGCTGTACTCGATACACCCCGCAGAACGCACTCTCTGCAGACGAGTCTGTTTTGGCAAGCTGCCTTGGACCCAAGCGCAAGGGTAGCTCACGTGACCGAGGCCCCAAGTGCGTCCGTGTCTTACTCGTCCCTGTGAAAGCAGGAGCAGTCAGTGCACCGCTGCACTAGGGATAAGGACGGTACGGCTGGCCATGTACCAGGTCCTCAAGGGTCCTACTTTTCCACCTTCACTAACACAATCTCCAGCAGGAGTTTCACCCAGGCAGAGGCAGCAGGGCTCATCCTGGCCACTGGCACCAGTCAGCGCTGCCAAAGCAGGCTCACAGAAACCTGGACTGGTGCTGGTCAGCACGGCTGGCCGAAAGAGAACAAAGGCAACATCGTGCCAGCTGGATGGTATTCCTGAGAGCATCCACTGTCCCAAAGCACTCGCTTTCCAACACTGAGCCCCAAAGGTGAGTGCACCAATCTTTGTTTACCACTTACACAGTTTCCAGCTGAACTTCAGAAACGTGAGCTTCAAATGGGCTTTAACCAGTGTGAGAAGGCTTTTCCATCTGTTCCACGTGTTGTTGATATTCTATGGATTTACTATAGCACTGTGTGTACTGTGATTAACCATGACTTCTCTTTACAGAGTTAGTCACAGCACTGTTCACACTCACAAAATATTTGGGAATTTGGGGGCTTTGGCGCTATGCTGTGGCTTTCTTTATATCCGCAGCTTTATTGTGCAGTAAACCCAGCAAGAACTTTGTGCAAACAACCAGAAGCCTAAGGCCTTCCAAACAAAAAATAGTGCCCTACTTTGATCTAACTGCTGGAAAGAAATTGTGGTTTCCTGACATTTGGGAATTAGCAAGTAAGCCAGGGCAAAAACACGCCTGCAAGTCCAAATGCGTGTAACAAACCAAGGCCGTAACATCCCATAATCACCCCCACAGACACCCATCCCCAGAACTGCACTGTGCTCAGCATCTTTATCTTCTGTTGGGAACAATGGGGGCCAGACAGTCTTAGTATTTTTCCTCTGTTGACTTCTTTAATATTTAAAAGGACAGCTGCTCCAACTGTATCTAGCCGTCCTTACCTACGTACATATGGTCACAGTTACGAGTCTCCTTCTCCTTTCTCCTTGTAACTCCCCCTGAACAAGAAGGGTCCCACTTTGCTTCCCCTGACACACTCTCAAGAGCATCAGCCAACCCTGAACTAGAGCCAAGGCCCCCAAGGGAACCCACTAGAACTGCAGAGGTTCTTCCTGCGCTTTACACGAGGCTTCCGAGAAAAACACGATTCTGTCCGTGGCCCCAAGCGTGCCACAGACAGGCAATGAAAAAGGCGCTTATGTGCCCGTGGCGCAGTTCCAGCATCCTGCCCAGCATTTCAAGTGGTCTGCGTGCTATCAGTGCTGCCTCTCAGGCTTGATAAGGAACAGGCCACTGACAGCCTATTGAAATGGAGAGAAAGGACCTCATTGACTTCAGCAGGCCTCGGAACAGGCTCAAGTGTCCTCTCCTGACCCCTCTCGAGCCATCTGGAAAAATGGCTTATAAGCTTGTCTCTGCCCACAGACAGCAGATCCAATATCCCAGTCCGGATGGGGGGAAGTGGCTGTTCTCAAGACAGACCACCTTCTTAAATGCTGTAGCAGGAGGGGCTCAGAACTGACTTTTTAGACATCTTAGACGTCAGCCGCATTTCTATAGCGTGACACGTGCCTGTTGCTAGTGGCAGGTCTTTTCAGGAAGTCTTGCACTTGCTGTTATGTATTACTTAAAACAAACAAACCCGCCGCAGAACTAACCAACTACAGCAGACCACATTTTGCACTGACCCTACTAACAGGAGCAGAAAGGAAGGACCACCTCACTTCCAGCCTGCCACAGGTCTATGGAGTGATTCCTAAATGGTTTATCCACGTGTTCAAAACCCAGAAGGTTGTGCACTGCGATAGCTTCTGGACAGAAGGGAGAGAGCAGAGATCGTGTTGATTTTGAAAAGAGTGAGAGGACACCAAAGGACTCTGACAGCAATGCCACTGTCCTCTGCTGAGAACACTCGTTCCACAAGACCACTTTCCAGTTTCCGTGAGTTCAGTAATTATTTTTGCAACAGTCTCTTCTCTACCTGTTTCTCCTCCTTCTGCTTCCCCCCACTCATCCTTAAGCTATCCTAGCTGCTAACCCTTACTTGCCTTACAAATCAGAGTGAGCCGCCTTGAATTCCAGCGCCTTTGAAACCATCCACTGAAAGTTCAGGCACATCCGTACATCACCACAGTGCCAGAAAGACCCCACACCCTTCAAGTGGCACCAACCCCACTGTCTAAAACAGATTCTGAAGTCCAGATTAGGAAAGACGAAACAAAATACCTACCTTATGTGAGAATATGGGAAACATTTATTAACCATTTCATGCTTTTCCTAGACATGAAAAAATCCTGATAACCATTCTACAAACGCTTGCTTTACAAAAGCAAATGGAAGAATCATTCTCACGCTGTGCCAAGGGAGACGCAGAGTCACACAGAGATCAAAACATTACTGGTAGTTTTTCTGCAAAGCAGTGGCAGAGTTAACGGCAAGGATTTGCTTCCCATCATTCCTCTCCTTCCTTTTTTATGAGGCTATCCAGGGAAATGGTCACAAAATTAAATCAGCTCTACGGGGAGGCTTCATGACTGGCCACCACTTAGAGGTATCAGTTGTTGTTCCATATCTGTTACTGCTCCTCTGATTCAGTAAGGGCAGAGGGAGGGAGGGAGGGAGGGAGGGAATTAAAAAAGCAGTGCACTAACCTGTCTCCAGTTAGCGGCATAATGACATGTGCCTGGGTGGAAAACACGATAAACGACAATCTCATCTTGGGGCTTTAGAAAAGGGAAAGAAGGCAAAAACACATTTCAGAGAAACATACAGATGCACAGCACTTCATTCACTTATCCAGGTTTCATTCACATGATCTTTATCCTCCAGCTTCCCAGGAACGTACTTTTGAACTACAAACCCAAAACGAGAGGACTTAAAGGATTTTTGCCCATCTTCTCCCCGCCCAGATGCCTGGGGAACAAAGTAGCAGAATTCTTATTCTCTCTCACATGACTAGTCTCCAGTGATATGGCCTCCCCACACACAGAAGGTAATGCACATCCCTCTGTAACATCAAGGCAGGGACACCCCTCGCTTCCCTCCTGCTCCCTTGGGTACTAACCAGACACACTTCCCACCTTTGAAACTGTCCCCGTCAATTTCCCCTTTTCTTTCAGGAGAACGCAATGTCTATTTCCAACTCTGCTTTTTGTTTATCAAATCCTCCCCGTCACAGAACCAGCACCTACTGACTGTCTCAGCCCTGAGAAAGCAGCATGCAGGCTCTTCCAGAGTGAGACTGGGTTTGTTTCTCTGAACAGAGAGTGGTGAGACTTGGAAACTTCTTCCCTAGAAGCATCCAGGGAAATGTCATGGTAAAAAGCAATACTGTATGAATGGATTTTATTAAGGAATTCGATCTTTTTTTAAAATTTATTTATAAGAAGGTCACCTGTCTCTCTGGACAAGGTTACAGGGAATCGTATCTAATTAGCAGTGGAAAACGCTTAAGAGTTGCCTGCTGCCCTGGAGGCCCAAGACAGGAACTTTCCCAAGGTAAGTTGTAACATCTCTCCTACATGATTTTAAATTTTATTCATCACAATTTTAATATAGTCAATAACTTTGTAATTCACTGTATATGAGTATCAGCATTAATTAATCAGGTTAAGGTTAGTAAGGACTTAGCACTTGAAAAGCTGAATGACCGTACGTTCTCAGTTCATTGATGTCAATGGCGCAACTTAAAATTATTGACATCAAGGGAATGTAAATACTGCAAGTCTGCACAGAACTGCACAGACCTTGGATTTAAGATCCAGGCTTGCAGTCTATCCATAATGGCTCTGCATACAAAAATCTGAGATGCTCTAAATTAAATCAGAATTGAAACCAAGGGATTATCACCTTTTTGAGCTGCCAAACAAAACCACAGACTTGCAGTCCCAAGGTCTGGTGATTGCATCACCGCCTACCGATTACCGCGAGACTTCCCTGTTGGAGATGCACTTCCACGTGCAACAACCTTCCAAGTTATGTTTTAGCCAACTTCTCCTCACGATCCCCACTGAACCGTTCTCTCCAGAAGCCAGCCCTTCCATGCCTCCTCTGTGAGCACTCGGACACTGGGATGGGAATGCAGCCAGACCTCCACACAAGTGTTGCAAGAGGGAGTGTCACTTGGCTGGAGAAGATGCTGAACTGAAAGATTTCCACTGAAATCTTTCCACTCTCTCGGGGCGGGGGCAAATGTTTTACTACCTACAGCTTTGCTATTAGGCTCTCTTTTTTTGTTTTTTTTTTTTTAAATTCCAGAGCTTACAAAACAACTTGCAAAATTTCTGTTGCCCCCTTGACAGAAGTTTTATGTAAGTTCATGGAAGATTTGCTTTTGACAAGACGAAAATAAGTAATATTTAATTGTAAGAGCCTAATTGTATCCTTTCATTAGCAAGGCAAGATCACATCTGCACTCTGCGCTTGGTTTTCCTTAGCAAAACCTACCACACCATCTCTGCCTGTGCATGGTGGGGGATTCCTTCGGTTAATTCCGGATTTTGTTGTAGGGTTTTTTCAAGCAAAGCACTGCGATCCTCTGCTGTTTGTACAGAGCAGTCAGCCAGGATTTACAGCAGCTATTTCAAGAGGAGCTGGACTTGCCTGACAACACTGCTGACAGTAACAAAGTTGATTATATGTAAGTACAACAAATGCACTGTTACACAGCGTGGGCTTCCTTTACATTTGAGCTTTAACAACACTCTCTTCCTTTTGTTATGCATATATATATATATATATATACACACGTTTACATGTGTACAGACTGCTTCTTTATACAGATCTCCAACCATGGAATTTGAGCAGTGTACTGCGTCAGAAATTAGGCACATGGTATATTGAAAAACAAGTTTAAGAAAACATAAAATCACCTCTGAGAGTCCTTTAAGAGATTAAGTATTTAAAGACACATATTGTCACCTTTTTGCTGATCTCCAGGCACAAGAAAATAAAGTAAAAGCTTCCAATATTTTCCAGCAATTTGGGTCTTCGAAGACAAACTTTTAATGTGTTTGTGAAACACATCCCCTGAACTTGCAAAAGCACGGAGACCGGGGCGGGGGAGGGGGGAGGTTTAACACAGCATCACCTCAGGTGTCACAAGCAGCACCACGCACCTCACAAATCTTTCTGTCAGCTGATTTACAAAATTAAATATCTCTCGCCAGTTCGTCGCCACGCTCCCAGACCTAGAAGGGAAAACCAGAGCACATCAGCGGCCTGATCTGGGGTGATATTTCGGGGAGAAACTGACAATGTTCGCTGTTCCAAACATCTCGAGGTACCGCCAGCTCTCGCTGGTAAGTTTGTCGCCTGGGCCCCGCTTTCCTCTCGCCCTGAGGGCGACCGCGGCCGCCGAA
>VZTF01009641.1:120529-143530 GCA_013397755.1 Cnemophilus loriae | reverse complement strand
CAGGGCGGGCGGGCTCGCACCGCCCCCGCTCGACCGGCCCGTGCGTCCCACTTGCGTCCCGTCATCCCCGTCAGGCGCACTCCAATTCGTGTTGCTGCCAGCATTGCCCGGGTGCCAGAGAGTAAGCCCCACATAAATTTAATGTTGAGGGGCTTGGGGATCGCACAAACAGCACGGAATTGTGATTTTGAAACAAAAAAAAACCCGACCTAACAGTGATCATGTGTCTCCCACAGGCCGTGGAGGTGAATCAGACTGCAAAAAGGATCTTGCTCTTCCCTCCCCAAGTGGAGTTGGGGAAGTCAGAGTCATCCTGCTGGAGAGTTTTCCTTTCATCTCCCTTCATCCCCATTCCTGCTGTCTCTGGATGGTTCGCTGTAGCCACAGCACTCTGACCTGACACGTCCGTGTCACAGTGCCTTCTCCATGCCGATTCCAACGCCAAGCCTCCCTATGATGCAAGCTGGAAAGTTCACCAAAACCCACGGACCAGCAGTGGATAATGTCCGCCAGAGATCTGGCTCACGAAGTTCTTAATGCCTTTGAGCTAGCAAGGCCAAAGGGTAAGCAAGCGGTGTTTTACTGTCCCTGTGGATACACAAAACATGGAAGATTAAGGACAGAGCAGCCTGGGCTTTGCCGAAGACCCAGCCAAAAGAAAGGCCGTGCAGAGGCGTGTGAGACGACAGAGCAAGCTTGCTGAGCTTCCCAAAACCAGCTGCACTCCAGCTTTCCAAGCTGCACGAGTCCACCCCAAGCCCCAGGAGCACTCGCCTTGCCTGGGAGTATGTGTCATGTTATCCAGATGTTGGAAATCTTGCTTCAAGCACATGTGACCCACTGTGTTTGGAACAAGCCTCAGCTGCCAGTTCACTCTTTACTTGTTTCCAAGTGTGTGAATTCCTCTTTTAGCCTGTGGTTTCTACTGAAGAAGCAGATAAATCACGGCTGTTTTGCTGGAATGGCTGGATGAGAGGGAGATAGGCACGTAGGATGTACAGGGCAGTGGCTCATGGCTGTTTGCCCATGTTTGGCTTCGTTCATACAAGGGCTGGAGTCTCCTTTCCTGGTTCCCAGAACTCATGTGCTGATCCTTGGCTCTCTTCCCACCCTCTTCCAGCGCCACAGTGCTGCATAAACCTTGGCCCGGGGTGCCCAGCCCCATCAGGACGGGCATTTCTCCCTATGCGCACACGAACTCTCAGGAAAACAGCCTCCTGAGCTGGTATCTTCCTGATATCCGAGGAGCCCGTCCGGGGCATCAGCAGCTTGCCAATGCCGAAACAAAGACCATGTTGCAGCAGCAGGAGGGGACAACTCATGCTCTTGACTGCACCAAGGGACCCAGGCCAGCTGCAGACCTCTGCCCCAACCCCAGCTGAGTCTCCCGCTGCCTCTGGGTGTTGGTTCCGCATCTGGAGCAGGCACAGCTCGCCCTCACTCCCCATCCCGTCCTACTGGAATCGAGGTCACTTGCACGAGGGCCTTCTTTACACTGGCTTCTTGTGCCTGGAGGCTGGGACGGCAGGGAAACCAGGGGGTCCAGGGAGAAACCACCCTCAGTCATTTAAAACAGAGTTCTTAAAAAAATACAGCTTCAAAGTAACCCAGCCCTAGAAGCAGAAGCTTTCACGTGGATGGTCGATGCGCAGATGATCACAAGTTCACTGCCAAGGTTTACTGCAGAGAAAGTAGTAAACAGAACAGCTTACAGCACCCTTGGGATTATACAGTTCCCTTTTTCATCTCCAGCACTCGCAGATGATTTCCCCACGTGTTGTCCCTTAACATCCACCCACTCCCACCTTCTTTTTGGCCCAAGCTGGTCAGGAAGACCTCAGGCAAATGGTGCCAAACAGAACTCGTCTTATTTGGGGAGTGAGCAGTTGGAAGGAAAAGCCACCCTTGGCGTGTAACCTGGCTGTGAGGCTGGCCCTGCCCATGGGTCCTCAGGAATGCTGCAGCAGAAAGGTGGTGCCTGGGCGGGGAACATCCTTCAGCGCTGTGGTGAGGTGGCCTCAGGACCGGAGTCAAGCAGCGGCTTGGTGGCCACACAGGCTGTCTTTTGCATAGACTACAGAGGGTTAGGAGGGCTTTGTTGCTTGATAAATGCAGTTCGGGTCTAGGATACCTCTGCCCAACAGCTGTGAGCCAGCCTGCCTTCTTCAGGGTGCTCAGTGATTGCCAACATTTTGTCTGGGAAAAATGAAACTTGGGTGTGTCTGTGTGTGCGGCTGCAATGCTGATTAATTAAATCTCCTTTCTGACTCAGGTCTGGGATTGCCCTTCTGCTAAATGATGCGGGAGCAGCATGTAACGGGAGAGCTCCACAGCACTGGCACCAGCTCAGACACCCTGAGCTGTGCAAACCCAAGGACGGGTGATGCTGATGGGAAGCCTTGAGCCAAGGCAGCTCACAGGAAAATATTTTTCTTCTCCCCTCACAGGATATAAACCACACGTGGAAGTCTCACGCTTTGTAAAAGAAAAGACAAACGAGAGGGACTCCAGCAATTATACAACATGCAGGAGCTGTTTGAGAGCTGCCTCCTGAAGGATTAGCTACAAATCCTCGTTCCCTTTACAGCTGTAGGCTCATGTCTATGCTCATCCTGTAAAGCAGTGTAGAAATGAATAAATAAAAAGGACAGCATTAAGTAACACAGGAACTCTCGTGTCCATGTGGTATTGCCTGCATCATCCAGATGGAAAGTATCTGTTTAGACAAATCTGGGAATTATGCAAGCTCAGAATTCCTGAATAGCCCTTCCTTTCCAACGTCATGAAACATTTGCAGTACCCGCTGAAAATACGCACAGAAACACAGGGGGGGAAGAAACCCTTCAATTCCGACAGCCAGGAAACCTAAATACTAGCAGTATGTTGGATGAGAGAAGATATAAATGCGGGAATATGGAGCGATGTCCCTGCTGTGTGCACGCTGACTCACCGGCTGCCCCGAGGAGCCAAGATCATCCCTGGTACTCACTCCTGTCTCAGCAGAAGTGGAGCAGGCTCTGTTGTGCTTCTCGTGGTTCTCTGATGCCAGATGCCCTGGACAAGGCACAGAGCCGCTTGTTTCCACTTTTCCAGAGCTGTTTGTTTCCACGGTGCTCAGACAAGCAGAAGGAATGAAAACAAAGAGGGAAAGATGGGCTGTCCCAGTGCAAACCACCACAGAATAAAAATAAATCACTCTTGGCCTGGGAGAGCAAAAAAAAAAGTAGGACAGAAAACATAGAAATCCCACTCTGGCGCAGGAGCCGCTGCTGGCTCTGAGCTACGCCCAGTGATCACCGGGGCTGGGAGTTTAGCACAACTCTAGAGCTGTAGTGACCCTTTTTGGTATTCTTGGGAAACAACGGCCCGGCCAGAGGAGACAGAAGAATGGAGCAGGCAGGAACCCTCCGTCCAGAGCAGTGCAACCCAGGGAAAGGATGACACATTTCTCTGTAGTGTATGGAGAAAAACCATTTTTTAAAAAGCACAGGTCGTGATCCAGCAGTCATCCAGTTTGTGACAGTTTTATCACTGACTCCAGGTAGAGACAGGTTCGAACCCTCCGAGGGTGCATGCGAACAGAAACGTCACTTGTGTTCAGTTTGGGGTCACAATGGAGGAAAAGGGGCCGACGTTTATCGGTCTAGCCCGGCCCTTTCAGTGCTGCAAAGCGGGGAGAGAGAGAGAGAGAGAGAGAGAGCATCGTGTCAATTCTATCATCCCAGGCCTAGGAGAGAATGAGTAAAGAGCTGTTGGGAGGGTGAGTGATAAAACAACTGCTTGTACCACTGTTTGGGGACAATCGGGGCAATATTTATGCAGGGCCAGCGGGCTGCAGCAGGACATCGTGCCCGAGCCACCGTTGGATCAGCAGCCCGGAAAGCAGATGTGTCAATTTCCTGTCCTTGATGATGATGGGCCCTAATTACGCCAGAGCTGTGGCAATGTCCTTTCTCGTGTATGACCCCTAATTTGGTTTCATGAAGTCGTCTGTGCCAGGTTCTTCCGGCTGCAAGGCTGGGGTGAGTGACAGTCACAAAGAACCGTGTGCTCTGTGTGCCCAAACACCTGGCCCACGCTTTGAACAAATAAAATTCAATTGGGAACAAACAAAATTCAGGCAACCCACTGGGATCTGGGTCAGTTGCTTGACTTGCTTTACCTCTTGCAGGTTATCATGCCTGCTGACAGGGAGCTGTGTGCTGGGGGGAACGTTCCAAGACAAGTGTAGGCGCTCAGAAGAGACCAGCACTTAAGAGAGGCTGTTCATTTGTGGGGGAATGAATTTTGGAGCTGGGGGGAAAAGACACTCCCCTTTGTTTTTTCGCATTGCTGGTATTGCTGCTGGTGCTTTTTTCAACTTGTCATCGTTCCTTTCCGTGGTTCTTGCCAGTTTATTTGGGTTTTTTCTTTCCTCTTTTTTTCATCTTTTTTTTTCCCTCTCCTAGTTTGAGGTGTTCCCCAATTTTGAAGTTTGCCAGCTGAACATTTACTTAGTTTATTTATTTAAACAGAGGCTTTTGTCAGTTTGAGAGAGGCTGTTTGGATGGCATTGTCACGGTTTTTTCAGCTTTTTTCTTGTGTGACATTTTGAGGAAGCTTCTTGGGGCTAAGAATTTTTAGTTTTAGTTTTTCTTGCCTTCTTTCCCCCAGGAGCTCTTTGTGGAATTAGACATTTGTCTTTTCATGCAGATCCTGCTTTGCATGGGTAGGGTCGCTGTTCCTGCTTGCTCCCGGGCCCAGCCGCACACACCAGGAGCTATTTGTTGTTCCCCGATTGTGGGACTCTGATTATTGTACCGGCAGCTCCCATCTCTGTTCCTGGGGATCACCTGGGCTTGCTGCTGCTGCTGGGAGAGGATGGTGCTTGGAGGTTTGCAGGGCAGTGAGAGATGGAGATACTGCTCCCAGGACATCGGGGGTGCGCAGTGGGCTTGATGGTCACGTGCTATCTGCTTTTTCCTATGCCTGGTGGAGCACGTGCTGTCCTGAGGAAGACATGGTGCTGGCACAGGTGGGACTGGGGTCTGCCCTGTGGGAGCCTGGTGGAGGAAAGAGCTGGAGAAGGAGGGTTTGGGCCTGTGTAGCACCAAGAGGAGCACGTGGGGAGACGCCAGACTTTTGGTGGAGCTTCTGCAGTGATCTGCCTCCAGGTAAGAGCCAGGGCACATGGGAGGAGGGCTGGCTGGAGGTGGTGCTGCCATGAAAGGGGATAGAGGCTCCAGAGTGGGGCTGGGTGACAGCCTGTGCCGCCTGGAAGCTGGAGAAGAGCTCTGACCCTGCTTTTTGTAGCAAGTGAGGGAAGGAGCACTGTGGAGTGAGGCTCTAGGTGCTGGGCATGCAGAGTGTGGGGACTGGAGAGCCCTTGGGAGGGGTCAGACAGCTCCAAGGAATGCTTGAGCAGGGCCTTGTAGCGTGGCCAGTGTGGGAAGAGCAGAACTTTCCACCATCCTTGCTGGTCCAGGATGCCATGTGGACACTGGACATCCACTGGGGGGATGGATCTGGGATCACTGCAAGAAGGATTGCCCTCTGTGGGTGCAAAGCTCCTCGGGAGCAGGCTGGCTGTGGGCCTGAGGCACAGCAGGATATAGGGGAACTTTTTCACCACACAGCTAGAGCTGAGCACTGGGGCAGGACAGCCAGAGAGGTGCGGTCAGGATCACAATCACAGAATATTCTGAGTTGGAAGGGACCCATGATGATCACCGAGTCCAGTTCTTGAGTGAATGTCCCATATGGGGATGGAACCCACAATCCTGTCATTTTTAGTGTCAGGCTCTCACCGAGTGAGCTAATGTGGGGTCAGCTCCCTTTGGGGTTTTAAGGCCTGACTCATCAGAGACCTAGATTTTTGATCTGGACTTGGTGTTGGCCATGCTTCAAGCAGGAGATAAAACCGTCAGAGATACTTTCCAACCTGATTGGGTGATTTTCCTTCTTGCCTACAGACCCTGCACTTGGCTGCAGCAGGGTTCCACTGCCCTGTGTGACTTCAGGTTAGTAAAGACTTGCACAGCAAACTCCAGCCAGACCGTCTAGAGGATTCGCCTGGGGAAACACCACATTCAGAAGGTAGGATGGGATTTTTATTGCAGTCAGCTCCTAGTTCTGCTGCTGTCAGACCGCAGGGCAGGAAGAGTGCGTATGAGACTGTTTGCTGGCTGACTCATGGCCCTGCCCGGTTATTCACCAGCCAAATCACGCCTGTGACTTGGCGTACGCCAGTCTTGCCCTGTTCGTGTGAGCTGCTTCCTCGGCTGCCTGCATGACAAGTGTGACTGCATCATCGGTGTGACTGTTCTAGCCTTAAGACAGGAGTGAAGCAGCTGGGATGTTTCTTATCTGACTAGTGTTTATATACATCTGTGTGACTCTGAATTACCTTTTCCTCAATTTCTCCACATGTAAAAAGTTTAAGTTATACAGTATGCACTCATGTCCTGTTGTCTGTCATCCAAGCTTTTATCCTTTTCTCTTCCTATGTCTGGGCAGCTAGGATGGGTGGAGGTGGAGCAGTGCTGACTGGACTGCAGGCTTCGTTTTCTGCGGTGCTGTTGGCAGAGCAACAAAAGCTACAAGGGCAGGAAGGGTCATGTACCTTCCCTCAGGGACAAGCGGGTGAAGCAGCTTGGCAAGGACTCCGTATGTTTTTATGGATCAGCTTAGCTGGGTGTAGAAGGTGGCATGTTTAGCATTGCCTTTGGGGAACAGTTAGAGTTGCCACACGGTGATAGCCACAGGAAGAGAGCTGGGGTACTAAACTGTCATCCCCATGGGGCAGTACTTTCATGCTCATATTGAATTCTTGTGCCTCTAAGAAGGCCTTTTAAAGGAAATGTTTTGCTCAGCAAAGCTCATCAAGAAGCAAAATAGCTCACGATACAATGGTACCGCGGTAGAATAGCCCAAGATACCTGTAGTGAAGCACGTTGAGCAGGAAGGGCCTTCAGTCCCTGCTGAGGATATGCAAAGATGTGATTTAGTTCCTTGGAAAACTCATTTCCTGAGTCGGAGACAGTGATGAGTCGGTGTGCGTTCACCTGGGCAACTCATCTTTTGGCGCAGACAAGTCTTGGTGCGTAAGCTCCTCAGCAGCTCCCTGGCAGTCCTGTGCTCTCCCTCTTCCTCTACTCAGGAGCGTTTACCTGTTTCACTTGTTGTTCCAGGACTTTGTGCTCCTGCCCTCGCAAGAACCGTCAGAACCAGCTGCACCTCGGAGAGCGAGCCAGAGTCACCATGGGCTTGGAGAGGTACTGGGTGCACACGGAGCACAAGAAATGGGAGATGGTGTCAGCTGCAGTGAGTGGGCAGATGTTCTAGGTAGACAGGGTTTGTTTGGAACCAGTCTAGTGCTCTGTAATTAGAGTTATGCCCTTAGAAATAAAGTTTGCTTGGGAACTCATCAGCGGGGATCGGTGTGCCAGCAACATTTGTCCCCTCCAGGACTGCACTGTAATCTGAGCCTGTGTTCTCAGCACCTTCCCTGTTACCTGCCTGCCACCCGAGTGCTTCCTCGGGCTGAAACTATGAGAAACGGCAGTCGGTTCTCCAGAGTTTGGCTGGGAGAGGTGAACAGTGTGCACCCCTGAGTTTGCTGTGCTCAGCATGTTTTGTCCCAGTAGTTTTGGAGCTGCTTCGCAGGCACCACGTGCAAGGTTGGCAGGAGTTACAGAGAGAGCACAGCTGCTCTGAGCTAGAAACATGGTAACTGCTCATCGGCGCTGTCCGTCCTTATCTGCAGGAAGTGAGGAATAACCCCCATAAATCCTGTCCTATAAATCAAACTCTACTGAGCTCAGCTCTCATTAGCCACGTCACAGATCCTGGATAAGCGGCAGGGAAAGGTGCAGCTGAGTCACCAGCAGGGAGTCAGCACGCTGCTGCCTCGGGGGAACTGTTTGTACACACAAACATCAGCCTGCTCTGTCCTTGTCTTCAGACACACCGTACACACTTTTTCAGATGGGCAGGTGACATTAGAGCGAGGTGTGACACTGGATGTGCATGGAGTGAGAACGCCGAGCGGGGCTGGCGTTGTCTGAGGAATCAACAATGACGTGGATCTGAGAGATCCAAGTTCCCTAGAGACTGCTAGCCAGCGTGGGCATATGTTAGCAAGGCTGAGTGGCCACAGCTGTGGCACTGGTTCCTTGCAGCCAGGGCAGCAAACCTTGCAGGTTAATATTCACTTTTCCAGTTTCGCTTATACTGGAGTCTCCCGGTGCGGTGACTGGGGGGAAAGGAGTGCATGTGGGGAGGTGTGGATTGTAGTGCTGCGTCCTGGCAGCACAGGGAAACTGGGTCTGTACAGCATCTCGAGGATCTGGATACATCACCCGAACTAACCCTCGCCTGTGACTGGAAGCCAACGTAAAAATAATGGCGAGTTTCTCTGGGGCCCTGGCTCGGGTTCTTCCCCCTGTCCTGCCTTACAGAAATATGTGCCGTCTCTGCTGCTGTGTGGTGAGAGACAAGTTCCCGTCTTCGCGTGGAGATTTGAGGGGTGTGCAACAGGAAAGCTGAACTCTCTGTACCTCGTTTGTAAAGTTCTTAGGCATCCTGGAATAAGATGCGCAACGAGGAACACCAAACAGAACGCTAAAAACACCAAAGAAAACCCCAAGCAAAACAGGCAAAAAAAAACCTAAACCAATTTTTCAGCTGTTGTGCTGAGGGAATTTTCATTCAGCATCTTGTAGGCAGTGTTTCATGTCTTGCAGAATGAAAGCTACTGAATGTAGCTCATCAAGGCAGAATGCTGTGATATAATTTAGAAGCTCATTAGAGATCATAATCACAATGACAGATGTTGGTGGGAAGTAGGAACCATCACAAAGAAAAATAGGGAGCTGTTTGTCATGAGGGTACTAGATCATATGGGGGCAACATTTTCTGAGATATCTAAGGGGCTTGACTATCACTTGGAGGTTTCCATCTAGGTTTCTTAGTGTACAAATCGCTTAGCAAAATAAGACCGAAGCACTCAAATATTGAAAGGCCTTTTCAAGACTTTGCTTGTAAGAGCCATAAATTGAAATTGTGTCTGCTAACCCATGTTGCAGCAGGGCATGCCCTTCTCTTAGGTGAGCTATGCATACCCACAGCATCTCTGAGTGTCAAATGCTGTAGGGTAGGAGCTGTGCTGTGAGGTGGGAGAGCTGTGCTTGGGTAAGGAGGAGTGGAAGTAGCTGGACTGTGCAGGTAGCTGGAGCATGGGCTAGTGGCATGTGCTGCAGAGAAAAAGGCTTGTAAGGGCTGCCAAAAGGTGTTACTTGGCCTGTTACTAGAGTAAGTGTGAAATTGTCACCACGCTTAGAGATGTGGGCTCTTCCTTTGTGCCACCCACTTCCTCTGGGTTGCACCATCGAGGTTGAGACAGGTTCTGCAGATCCTGTGCATAAAGAGTGACTCAGATGTGGCTGCCAGCGTGAGAGGCTCACGCGTGCGTGGCTCCGTGGGGACGGAGCGGAAATCCTGGTCTGCCGGAAATCCTGGGTGGCAGGGCCACAGTGGGGGTTAAGCCCCCATTGCTATTGCTCCTGTGTGATTTGGAAGCGCAGAGATGGAAAAGGGGCTGGTAGCCAGCCTTGGGAAGCGGAACTGCGGGGCCTCAGTAGTGGAAGTAGGTTAACAGAATCATCATTAGGCTGTGCTGGCATGTGGGCTCACTGAGGTGTGAAGTCACCTGATGGAACCATTGCCCAATAACGGAAATTCCCTAGCAGAAAATGAGCTTTTGTTGCTGCAGTGCTGTTCTTCTGAGGTGTTCCATCTGCTTTACAGAGAGTGTCTGACTCAGCCCAGCAACGCTTCCGTGAGAACAGCATCTCTAGTGACAGCTTCCAGCTGTCTGGCAGATGAGAGCGCCCAGGTGTCATGGCAGACAGGGAGGGAATTATAACCATCCCATTTTACTGAGGGAGGGATGCTCTTGCAAGACAAAAAGAGACCACCTAGTTGGTCTGTTTGACAGCTGAACGTCCTTAAGTAGGCCCTAAAAATGTGGGTCTGGGAGTGTGCTGTAAGTTCATACAAGCAAATATAAGAGAATAAGTCCAAGCAGTTGGATTAATTTTACCTTTGGAATGTGGGCTGAGCAATTTTAGACAGTTGCTCTGAATGATCTTTAAACTTTCGCGTTAAAAAGGGGAGAGCCCCGCAGGACCACCTCGCAGCTCAGCCTGGCACAGCCGTCCCGGCTCTCGGTGGCCCTGGCAGGGCAGGAGGGGCTGCCGTGTGCCACAGGGCACGGAATGCAGTCAGAGCCCCGAGCTGGTGCTGCGGCACAGATGATCTCCATAAACTGTGATGACATTAATCTAATGTATGCGTTCTCCTACGAATGTGAATACCAACAAATACAAATCCCATGCAAATCAGGCGCTCGAGCAGCATGTGCAAGTGGCTGAACATCTGAGGACTCAAGTATTATATCAGAAGTTGTTCTCAGACGTGCCTGTTCCAAAATTTGCTGTTACGCTCCCCTTCTGTGTTCCCACGGGAACTCTCAGGTAAGGGAGAGACGTGCTCCGTGCTCCTCTTCAGCTAAAAGAAGTTTGTGAAGTAAAACCTGGCTTCCCTCCTGGGCTCCTCCTCCTTCCCCAAGCCTGCAGCTCCTTCAGATGCCCGGCTGCCTGGAAAGACTCCCCCAGCCTCTGTGGTTTCCCCTTGGGGTGGGGGAAAGGTGAATGTTAAGCGTTCCTCAGGAAAGGAAGCGGTACCCTCTGCCAACTGGCAAAGAGCAAGTGCTGGCACTAACTGCGGGAGAGAAATTATTCACTCATTCTGCAGGAGCGTGTATTGGGAATACTTCTCCCGGTCATTGCTTGGCTCTTCCAGCTGTGCCTGCTGCAGCCCAGGTGCTTGAAAGGGCTTGGGGGGGGTGTGTCCCACAGGGGCTGGGAAGCTCCTTGGGATGGTGTCTCTTGGGTGAGAAATCTTGGCATCTCTCAGCCGAACGAAGAGGGAAGCAGAGGGCAGCTGAGAGCTTTGCCAGACGCTGCAGGAAGGGAAGGAGGGAGTGAATTTACTGCCCCTGTGCCCTCAGCCAGCACCGTAGGGAATTCAGGTTGCAACAGGAAAAGAAAAAGGTAGGAACAAGTGTGAAGTGTCCAAAAATACCAAGTATAAAACCCCATAGTCCGTGTTGTGGGGTTGGTTTTCTTTTAGTTGCTGAGGAAAGCTCAAGGGTTTCAAAATTGAGCTGGATCTTGTAAAATGAAGTCTCGTGGATGCAGCAGGGTTCATAGAAACACCCCAGGAAGAACAGGGGAAAAATAACCCAGCAGCTCACATACAGGCAGTCAGAGGTGATGCGATTCAGGTGGAGGGACTGGGGTGCAGAGACATGGACCTCAATGAAAACAAGTAATAGGAGAGGCAGAAGGATGTGTTGTTGTCAATACCCAAGTGCTCGGGTTATTCCTTCCTACTGAAGCCATAGTTGCTTGTGCAATCAAGACAGGGGATTTAGGAGAGGGGGCAAGCCTGTCCAGGGGGTTATATCCCACACTAAGACTGTTCTCCCTTAAAAGTGGCCAGATTTTGTGGTGGCACAGGGAGACTGCAGATGGGAGCTGTGAATGGCCCTGGAGAGGGGCCTGTCCTGCCAGTGGCAGTGGGTGCTTGCCTGGCTCCGGAAAGGGAGTGCCTCCAGAGCACAGGAGTACGGCTTAGAGGGGTGCTGGGGTTTTCTCTGCTGATCTAGAGCTCACAGATATGATGAACTATGTACCATGAGACCTCTTCCAGCTTTCCCCTCACTATGCCCTCTGTGCCCTCGGCTGCACAGAGGGTTCCAGGCGGCTGCTGACTTCTATGCTGACAGAAAATAATCTGGCGTCTCTTAGGCAGTGGCAAATTGTGTGGGCTGAGATCACATTTACTCTTAGCCTAAGCCTGCAAGTGTTCTATGCATAGCCCCCCTTGATGAAAAGCCCCGACCTCTGCCAGCAGTTTAAGAGTTAGGGCCAGCAACCCCTGGCGTGTCGATAAATCTTCGTCCTTAGCTCATCAAATCCCCAGCCTGCTCGCTCAAGAGGGATTCACAAGAGGTACTACAAGTCTGACCTTTGCTCTGCCATAAGTGCGGGTGCACGTGAACCAGCTCAATCAGGGCTCTTTTCTTGGCTCCCTTCCCTCGGGGTAGTTTCTCTCACCCGGCGGCTGCAGGATCACTGCAGCATCCTGGCAGCACGGTGCGAGGTGCTTGGCTTTCCCTGTCCCCTGCTTTGTCAGCTCCTTCAGGTGGCTTTTCCCAGGCCTCCCCTTTTTGACCCTGTGGGACTGTTTTTCCCTCTCCCCATGACTTCCTCTCTTTCAAAATACTTTGTAATTTTGACAATGTTGATTTTTACTGCAGTAAGGGAAAAACGTGGCTTTTTTTGATAGCCAGATTGCATGTTTGTTTGTTCTTTTATTTTTGGCTTCTTAGAGCTTTTTGCCACTTTTCACTTTCTAATTGTCTCTTTTTCTAATCCAGGCACTTATGCTCAAAGCCAACATTTCTTATGGCAACTTTTTATCACCTGCTGGCTGGAACAGAATAGAAAAAGACCAGATTCTGGCTGAAGGACCTACAAAAGTAGGAGAACATAAAGGCTTGTTTTAGGGATTTCTTCGGGGACAGAACGGAAAAAAAGTGTTTAGAGGTGAAAGACCCGGCTTCATGCAGAGCTCTGGCTTAAGCTTTAGAACAGAGTATCTCTGTAACTTGAGAGGAGGAAAGTGGCATCCCTGTTTATGCTGCAGGGGAAAAAAACTACCGAAAAGGAATTGCTTGGGCACCCAGACAGTGTGCAGCTCGGAATAACGCACTGGGGACTGGCAGGAGGTAATGAGCAGGTCTGATGTGCAAGGGAAGTCAAGCAGAGGCGGTGGTGGGCACAGGACCCTGGTGAGGGAGGTTGTGCTTGCTGAAACGGGATGCCACAGTGCAAGACTGGCAAAGAAAGGAGCAGCAATCCTCGATCTCTTGGGAAAAAGGCATCTGTGTGTCTTGAATAACACTGTCATGTCTGGAGATGGCTGAATTTTTTCAGGACCCTGTAGGGTAACAGTACTTTGCTGAGACTGTGCAGGGAGTCATGGGTTTGTTGTCATTTTTAACGACGGAAGTTAAGCAATAGGCTGGAAAAAGCACATTTTTCTTGGAGGCATTGGTATCTGTCCCCTCTTCCCGAGGTGTGCCTGGTGTTGCCGGGAGCTGCGGGGTGCTGAGTGCTGGCTCTGGGCACGTACAAGAGCCCCGCTTCCGAGGCAGGAGCGAGCTGCAGAGTGACCCGTGAATGGGCTTGGTCACTCCCGTAATTTCAGTCTCTGTGGACACTGATAAACCGAAAGACGGAGGCAATGGTGGCAACAGGTAATATTTGTTGTGAATGGGGAGGCTTAATGTTAAACAGCAGCATTTTGGAATCCTTCAGCACAGCAAGATCTCGGGCAGAGGGGACAAGCTCTCTGCGGATGAGAGGAGCACCCGGAGTAGCGCTGTCAGAGGTGGTTAATGGAATTGGGTGTTGATTCCTGTTTACGTGCTGGTGCTGGCTCTGGAAGGAGGGCTTCTGCCTTGGCTGGTGGAGTCTGAAGCCTTTAGTGATGCACAAGTGCTCCACGTGAGCCCTGTGCGCTGCGCCGACAGCTCGGTTTTGGTGCTGCCGGCCCTTCTGGGATCAAGCCTCCAGCCACAGACCATCCCCTTTGCCCGCAGCTGCTGGTCGAGCCCTGGCTCAGTGGGACCAATCCCAGCCCAGGTCAGAGTTTGGCAGCCGGCATCCACTTTGGACCACGTGTCTGGAATCCTCTGTTTCCATCCCAGCTATTGTTTCCGAGGGCCCGTTCACAAAAGCTTTGTCCGCCTGCTTGCTTTGCAGTAGCCCGTGAGCGGGGCCAACCCACCCGTGTTCCCCGAGAGGTTATGCGTGGCTAAACAAGCTTTGCTCCACACAACCGATCTGCTTAAGTGCACTTCCCTTCCTTGCTTTCATTCCGCTCGCCAGGCTGCAGAGATAACGTCTGTCTTTGTTCTGATGTGAGACCCTTGCGTAGGTACACGATCTTCCCCACGGTGCATCCTTTAAAAGAGATAAAATGCCTTTTCCGAATTGCAATTTAGATTGATTTTGATAGAGAGGATGGCGGAATCGTATATAGAAGAAAAAAATCTTTTAAAATGAGAACGGAAGCAAATATAGTTTAGTAGTATACTCGTTACAGAATGAACAGCATATTGTATGTGCTGTGTTAGAGGTATGTTATGAATAACAAAAGCACTGGAGCATTTACATATTTGTTTTCAGAAATCCTGGCAGTTGGATTTCACCATTCTGTGCCTCTTTGCCAGAATCACTAAACAGTGGTACATATGGCTTCTGAAGTACCATATGCCGTGGAAAACGTTAGCTGATGCCTATACTGATGCGACACGCTATAGTCTTTATTTAGATTTTTTTGCAGTTTTGAACAAAGAATATTAGATCATGCAAAACATTGTGCAAGCAGTATGGAGTAGTACATACAGGAAAACATAATGCATTGTGCCCAGAGAAAAGCCAGCTAAGAAAAGGGGAAGAAAGGGTGGTGTCGGGAATTAGAATGTGCACGTGCCAAGAAATGCATCAAAGGGTGGGACACGGCTTTGTGTGGCCAAGGCAGGAGGTTTTCCAGTGCTTGAAGCAGAGTCAAGAGCCAGAGCTCAGTGGATGTGCAGGTTTTGAACCGAGTCCTGTTCCTAAGAGATGCTTCCTGTTACAAAAAGTAGTACACAAGCTTAAATCTAAGTACATACTTGAAATCCTTGAAGAGCAAAGGAAACCACGTGCATGAACGCTTTCCTACAGAGCCTTCCTTGTAGGAGCAGGGATAACTCTGCTCTCTCTCCCGTTTCATTGTCTGAAAATAATGATGATGGACACGAGTTTTGCGAGAAGCATCTTGAAAACAAAACAAAGTATAGTTTCCAACACAGCGATCGCAAAGCCCTGGCATTAAAAAATGAATCCAGGATTTTGTTTTGACAAGTTTTTAAAGCGCTTTCCCCAACCCCCTCCATCTCACCTCGCCGTTACTGCACCCACATTGCTGATGTCGGTGGCAGCGCAGGAACACTGAGGGGAGCCTGGTGCTGGGGCTGTCGGGAGTAGCCAGAGGAGAAGGTGACCCGGAGGGGAAGGGGAGCAGGGAGCTGTTTCTTGCCACCACGGCTCCCTGCCAGAGCAGCGCCCTGCTCTCCCCTTTCCCTTTTCTTCTGGCTCCTCTATGTGCAGACCACTGCTCTGTGAACACTTAATAGGCTTAACTTTAAGCACCGGAGTAGATCCAATGGGATTACTCACGTATTTAAACGAAGGTATAGTGTTTGGAGAGGTGGGAGAAGCATCGCGTCTATGTCTCTTGATTTGGCTCCTGCTCTTAAAGCCACCCAGTTCTCGTGTCTGAGGATGGGAGGTTATGGGATTCCCACAGCCTCTGCCAGAAGCGTGTTGGGCTATGTGTGGTACAGTGAGTGTTAAACCACAAAAAGTAGAAAACTGGGGAGATCTCTTATAACGTGCAGATATTTGTTGGTTGAGGCCGACCAACTAAGCAGAACAGAGACAAACCCAGCACAAAAACAGGAGGCGGATAAGGCTCAGTCCAGAATGCAGCCGGAGCAGAACGACTTCCTGGGGAGGTGGGAGCAGAAGGAAAGGGCTCACAGCTGAGCTGTGCCGCAGATGGCCAGGCAGGGGACATCGGGGAAGCCGCTGCCTGTGGGAAGAGCACGCGTGGTGTCAGAGATGGGCTCCACCGTGGAACAGTTGTGTCGATCTGGGAGGGCTCTTGGTGTACGTGGGGATTTAATAGCACAGGTGATTGCAGAGAGGCCAGTGCTGGGGGAGGAGCCTGTGATTCCCTGCCTGGCTGAAAGAAGCAGGAAAGGCACTGCAAGCTGCTGGTGGTCTTTCATGGTGCAAGCAAAAGTAGTGGAACATTTAAGAAACTGAGGCTGTCACAGGAATTATCTGTGAGGCAAGAGCTGTGTGTGTGTGTGTGTGCGCGCGTGTGTGTGTGTGTGTGTGTAGGTAGCATCTCACCCGTTTTATGAACCACTACCTGAATGGATGTAAACAGAAACAGAAGTCAGAGCGGAAGCTAAGGGAAAGCAGGACTGATGGGAGCTTTCACTGAGCACCTCTTTGAGGTTGCTTCCCAGGTTCCCTGGAAAGCACATTGTGGCTCAAATTCAAGCTTCATTATGTGGTTGTCAATTTATGAAATTAATAGGAGGGGAAGATTAACATCCTTACATCTATATCTGATCGAGGTGTTTTGCTTCCTTTGTAGGATCAAGTACCTTCCCAGAGCTTCTGAGCAGAGGAAAATGGAGCCTCTCTTCCCAGAGGATGATGTTTGTAGCAGTGCCAAGCAGGTGCCCCTTGCTTCCACCTCTGGTCTCCACATCTCTCGTAGGGGAGGGCGGTGAGTGCCCAGCCTGCCCTGGGTGTGCAGCTGCCCCTTTGGGCTGTGAACCAAGCTGTCAGGGCCAGCACTGAGCCCACTATGTCACAAGCAGGACGGCTGTCCAGGCTGCAGCAGGTAGACCCCCAGAGGGGAAGGACATCTGAGCCAGGCTGCCCACTGAGCAGGTCAGGGCAGCTCCCTCCCCTGGCCTGGGCGGTTTTCCTGGCTCTCCTGGCATGGATCTCCCTGCGTTATTCTGTGCGTCCTCCGTGAGCACAAGCAGGCCATTTGCTGCATTAGCCTCATTATGTTTCCTTTCCAAAAAGCATCCACTGTCTGCCCTGTGGTTTGGAAAGGGGTTAACGCTTTCGCCTCCCGAACCTCAGCTCACCAGCACATCTCCCTTGTGCTGCAATTATTCAATGACACTTCACAACTTCATCTCCTCTCCTGCTACATCTGCTTGCTGCTCCCATGTGCAACCCCGCTCACATCCCAAACATCTAAATGCATTGTTTCCTCTGTTTCTCCTGCCAGCATGGAAAGGAGCCATCCCTGAAGCGGGATTGCCTTGGAGCTGGCAGCAGACGAGTGATTGGCATTGGGCAGCGCTGCTGAGACTCTGGCAGGCCGTTTAGCAGAGAACCTTGGCTAATGAATGTCATCCACACCTAGCAGATGTGCCACTGGCTGCCATGCCAGATTTTTGACATAATACAGGGCTGCTGGACACAACAGTGCTCAGGAAAAGCCAGGGAGCGACTCGTGCCTTCAACGTGGCGTTCGGTCCCACTCATGCTCTGCGAGAGAGACGAAACCTGCGAGAGGGAGGGAAGCGCAACCGCGCCTCCCAGTCCTCGACCCTGGTTTTATCGGTGTGTAAATCGCGTTTGTGTTGCTTTCGGTCATGTGCCAGGAGATCTTAAAAGAAAAACCCACCACCTTTTTATTTTGTCTCCTGTGCTTCCAGCCCCGGCTCCTGCTGGTTCCTCCAGCCTACCGCCGGGTCCCAGGATGGGGAATTAAGCAGGGGGCTCAGTGTCCCGCGGGAGCTGGGATGGCTGTGGGCAGGTGCCTGGCACCTGCATCTCGCCTCCGGCGGCATCCCGGGCTTCGTCTTTCCTCTCCTGCCCTCCATCGGAGGGAAGCAGCATTCGCCGGGCACAGCGGAGCCAGCGGGGAGACCGGCCCCCCGGGCACCCCGAACCCCTCCGAGCTTCCGGGATTCCCCCTCACTCCGCCCGGCGCGGGAGTACGGACGGAGCCGCCTCTTAATCCCGGCGTAATCCCGGAGAGCGGTAGCAGAGCGGGCGGCCGCTAATCCCGGCCCGCCGCAGCTAATCCCGGCCCGTGTCCGCGGGTCCCTGCCCGTGTCCTCGCGGGCCGGGGGCGATGTCCCCTCCCCAGAGCGTGCAGTGGGGTCCCGGGTCGAACTTCCGGCTCTCAGGGGACGTAAATCGGGTAATGACCTAACTCGGTCATTAAGCCGCTGTTTGCCCGGCGGGCGGCGGCGCAGGAAGGGGCGGGGGCCGCCCTCGGGTGGGCGCTGCCCACCCGCTGCTCCTGCAGCTCCCCCAGGCTTCTGCACCCCCTCTCCAGTCCGCCATCCTCCCGCCTCCCCGCGTCCTTTTTGGGTTGACACCGTTGCCGGCTTTTCTGTGCGCCCGGGAGCAGCGCGGCCGGGGCTGCGGCGGGGAGGGGTGCCCCCAAACACCCTCCGAGGGGGCAGCCTGGAAGGCCGGCGCGGCTGCGGAACGTGTCCTACATCACGGGGAGCTCCGGGGGGGGGCGCTTGGGGGTTGTTCCCTCCCAGCCGGCTGGAAGCCAAGTTCAGTGCGGCGTGGCCGGGCCGAGATGCAGCCGGGGAGAGCGTATTGGCGGTCCGTCCCGGGAATACCGTAGCCCAGTGAGCAATGCTCCGGCCCGCTGGCTGCGAGAGCTCAGGCGCCGATGCACCGTGTAACGCAGGTCGCTTTGCCGCTCTCCCGGTTTTTTTCCTCGGCCTCTTTATCTTTCAATTGCAAAGCAATTAAAGGTCTGTATGAATCTGCGAGCATACCTCCCCGCGGGGCCCTCTGATGCCCGCTGTATTGCCCTTTAGATGCCTCTTCCTTTTTTTGTTTTACAATTGTTGTATCAATATAATGCTTCCTTTCTTCCTCTGTCTCTATAGATACAGATATACAAGGCAAACCAAAGGTTTCGGCTGCTATTCAGTGCCTCCTCATTTGTCCTGGAGCCGTAACAGTGGTGCCCTTTCTCTTCTGGCTGCTTTTCCCTGCTTCTGGAGCAGCAGTTATGGGAGAAGCAGATGGCTACTGATTGGGTGAGCTTTGTGGCTTTAATACTGAATACTTTATGGAAAAGGACTTTATCATGCTTGGTTGGTCAGAGGAACAACGGGATGAGATTTATGACCAGAGAAAATAAATCTTTTTAAGTTTCAAGCTCCTTCACACACCCCACGTCAAGTTGCTGTAGCAGAGCTGGAGTTGAAATCCTCAGCATCTTTATTTTTTTCCCTCCCCCCGCCCCCTCTGTCTGTCCTTTCACTGCTCTCCCCACCCCCTCTGCGCCAGGGTTTAGCAAACCTTTGCTAACTTTAGGGACCGTCACTCACCGGAGAAGCCAAGGCCTTCGGAGCCCCCAGGCAGCACGAGGAAGGGAACGGCCATCCCTGCATGGGGATTATCCACCTGACGGGAACATGCTGGGCAGTCAGCTCCCGCCGAAGCTTGGCCACGCGTAACTCAGCGGCCACCCAGGGTCCGGTGGGGAGTTGTGAGGTCCTCACGGACCCGACAGCAGAGAGGCCGTGTGGCCACCGAAGAGACATCCGGGCCACCGCTCTGAGCTCAGGTCTCCTGAGGAGATGGAGCCCAGCACTGCCCGATCCCACTCACCCCACGCTGGGCAGCACTGCGCCGAGGACTGTGGGACCGTCCCTTTCGGGGCCCGTCCTCTGCGCTGTCCTCCAGCTGCAGCGTGGCTTCTGCCTGGCCTTACACCGAGGCATGGCCAGGGCTGTGCAGTGCGGCGGGCTCTGCCCCAGCGTGGGACGCCGGTGGTGGCACACGGGGACAGAAAGGCCCGAGGGTGTACAGGAGGCACAAGCAGATTTCAGTCCTGCAGGGGTTCCCCTTCTTCCGTTTCTCTTCCTTTCCTGTCCTTCGTAAGCAATCATGTCTTCTGTCAGGCTGTTAAACGTTTGAAGGAGGGTGAAGCTAGGTGAAAGCTTTGCAGGTCTTAAACCTTGATGCTGCTGTCAGGCCAAGTGAGGAGGAGACGCAGAAAGCCTGAGAAAAATAATTTTGAGATAGAAAGTCAGCAGTGATAGTGGGCTGTGTATGAACTGTTTAACCGGCCACCTATGTTATGTTCAGTGGCCTAGGTTTTGGTCAGTAATGAAAAAATTGCTGTGACCCTTTGGTGAATATGCAAATTAGTATTTCTAACTAAACTCTGCGTTTGCTCGGAAGAAAGTAGAGGGGAAGTTCGGGCACCATCAGGGGTGAGGAAACAGCCGAGGTGCCTGTGGAGTGTCTGAACCATGAGAAAGCAGGTAGGGAAGGTGTGTCGGGTTCCACTGGGGTTCCTGGGGAGAAGGAGCGTTTGCTCCTTGGGGTGAACCACAGCTAAAGCTGGCATCTGGCCCTTTTTAGGGATCTGTGGTTTTGTGGCATGGCAGCGACCTGACCCGGGAGCCCAGTATCGGTGAGGTGAGGCTGAAGGGTCAGAGGGAATAGGAAGGGACAGGCACCCCAGGTGTGTTTGGGAGCTGGGCTGCAAACAAGACAGGACATTGCTGGTGTGCCTCAGCCCTGGCAAGAACCTGGAGGTAGGCAAACATTCATATGCTTGTGGGTCTGAGGACTCCCGGTAGGATCCCCGTGCTGGGGAATCTGGCTCGGCAGAATTAGCAGCGCGAGAAGCACCGGTCCTCCGTGCGCCGTGTCTGCAGCGTGGCGGGGACGTCTCTGGCACCCCAGCACAGGGTTTCCCCCGGAAAGGCGCCATCCACGAGCCTGGTGACAAGCAGAAAGGATGGTTTGTCATTCAGCTGAGGCCCCGATTTATTTCCACTACAGAGGCCTGTCTGTCTCTGGGGAAGGGAACCATTCTGGCTGCATTTCTCCAGGCACCGGGAAAGCTTGTGGCTCCACATTTCGTTTTCAGTGGATTTTCCATTCCACCTGGCGTGCACCTCCCAGGGACCACAGCTGGCCCTGCCTCTGGCAGCAGCGGGCAGAGAGGGCAGCAAGGCAATTTTGAGCATCCCTTCGTGCCCCCTCCCTCCCCACGGTGTCCTGGCACCACGGGAGTGAGTGTGGCTGGGCTCGTGTGCTTCTGGGAACTCGTGTGTTCTCTCGGTGATTTTATTTTATGAGTGACTGTATTGCAGTCACCTGGGAGCTGACTTTCAGCTGTGTTACGTGTATCCTCATGGGAGTAACCGCACACCCGTAGGCCTGGCGCATGACACAACTCAGGCAGTGTTTCCCAAAGGATGCAAGAGTGTTTGTGAGCACAGGTTGAGCAGCCTTTCCTGGTCCCTCTTCTCTCCCCTTCCTGGGTGAAGCTCAGGGAGGAAAGAGAAGACTGACACCCCCGGGAGCAGGTGCTCTGCCCCTCACAGCAGTCCCCACCAGAACTCGTCGCGGGCAGAAGACACTTATCACGGTGGTTAGTGATAACGGTGTCCAAGCATGCAGGCATGCCCGCTCTGCCAGCCCTTCGGTCCCTGCAGCCGCCTGAATCCCCGCCAGGTCCCGGCCACGGAGCAGCGGACCCTGGGCCACCCCCCCGGGGCTTTCGATGCCCGTCAGGGCTGACCTGTCTGTGGGAATTTGGCTCGCCAGCCCAACCCCTTCGGAGCCCAGGTCCCGGGCTTGTCCGCTGCTCCTGGGGCTTCCCCTTGCCCGGGAGTTGGTTGTGCCGTGCCGGTGCCGTCGAGAGGGGCTCGGCAGAGCAAGGGCTGTGCTTTCGGAGGGCGGGGAGTGGCGGGGTTGCCGGCTGCGGGGGTCTCTGGGAAAACGGCCGGAGCTCCTCAGCCCGGGTTGCCCTTGGCTCTCCGCAAGAGGTTTTCTGGAAAAATAAGCGAATGGAAGATGCACGGATGTACCGAGATGGGAGCGTGCGGCAGCCGGGAGGCGGCGGGCAGCGATCGCACGGCCTCGTAGGCTGACACCGCGCCCGCTGGCAGCGCGGCGGGGGCCGGATCGGGCCCGGCGCACCTGCGCTGTGTCCCCCGAAAATCCCGGTNGCTCCCGGCGGAGGCACTCCCCAGCAGAAACTCCAAAAGAAAGAGCCCGCGTCCATCCCAGTGCCGTTGTGCGGGTCGAAGGACGCTGTTCCCTGGAATCCACTTTTAGAGTGGCATCAGATGCTGGATAAAAGCTCAGAAATTCCGCCGCGGTCCTTTCCAGTGCCAGGGAATATCGGGAACTTACATCATGCCGAAGCGATTTCGAGATCGTTTACGTGCCGTGGTGTCCCTTAAAATTCTCGCAAATAAAATCAGCGCGTAGGTTTTCTTTCCCCCCGCTAATGACAGTCATTCGGCCAATTTATATCTTACAGCGAGAGCTGCAGCATTGGGGGAGAAAAAAAAAAAAAAGGAAAAAAGAAACAGGAATAGAGAAAAAAACCCCACCACATTTGAAGCAGGAATTGACATCCGAATTTTTACAGACTCCCGTATTTAATGTTATGAGAATCTCCCTTTTAGGAGACGCTGTGTTTTGTCGAATTAATAAGGTAAATGTTGAAAGCATATTATATGCAGCCTTTAATCCTAATGCAAGGGAAATCGTAATTATGTGGAGGATAAGTGAATTTGAAAGCCAAACATCAGCCCACTCTCTGATTGCAAACCCCGCTCCGTTCGCCCCTGGAAAACGCTTTGTCTCTTCTCTCCTTTTGTTTAGTTTAAGGGGTTTCAAATTCTATTTTTAATTATTCTTTTTTTTAATCTGTTTTGTATCTGAAATGACGACGATCAGGGAGGGACCGATAAACACTGTTCCACGGGGTAAACCCCTTATTTCGGCACAGAGCATCTGCGGGTGTCTCTGTTCCCTGAAGCTGCGCTCGTGTCGGTGAATGCGGGAGCCCCGCGTGTGCAGGGGGACAGCCCGTGGCCGCCCCCCGCCCAGGAATGGCTGGGAATGGGCGGGAGGCTCCGGCTGGGGCTGCCCCGTGTCCCGCTTCTGCGGGGACCCGGCTCCGGCGGGGAGCTGCCTGGTGCCGCTTCTCCGCACGCCGGGCCTCCGCCGGGAGCCGGCAGCGCCGGAGGGCCGCTCCGCGGAGCCGGGCACGGGAATCCCCACTCGCCTTCGTCCCGCCGAGGAGGTTTTTTTCTGCGCGTCCGATTACCCCCGCCTGGCAGGTGCGGGGACAGGGCGGGAAGGCGCCGCCGGGATCCCGGCGCCGGGCGGAGCGGCCGTCGGGCACCCCCGCTCCCCGCCCCGCACGCCCGCCGGGCCGAAGCGGAGCCGCGGCCCCGCACACGCCCGCTGCCCCGGCAGAGGGTGGTGGGGGGGGGCGCGCCCCGCGTTT
>VZTF01009641.1:91092-109854 GCA_013397755.1 Cnemophilus loriae | reverse complement strand
GAGGGCGTGGGGCCGGGCACAGGTGCGGGGCCGCCGCCCGGTTATAAATAGCGGGGAGGGGCGGCCCGGCTCCCCCCCGTGCTCGGTCCCCCCCTCCAGGGCTCGGAGCGGAGCGGGATGCGGCGCCCTCCCTCCCTCCTCCCGCCCGCCGGCAGCATGAGCCCGTCCTTCCTCCTCCTCCTCCTCCTCCTCGCCCTGCCCGCCCGCGCCCGGCGAGAGCAGGTGCCCGGCGGGGCGCAGCGGGGCCGCAACGCCCCCGCGTCTTCCTCCTCCTCTTCCTCCNGGCGGCGGGGCCGGCTGTACTGCCGGGTGGGCATCGGCTTCCACCTCCAGCTGCACCCCGACGGCCGCGTGGACGGCGCCCACGATGCGAGTCCGCTCAGTGAGTGGGGAACGGGAGGCCTGGGGGGTTGCCGCGCCCGGGCCGGGGTGGCGGGGCTGAGCATCCTTATCTTTGCGGTCTTCCCACCCCCGCGGGGGGTGACAGAGCCCCTCGCTCCTGTCGCCCTCACCTGGGGTGAGCTGTAGCCCTGGCAGGCCCGGGAAGGGGAATTTGGATGCCGGGGGACCTGCGTTCCGCGGGCTCCGGGAGAGCTGCCTGCCTTCCTCTGGGAAGTGCCACCTGGGGGTCCGCCCGGCCCCAGGAAGTGAGTCGGTGGGGATGGTGTGACAGCATGAGGTCTGCCCTCCCACCACAGCCCCTTGCCAGGCACCTGGGGGAGAAGATGCTGTCCCTTTTCTGTCCTATCCCCGTGGGACTTTTCCATCCCTCTCTCTGCATTCTCATTCTCCCAGCACAGTGATAGGATATATTCAGTTTAAAAATAGGACTGAGGCTGACATTCCCCTGAGAGAAGAAGCTGTGCTAACTCATGGCTTATCCTCTGGTCAGAGTGGCCATGATATCCTGCTAGAGAGAATGAAATGGCAGGTGGGGATGAAAAATCACTTCAAGAGCCCAAGGGCTCGGGCCCGAGGTGACCCTGGCAGCGTGCGTGGCTCAGCTGTCGGGAGCACTCACGGAGCAGCCGCCACATCTGCCCAGGACCAAAGAATTTGGGCCCTAGACTGTGCCGTGGCCCCACGAGGGAGAACAACCCCTGGGCAGGAATGCTGGGAGCCCAGGAGCTCTGCTCAGGGCTTTATGGGCACAGCAGGCACATGGCCTGGAGGGGTTTAGAGGATGGATAGGAAAATGAGGCACCCATGCCACGGCTGTTTTGGGAGACATGCATTTGGGAGGGCTGGCAGAGGTTTGGTGCGCCAGCTGTCCTGCAGAGACCTGAATTATGTGCAGTTCCTTCCTCCTTAACCTGAGATATCCGCTCCCACCCCAGAAAGGCCACAGTGACACCAGCCCTGCGCGTCGGAGCAGAGCCAGCCCTGGCTGTGGGGACGTGTGCTGCTGACGAGGGGCTGTGCCGGGGTGTTGTGGTGAGGAGGCCCTCAGGAGGAAGAAGTTGGCTTTTGGCAGGGAAACCCCAGCTTTGGCACCTGGGAAATGGGGCTTGACCCTGGGCAACCCCGATAAACAGGAGTATGTCTGCCACGGCAGCAGGGCCACCCTGCAAAAGGCAGGAGGTTTTGGGGTGCCCTTGAGGATAGACAGGTGTCTGACAAGGTACTTGTCTTGCTGCAGTGGGGCTGCAGAGCCCCATGGCTTGTGGCCTGTGGCACACGGAATGAGAGCCGCGGCAGCTCATCAGCCCCCCAAAGTGCCCCCCAAGGCCTCGGTGCTGGGACTTGGGTGCCTCAGAGAGATGCGCTTCCTCCTTAAAATAAACATGGGAAGTGGTGATCTGATACCCAGCCTTGGGGGATTTAACGTGGCTTCGTGTTTGCTCCTGGCGTGTTAATCCCACGGCCCTTTGGGGGCTAGGCGAGATGCTCTGCGGGCTCCTTCCTCTGGGGCCAGGGCCGCGGAGCCCCTGGAGCTGCAGCTGGGCAGCGACGCTGGTTCCCCAGGGTGCCAAGGGCACGCTGGGGACAAGATGCTGCCCCCCAGCCGGGGGAACGCCCGGCTCTGTGCCCGAGTTACCCCATGCCACTTGGGGAGGTGACGTGTCGGTGCTGTTGCTGAGAGATGCTCAGAGGTTGCAGTTCTTCTGCCAGATGAGTTGCAGGTCACGTGTGCCCCAACAGGAGCCAGAACCCCTACCATGCTCAGAAAACTCCCATTTTTCCCACGGCTGGGCTGTGCAGCGCCCCGTTCCCCAAGCCTTATTAATGAGAGGAGGGGGTCCGAGGGAGCATCCTCTGTGCCTCCAGTCCTAGCTGGGTTGTGTGACACTGGCTTCCCAAGTTCAGTGTCTGCGGGAGAAGGATGGGCAACTCTGCTCCCAGCAGGCTGGTGGAGGTACAGGGGGCTTTTCCTACCCTTGAAGGGATTTCCCCAGGGGTTAACTTGTTATATCACAGCCCAGCCAGGAATTGCGTCCCACAATGGAACTTTAAAAAAAAAAAACAAAACAACCAAGTCCTAGCTGCTACCCCATATCCATCCCAGAGTGGATGGAGGCTGCTCTGTGGGACAGAGGGATGGAGCAGGAGCTGGGTGGAGCCAGGCAGCTGAGGAGCAGGGACGTGGGAGAGGAAATGCAAACCTGTCAGACTGAGTTGTGTTTATTTTTTTCTCTGTCACACCGATGTGCAAAGAACTGTGATTTATTTTGGGATTTCTGTCATCCTAGGTATTTTGGAAATATTTGCTGTGTCTCAGGGGATTGTAGGAATACGAGGAGTTTTCAGCAACAAATTTTTAGCGATGTCAAAAAAAGGAAAACTCCATGCAAGTGTAAGTAAACCCCCCCCCCTTATCAGTACGTGTTGTTTATTAAAGGCTTTGTGACACCTCCACGTGTCGGCACAGCGACAGTCCCAGGCAGGGCCCTGTCGTGACGACCCCCTCGGGCTGCCGGGCTGGCTCCGCTCTGGGCGGCGCCGGCGCCGCGCAGACTGAGAGGGGACAGGTGGAGCTGAAGCCCCCGAGCCCACCTTCCCACTTAGTGCATTTAACCGTGCAGAGCGCGCTTTTCTGTGTGCAGTCGGGTATTTGCATCAGCGGAGCCTGTTCTCTGAGCACGGCTGGGCTATTTTTAGCCGCTTCTGCAGCAGATCGCGCAGAAGGGTTTAGCCAAATGTCTCCCGGCGGGCGGCACGCGCGGCGCCGGCAGCCCCGGGGCTCGGGCTGGCTTTGCCCTTGGAGACAGAGAACCCTGGAGAGGGCTTGGCAGGTGAGGTCCAGGCTGTGCAGGTACGTTGCAGCTAGAGTGGAAAAATTCTGGTAACTTTTTTTCTGCAGGATGTTTTCCCGAAGGCTGAGGTTTCCCGCAGGTCTCATTATGCTTCTTCCAGCTTTCTGTGTTGAACGCATCCATAAGCCGATTTCGCTGTTTGTTTCAACCTCAGGATGCTGCTTCCTCATTTCTTGTTGTCAGTTCCAGAGATCATTTAAACAAACACAGTGAACTCCTGTGCTCTCACGGAAGTCGCTGCCTTTGAAAGGTGTGTATCCGTGCAGCACCCCGAGAAGGGCATTTTTAAGGCAGCGTCTTGTCCCGGAGGGTGGTTCCCAGGGAGCCCGGTCAGGGCTGACAGCCAGGGAAAGGGAAGAGCCGCTTGCCCACCCCGCAGCTGGGAGACAAACCTCCCGGTCCCAGAGCGGATGTTACGGATGTGCTTGTACTGCCCGAGACCACAGATCACTTCTAGGGAGATTAATAGACTCACCTCTTTCTCCCTTAAGTCTTTTTGGAGTGCTGCTCCTGAAACCTATTGATGCTTAAAGGGTGAGCACGTGGTTGCTTATTTTAAGAAATAAAGTAGGAGCACGAATGGTGCTGCCCTAGGGGAAAAGGGGAATGGTTCTATGGAGGAAAACATGAGGTGAGGCAAGGGGCAGAGCGGGAGGAGAGGGAAGCAGGCAGAGTGCGATTGCCGGACCCTCCAGAGCCTTCTCTTCTGGCGTACAATGGGCCTCTTATCTGAGCTGAAGCCTTGATTTATGCCCTGGCACAGGCAGAAATTAAATCAAGCCTCATCGGTGCGTGGTTAATTGTTGACACACAAAGGGCAGCGCCAGAGAGAGACCTCAGTCAGGAGGGTCAGGGCAGGGGTGAGGACACGCGATGCCCCGCTCGGGTGAAAGCCACAAATTTGAAGAAACTTGACCCAAATGTCTAAAGATTGCTGGACTAAACAATGCCAATAATGCAAACCCGGCATCTGTTGTTCTTTCCTGTGCTGGCAGGATGGAAGTTATTTCATGGCCTAATGAGTTCTGAGCAGTACAAAGCACGTCCTGTGCCCGTCACTCAGGGCAGCGCTTTGATATGGGAGTCAGGCCGGGGACTTTATGCTGAACCACAGACAAAACTCATTCCTGCAGGAATTTGGGCTCCTTCAAACCTCACTGTCGGGCTCAGCTCCATCCTGGCTTGTTGTTTCACAGACGCTCTCCTCCTCTTTCTTTTCTTTTTTGTATGCCAGCTTAATTAAATTACCGGGTGGTTCATTTTTAGAGGCACCAGCTTCGGAAAATGACAGTTATCCCGGCAATTATCAGTTGCGTGCACAGATGGCTTTTTCCTCGTTGATAAATCCTTGCTCTCCTGTTTGTCCATTTTTAGCACGGAGCGGGTGGGAGGGGTTTTGTGCCCGTCCAGCATGGGCACAGATTTGGGGGGACAGATTTGCCCAGGTAATTCTCCTTTTCCAGGAGTTGCCACAGAGCCACATTCCTGGCTGGGGCAAATCTCTGCTCAACTGGATTTTGAAATTTGACTTCAGGACTGCTCTCGGTGATTGTCTCTGGAGCTCTGCAGAGCAAATCCAATGCCAGCCATGTACTGTGGCTGCCCTGCCTGCCCTATGTGGGAAAAAATGGCTTTTCCTGACTGGAGCGGTGCAGTGATGAGCTGAGAGGCCGGGACATTGGGAAGTCTGACAGGATCACGGTGAAGCAGCTGTTGACACACTTCCCAGGCCAGGGCATGGGCTTCCCTCTGCACGTGGGATGTTCTGCCTGAGCACTGGGGTTCAGGGAGCACCAAGGGTCAGCAAAGCCTTGCTGGGGAAGGCGAACGCCTGTGCATAGGCGAAACAGCGGAGGGAGGGTGTATGGAAGACAGGGAGAGCAAAAATGAGTCACGGACGTGATGTCCCTTGGAAGCAGCGAGCTAAGGAAGACCTAATTCCAAGTGCTATGAGGCAACATGTGCGCGGCAAGTTGTGGGCTCTGTCACTTGTGCTGTAAGGCTCAACTTCTTTGGTTAAATTGAGTCTTTCAGACACCTTCCTTGTGGTTATGAAGCCCTGCTGGGGGTTGGGTCTTGTATGCTGTCACTGTTTTCAGAGTTGGAGAGCTCAGCGTCTCCTCCAAGTCAGTGGTTTGAAAGTATTGCTGTGGAATCGAGCTGGGGAAGCTTTTTAGGGCACCGGGTCCCATGCCCACCATCAGGTTCAAGCGTGGCAGAGGATTCTGGAGGGGCTGCCCGAAGCTGCAGCTGGGGGTCCCAGGGCCGTGGGTACACAGGTGGAGAGCTAGGCTCTGCTCTTTTGTTTTGGATGCCTTTTTGGAGGGAAGGGAAGGGCACTGCTGGGGCAGCCCAAGCCTTTTTATTCCCAAGGAAGCCCAAACCTGGGCGGCAAGCAGCTACTGAAGTGTCTGCATGGAGGGTTTTCCAAACCGTCAGGTGCCTGGCACCCTCCGTGTTGGTGCCCCGTGTTTCCGCCCGCTCCTCAGGGCCTGGTTTTGGGAGACAGCCAAACCAGCAAGCACGGGGGGCGTGGACAGGTACTACCTGCCCTTTGCTAGAAGTGTCCCCTCTGTCCCCGCAGGCCCGGTTCACGGTGGACTGCCATTTCCGGGAGCGCTTCCAGGAGAACAGCTACAACACCTACGCCTCGGCCGTGCATCGCAGCCCTCGCTCGGGGCGCCAGTGGTACGTGGCCCTCAACAAGCGGGGCAAGGCCAAGCGCGGCTGTAGCCCCCGCGCCCGGCCCCAGCACGTCTCCACGCACTTCCTGCCCCGCTTCTGGCAGCCGCAGCCCCCCGAGCTCGCCTTCACCGTCGCTCTCCCCGAGAAGAAGCAGCCCCCGCCGCCGAAGCCCAAGGTCGCCCCATCGCCGCCTCGGAAGAACCCCGGCCCTGTCAAGTACCGGCTCAAGTTCCGCTTCGGGTAGCGCCACGGCGGGGACGCTGGCGCCGGAGAGACCGGGCACGGGGAGTTTTTGCGGGTGACCCCACGGGAGACCTATGGCTTCCTCTGCCGATGGGCACCGGGAAGCTCCCAGGTGGCCGTGCCGGGCTCGAGGTCTTCCCTTCACCGCACAAGCTGGGCGGTGTCCCCGGAGGGGTGTGCCGGGGTGACGCAGCTCGCGCTTGCCAAACAGAATTCCTGTGGTGAACTGGAAGGACTGGATGGACCTCGGGTTAGCGTTCTGTTGCTGGAAGAAGTAGAAAGGTACCTCTATAGCGAACGTATTTTCTTACCTTTTTCTCACTAGTGACTCCTTTGACAATCATTTTCGTGTGAGAGAGATGTTCAGAGCCAAGCGGTTTTGTTTGTTTTTCTTGCATCTCCTTCTTGCTGCACTTTTTCCTCCGACCATACCTCAGGCACCGTATATCCAGGTCTGTCCCTTCCCCTTCTCTTAGAAACCAGCTCTTCCCTTCCACAACAAAACAGTTGAGACCAAGCCCTGCAAATTCAGTCGCCTTATTTATGTTGGGAAGTGGTCTTCAAACTCTTTGTTGGCAATAATAGATGTGTGTATATATTTTTATAAGGGTTGCAGGCTTGGGGAGGGTGGCTGTTTGCAGCCCGCTCCTGGCGGCCTCTCCCATTCTTCCCTGGACAGCTGGAGGAGCGAATCTCTTCCTGTCCATCCAAGTATGGATTCGATGCCTGCTTTAAAATACCTCTGCCCTGGTGCCGGGGCGTTCCTGCTCCCTGGAGGAGTCCCTCCCCGTCCCAGCTCCCTGGGGACAGGGGTGCCTGTGGCCCCCGGGTGCCCACTGGTTTTGTCCAACAGTTTTTGCTGCTGGTTTATTTTGTCACTCTCAGTACATCTGCAGAGGCAGGGAGCAAGGTTTTTATTTTACAGTGAGTGTGGTGACGTGGCAATAAATGCTGTTACAGCTGCTTGTCCCTTCGGGAGCGTTTTTCCCACCCAGGTTGCCTGACGGCCCTGATGTTGAATTGTTTCTCTGTCGTGGTGTGATCTGTGGAGTAGTTGTGCATATGGAGTTTGTAATCAGTGTTTAGCAGTGTTGCTGTACGTACAGGCACTGGTAGCATTGAACCTCACCGGTGAAGCCTTAATAGGAGCCCAGGTGGGCTCAGGTTGGCAGAACCCCTCGGGACCTGAGCCCTGCCAGCGTCCGGCAGCAATAATGAGCCTCCTCTCCCCATCTGATTGTGGTATAAATGGCTGTTTCCATTGGAATCGTGGTTCTTTGCCTTTGTCATCCTTCTGGCAGCCCCTGGCCGGACACGCATGCTCCATGTACGCGGATGGATGGAGATGCTGGAATAAAATGGTGGTGTTTCGTTTTGTAACCTGATTGTGCGATCTCTTGCCTTGTGTGTGCCTTCTTTTCTTCCCCTGAAGGAAAAAAACAAGCGCTGCAAAATTGGCTGCTCCACGTGTTTCTGTAGGGTTGGGGTTGGCTGGCATGGTGTTGGTGATGGGGTGGCGCGGAACAGAAGGGGTGTGTGCGCTCCCTTTGCTGTGCTCCCCAAACGGTGCCCCGGGATGTCCCTCCCGATGGCTCCTCCGGGGCAGCTGTTGGGACCTGGGTGACGGCCGGGTCAGGTGAGCAGGGGTGTCCTGCGCTCCCCGTCACTTCCAGCCAGACTGTCTGACTGCGCACGGATAAAATCCAACTGCTGCCTGTGAGGCACAGGTAGATGTAATTAATTAGCGTTCAGTTCATCTCAGTGAACTAATGGAATCAGAACCTTTGCAGGCAGGTGTGTGGAGCTCCCCGGGCAGGTAAGGGAGGAGCGAATGTGCTGGTCTTGCTGCCACTGCGTCCCCTCAGTGGAAAAAGGTATTGGTTTCATCTTTTTTCAGAGAAAAATCTTACGGAAAAAAAAAGCGGATGTTTTGCTGTTGCGGTGGTAATTAAAACATAGTCATGCTACTGCAGCAAAGAGGTCTGTGCCACGGAGCGAGCAGCCCCAGCAGGGAGAGCAGGGTCAGGGAATCCAGCGGACACTCCCTGTTCCTGTCGGTCACCCTTCTCTAAGGGAATTCACTGGGCTTGCCTAGCAGGAGGGGACTAAAGGCCTGCGAATATGGTAAATATTTCTTTTAAATTTAAAATTTAATTAAATTTTTTTGGCAGTGTGTTTTCTGTTCTTCTGTTTTCCTTTTCAACCACCTCAGAGGTACCGCTGCGGTGCTGGGGAGAAGAGGCTGGAAACCAAAGAAGCTAAAGAGGATTCCCAAGTTCGTTTCCAGGCAATTGCTGCCTTCAGAGGAGGCGCAAATCCACGTGGAGCTGAGGAAAGGGATGCGGGGAGTACAGCAGAGCGCAGTGACCTGCCACTGTCTCCCAGCTCCCTGGTTTTGGAGACCTTTGTTGACATTCTGAGAAGAAAACAGCCTTCCCATCGTTTTTCACCCTACAGTCACCCCTGCCAGGGGTTGTATGTCTTGTTCTGGATCCCCCAAAAGGGTTTCTGTGTGTCCTGCGCTTGGAAGGAACATCCTTCAGCAGGAGCGAGAGGAAGAGGATTTTGGATGGAGCTGGCGAGCTCGGGCAGGTGAGAAAAGAACAAGGAACAAATGTAAGAGTTGAACGGTCCCTTACGGCGCCTCAGGGGTCTCCGGGAGAGTTGGGATGGGGCCGTGACCAGGGCAGGGTGTGCGCAGCCTCCCAAACCCCAGCCCCAAAGGAACCCCAGAGAACCCGCCACTCCGGCGCGCGTTCCCGCAGCCCTCGCCTATGGGCGGGTCCGGCCCTCGCGGAGGAGCCGCGGGCGCGGCCGTACCCGCAGGTGAGCGCGGCTCCGGGGGCTGCCCTGGCGGGCTGCAGCTCGGCTCCCGGGCGTGGCCGGGCTCGCTGAGCAGCGCTCGGTGCCCGTGCCGGGTGGGGCGCTTGTCGGTATCTTCCCCCTTCCCTGGGGAACGATCAGCGCGGCGCCTCCGCCTGTCCTCGGGAAGGAGGGGAGGGAGGAGGCGCCGACCTCGAGACGCCCGAGCAGGGCTGGAATCTGTCGGCAGAGGGCGGCCGTGGAGCATCGATGGGCACTGGGGCGGGCACGGTGGCGCTGGGCGCTTCTGGGTCGGCACGAGAAGCGCCGCCGAGCGGGGGATCACCCGGAACCAGGGGTCGACTCTCCCGGACAGCCCTTCCCGCCCGCAGCTCTGGCTTTTGGGGTGTTTGCTGCTGCTGTGTGTCTCCCTCCCCCTTTCCTCCCTCGCCGAGAGTCGAATAGTTTGGCACAAACACCTGTCCGGAGGTGTGAGGTGAGCTGACAGGGGGGCCTGCCTCGGGTGGGCAAAGGGAGCCTTTTGCTGGTCCTGGCCCGGTTTTGAACCAAAAAGGCGAGGGAGATCCTGTCCAGTGCTTATGGAGTACGATTTTGGTGCTGAATCGTTCCCAGGGATCCATCTGCTTGAACGAGCTGCGTCACAGGGACAGTCAGAGGGTCCCAAATGCTGGGATTTGCATCTTCGAAGTGCCAGTGCACACTGCTGGGACGAAACACTTCGGAGAGAGAGGATGCCCGCAGGTGTTCTGTCCCGCACTCGGGGGCAGGGGCCGTCGCTCGCAGGTGTGCTCCCGGAGAGCAGCCACCTCTGCCCCGCTGGCGGGCGGGAGCGGCGTCTGCATTGCTGGGCGTGCGCCGCGTGGAGAGAATCCCGTACCGCTCGCCCGCGGCTGCCGGTGCCTGGGTGGGCGTCCCCGGTGTCCTGGCGCCGACTGACCCTGCCCGTGTGTCCCTCGTGGCACAGCGCGGCCGCGGGGCGGCAGCGGGAGCAGCTCGGCGTCCGCCGCTCCGGGCACGTGTTGCGGCGGGGGGCGGCGGCCTCCCGGAGGTAAGAGGATGACCTGCGTCGTCCTTCGAAGGTGTGGCTCCGAAATGTGTGTTTTCCATGCTTCGGGGTCCGGGGCGCTAATGGGGGTGGCACACGAGAAGGCCAAGCGTCTGTCCCGCTGTGGATGTTGTCACGAGGTACGTGATATATTTCGTGGAGTGTATTACCGTGGATGTTGTTATAAGGTAAAAGGGCCTTTACCCGGGATGTTTTACTGCGGATGTTGTTACCGTGTGTCCCCGCTCCTTCATGCGGGATGCTTAACTTGCCTTTCAGAAAGTCTTGGAGCTTCGTACTGATGTGCTCCCCGAAAGTCTCCAGCAACGGCAGTTCAGGCAGAGCTTACGCAGTTTTTGCGTTTAAGCTTTTGTTTCGAGCTCTGCCTTCTCACACTTGTCGCAGCGTGTGCTTGCCGAGAGAACTGACTGTGCCTGGGGAATTCTGGGCTTTGCAGTCACATTTTATTGCATCTCGTGTGTGGTTCCCTCTGATTTTTTTGTTCTCACCCCTTCTCCCCTCTGTTTCCCTGGTGTATGCGTCTTCAAACACTTACTTGCGTGCTTTTCTGGCCTCTTGAGGAAAATAAATTAACAGCTACCATAAATAGTAGTTTGGAGGGGACCTTGCTAGAAGGAGCTAAAAAATATTTTTGTAGCGCTTACTTTGTCGGCATGGTTGGGGAACGGTAGAGCCACTGAGCAACTTCGTTGTCCTGTGGAATTTTTCCCTTTTTGTGCTGTAGTGAGATTATTATGGAATAATTTGATAGCGTGTGTCAAATGTCTTAGGTAGCATTTGTGGGCCAGGAACACACGTGCTGCATGGTTCAGCTATGGCCATATCTCATGTGCTATCCTGTTTCAAGCTCCTAGTTCAGGAAAAAACTGACTTTTTTTTTTTAATGCCTTTTTTTATTACTAGTTTTTTTTAATATGCGGAATCGACTCTTCATAGAATCCCAGAATGGTTTTGCTTGAAAAGGACCTTAAAGATCATTTCGTTCCACCCTCCTGCCGTGAGCAGGGACAACTTCCGCTAGACCAGGTTGCTCCGAGTCCCATCGAATCTGTCTTTGAACATATCCAAGGGAAATAATGGGAGTCTTTTAGGCCACAGCTGGGACACAGGACTTGGGTTGTTCATCCAGGAAGGAGTTGCTTGGGTCCAAACAGAGAGGAGTTGGCTGGTAAGCGACTTCTTGTGTCCTCTTTGGCAAACAAACTTGTGTTTGATGGTGTTGGAAATACCTGCGAGTGGCTGGTATTCATCACCGTGGGGCTCCCACAGCCAGACCTTATTCCCCTGAGGAATTGTGTTCACCTTTGGTCTTGCACAACAGCAGCTTCCAGCTCCATTTCCTGGAAAGGACAAAAAGAACCCAGCAATCACAACAGAGAGTGCACGGGCTGCCTTTCTGCTCCCCCGCGAGCCAGTGGCTGCTGCGCTGCTGCTGTTTGCTGTAGGCTTCCATAATTCCCATGTTATTTGTAGGGTTGTTCTGTAGGAGCCCATCAGCAGGGCAGCACTCAGCAGGCGAGTTAGGGCAGAGCGAAGGTGAGCAGCGGTGGGGATTGATCTCAAGGTGCTTCTCCGCTTTTGTAGTCGTGGTTTAAATGTAACAGGGTTTTCTCGGGAGCTAACCTTCCTCCTCTGTGCGCAGGAAGGCACATCCTGACGGATGTTTGAGAAGCTAGCTGCAGAGGAGCTCTGGATTACACACCTTGCAAAGCTGCTTCGGACCAGAGGTTCACTCTTTCCTCTGAGCTGGTGGTGTGGGTCCCTCTGCCTTCTGATTGTCTCTTGCTTAGTTACAAACACTGTCAGGTGGGGCCCAGGCTGGGTAGCCGTGGTGGCGCTTCCTCTGCCAATGGTCAAAATGAGTACAGGTATCAGGAAAGGCACTCGTGGGGGCTGGGGGCAGTGCTCTTACTTTGCCTTTTGCTCTCTTGGTGAAGCAGGATGAAACCTTGCTGGTCTAAGCATCAGTGTGAAGTCAAGGCAAGGTCGATGGGGAAAATAGATAAAAGTAAGAGTAATTTCATCACAATACTTTGTGATTTCCACGTGCCAAAAAAAGGGAGGTACCATCAGATACCTTGTTTGGGGCTTTTTTTTTTGGGTGAGAACAAAGAAATAAGATAATAAACCCCAGTGAACTGCAGACTTTGAGAGACAGAAGCATAACATGCTGTCTGTTCATCGTGACAGTACGTGTGTTTCTTCAGGATCTGAAACGAAGGGACTTGAAGCCAGGCTTCTGTTTTATTTTCTTTGGCGGAGGTAAATTGGAAATAACGTTTTATCTTTATTAGGACATCTCTAAATGAGCTGAAAGTTGTTTTGTCTTTCTGTTTTGGCTTCTGTTGTCCCTGCTGTGACGGGTCCCGCTCCCCTGCTGTGCACCTCAAACAGGTGTCTGTGGTACTGCCCTGGTCCGTGACGTGGTTTCTGCAGCTCGCAGAGGGCATTTCTTGAGGGCCCTTCCAACCCAACCTCTGCCATGACTCTGCGCTGAGCACTCTCTGCTCAGTGCCACCCGCAGGGTGAGGGGCGGCGGGTGGAATGGGGAGGGTGTTTAGGATTTAGGGAACCTGGACCTCTGTGCCTCAGGGTCTGGTGCATCACCTGGTGTAACCAGCTCTCTGGTTGCCCTCTACCCAGGATCCGCATCCCAGGTCACCTCTGCTGAGTGGGATACAATGGGGGCAGAATCCCCCAAAACAGAGCTGGAACTGGCCTTGATGAGGCTTTTCCCTGGACGAGAGGTTGCTGTTTCCACGCAGAGCACGTGGCCAGTGTTAGAGGTGCTGCTGCCTGTCTCTGTGCAGGGGCATTACGGCCGTGTCCCAGAAACACAAGAGTCATGTCCAGTCACAAGATGCTTGTGAATGCAGCGTGGGGTATTTGACCTCTCATAGGGGCCTATTTTGGGTGTACAATACCCGATTTTTAAGTTACTTGGGGGTTTTTTGGAACTAGGAGGAGTGTGAGGCTGACTGGTCGGGTGGGTGCTTGACTCCTCTCAAGGGGAGTCCTGGGTTCCGGCAGCAGTCCCAGGGCCGCTGCATTGGTTAATGCAGCAGAGGGACGGGAACCCAGTGATATTCCTGCTGTGCAAACGTGGCTGGGAGTGGAACGGCAAGTGGCAAAGCTGGGCTTTGTTCCTTAAATCCCGGAACACCTGGATTTAACTTCTATCAGGCAAAGGAGGGAAGGAACCCTGGTGCCAGCCAGCCTCGGGGCGCTGGACTGGTGTTACCATCTTCTGTATTATTTCGCATGATGTGATTCTCCCTTGGTCAGAGAAGGCAGAAAATGAAGCAGAAAGTGCAGCTTGTATTGTTTCTGTGATCAGGCTTGAGGCAGCTGCAGAGCACTTTGGTTTCAAATATTCCTACCAAACACAGTCAGCTTGAACTTCTCGCTGGTATTTTTGGATCCTTCTGTGCCACTCCTCTGATGCTTTAGCTGGAAGGTGTGGGCTCAGAAGCACCTGCCCGTACTGGATGGGTTTTTACACATAAATTTAGATTCTTAGGAAAGTAATCAGGTCTACTGAAAACATGTTCTGTTTACAAAACATACGGAAAGCAGGTGTTTCGGCACACTTGTTAATAATAGGTCTTGCACTTGGTTTCTTCTAATTTTTTTTAATCTGTTTTTAGGAGGACCCCTAAACTGAAAAATTAAAAGTGAGGGAGAAAACGTTGCTTTTCATTTCTTAAGTATTGCATTGCGTTTTGTTATGTCAAGAGATACCCCCAAAATATAATTGGAATAATTGAGCTTCAGGACTCTGCAGTTCTTTCTTTTAATGTGTTTCAGTGACTGGAGGGGCAAGAAACGCCAAATCCCAAACCATTTCTACACCTGCAACGTTAAGTGCAACATCTTTAAAGCCAAGTCCTCGGCATTGGGTTTTCACGTGTGTGTTTACAGTCTAAAGGCCTTTTTTGTGTCCCAAAAGCCAAAAGAAACCTGCCAAAAGCAGGCCTTCATTGCGTATCTGGGATTTCAGTTTTTCAGTTTTTGGATTCTTCCCTGCGGTCTTCTCTCGGGCTCTTGTGCCAGAGGGGCGCTGACCTCAGGGCTATACAGGGTGTCTGTTGCTTTGATCAACGGGAATGAAACTGGCCAGGTCTGTCAGGACAGCAAAAACATCCCCGAGGTTTGTTTGGCTGAAGATAGAACATGAAGGTGTCCGTACTAGTAGTGGGTGTGAGTGCTGATAGTTTTGGGTTGTGTGGTGCCTCTGGCTCTTCAGAAGTCAGGGCAAGGCTGAAGCAAGGAGGGAACCCACCAGGGCTGCAGCTGAGGACGATATTGGCCGTTTCCAACTGCTTGGTCCAGAACTGGGAGAGTTGGAAGAACAGCTTTTCTCCTTTCTGTCCATCACTGGGCAAAATTTTAAGATGACCCTAGAGCACTAAGCTCTTTGTTTTGTGGTTTGGTTTTTTTCCCCTGGCTTTACAGTGTATTTGTAAGTTGGTGCAGTGAGGAGCGAGTTGCTGGGTGACACCATTTCTGACTGGCACAGAAATGGGCGCGTGTGTGTGCGTGCGCTTCCAGGTAAATCTGGATGTGACGTGGAAAGCCTGTGAGGATTTCCAGCCTTGGCTACATAGGCTTCTGAAAAAGCACGGCGGCTGCCCCGCAGGTATTTGTATCAAATTTGGAGGGCCATGTGTTTATATCTGGGGATCACTCAGCTCACTGGGCCTGAAAGTTGTCCCTGAAGTAGCGCATCTGAGCAGTGTTTCATAATTCCAAGTGTTACATCCTTAACTTTCCTGATACAGCGTAAAGTATACGAGGCTTAGGTGTGTTTGGTTAGCTTTGTGCTGCAGGCAGTGGATTTGTTAGACCGGCAGAAATGTTTTCTCACCCGGAGGTGTGTTACAATAGTCAGCATAAGAATTAATTGGTCTTCATTTTTTACTTTTTTCTCTTTATAGTTCAGGGGAAATACTTGGGATAAATGAATCAAATGTGTTTAAGTATTTCCTTTCTCAAGGGGTGTTTTGTCTGCACAAACGCTTTGCTGAAGCGTTTCCGTGGTTTGGCTGCACGGATCCTGACTGGCTTGGAGCGCAGGCGTGCTCGAGGCCGGCGGGGCCCTCGGCGTTCCGTGCTGAGCGGGCTGCACGATGTGTTGGCACCCTTGTCGTGTGGGAGCTGGCCCCCAGCCGGGCCACATCCTTGCCAAGTTGTAGTCAGTGTTGCTCAGTTCCTTCGGCACCACTGGACATATCCAGAGGTTCCTACTGATAGCCCCACGCCCTCCCAAATTGGGGTTTTTTTGCCCCAAAGCAGGCTGCCAGCCTGCAAGAGGGTTTTTTTTCCCCCCTGTCCAAATTGCCATCGCACTGTGGAAGTAGTTAAAAAAGATGCTTCTGAGAAACTGGTTCTCAAGTGACTTTCATCATTGTTGCCTGAGTACAAGGGGTGCGAATAAATGCATTTCCTTTGACTTGCCAGCTGGATTATGTATTCTTTTCCTCTGCTAATTTGTTTCTGTAGCGGTTTCCTTTGTCATCTGTCATTCCCTGCAGTTTTGTTTTTGTTGCCGCCAAGAAACTTGTGTGCTCGTTTTCCCCGTGCTTTTCTAACTGCTAACTTTGGTCTTGCTCTTCTGAAGCATACGACGAATCCCTCGGCCTTCTCCTCGATCAGTTTTTTGCCTGGCCACTGTATTTTGGCCACGGTGTCCAGGAGTGGAAGGTGACAGGCTGTTTTCCTCGTGCACAGCGATGGAAGCACGTGCCCACTCCCAGGGCTCCTTTCTCACCCCACTTTGAGTGGCACAGGGTGGGAGAATTGCTGTCCAGGTTGCTTGTTCCAATCACAGAACTGCTTTATTTTGCGTTTGTGACCCAAGTTATCAAAGGAGAAGCCCTTGCAGGACAGGGACAGGACGCGTGGAGCTCAGGGTCTGGATTATTAAAGTCTCTCCTGAGGTACTTTATTTTCTGGTAAGGCCTTTCAAGCATGCTCAAATATCCTTAAATTCAGTCCATGCACTTGGTCTGGATAGGAAAACAGCAAGTGTGTTTGACAGAAATAGAGTGCTGTTGTAGAATATTTAAAGGCAGTGTGTGCCTTTCCCCTTGAACTTCTCCGTGTTCTTTGGTGTTACATGTGCGGTGACACAAGGTGGGATCCCTGCCTATGCAAAGAAGCAGGACTGAAATTCCTCCTTTTTTTCCTGAGAACTCCTTGCCACTGAGACGTCTCTTCGTTTGGTTTTCCCTGCACACCGATTGTGTTGATTTGAGCTTTATTTGGAGCTGTGGATCATTTGGGGCTGCGCAGAATAACATCATTCAGCAAGAGCTTTTAATCCACCCCAGTGGCTATCTGGCAAGGGCTCGTGGACACCCGTCCTGTTACTCTGCCAGTCACCTCCGAAAGGTACCAGCTGCTCTCAAGGTGGTTTGCTCCGCCTAGGCACTGGAACCAGCTGCGGACTTCTCCCTCCTGTTTCAGGCTGAGGATGTGGTGGGAGCGAGCAGACACTGAACGGGATCTGAGGCCGCTTGCTGCCTTTTGGTCAGATGTGTGCCTCGTGTCACGGGTGAGTTTTCGGGGAGCAAACATTCCGGAGCAGCAGGATGCTTTCCGTGGACACCGAGTGAGATCCTGTCCGCCGAGTGCCCCGTCACAGCTTTCCACTACAGGCCCCGCAAGGGGTCCCACAGACCTAATGAAATGTTTCAGAGTCGAGTGACTGCTCCAGGTGAGCAGGTGTCCGACAATTCCCCACGTTGCCTGCCCTGCTGAGCCCCTTTTTCGAGAGAAGAGTCTGGCCTGAGAGGTGCCAGGTTCCGCTGCCTCGTCTGGCCTCAGTAGCCAGGGAAGTGTAGAGCCGTGCTGCTCGGAACAGCAGCGGGCACGGCTGAAGGCTGCTGCTGGGGAGGGCGGCAGCGCTGTCCGGCACGGGCTCACATCCAGGGAGCAGCGCAGGTGCCACGGGCAGCATGTTGGACTACTTGGCATTTCCTTAAAACTTCATGTTTGCTAGGTTTCCTCACTTCACTTGGAGTATCTTTCATAACTTGTGACCTGCGTTGGGTTCTGGGGTCTTTTTTGTTTCGGCTTTGTTTTTCTAAGTAAAATCAGGTTGTGTTGCAGGGCAGAATTAGGGCTGTGTTTAAGACTGACCCGGGTCAGCTGAACGTTTACCCGTAGCTGTGGAGTCTGGGCCCCAGCACTGAGTTTAAACAGGATCAGGGTGACAGATGCTGCGTTTTGCTGCGTCCTGAGATTTTATACGTCCCCTTGAGCCTTCCCCCCGGGATGTGGCTGCGGTGAAAGATGATGCCGCATCACAGCGAGCCCAAGGTAAACCGGCACCTTCCCGTGGGCGTCGCTGGCCTTCGTGTCTCTGTTGTGCCATCAGACCGTGGGAGTTTGCTGCTGCCACTGCCACCCCACCTGGGGGCCGCGTCCTCCTGGCAGCCCTTGCCAGCCCCACACGCGAGCTCCAGTGGTGCCTCTGTGCTGTGTTGGGAGTGTTTGCTGGGACTGTGCCTCGTCCCTGGGAGTGTCCTTTAGTTCCGTAGCTGCCAGATGCAGAGCTGGGGACAGTTTGGGCTTGTCAGCTTCAGAGGTTGCTTGGAAAAGTCACTGAAATAAAAAATGACAGTGAAGTTTGTCAAACTGGTGCTTTCAGACCCTCCTTGACAGTCTGTGCTTTGTGTTGGAGGTTGTTGTGTATTTGCACTGCAGGGAATGAATGTCCCCTTCCCAATTCAGCCCGCAAGGTCCCCAAGGCTCTTACAGCAATATTTATTCTTTCCTTGCCTTTGTGATAATTTATTCTCCAAATTACTATGAGCAATTCTTTAATTTTTCCTGGAGGAAGCCACATGGGAGAGACAGTTTGCAAAGGAGCCCAGAGTTGTGTTTGGAGAGGAGAGCGCTGAGAGCTGTGCCTTCCTGTGCTCTAATTCCTACACTAGGGAAAAATACGCTACGCAAAGTCGTGTTTTTCAGTGTTTTCACCTAGAAAAGCTCTTCCTGGGACACAGGGAACAGATATTTTTTTTCTCAAGTGCTCGGACTGGACTGGGAGCACTGAAAAGACGGAATCTTTTTATTTTTTCCCACCGGCGTGACGGAAGCGGCGCGCGGACACGTCGGCGCGACTCGCTGGGGGCGCCTGCTGGCCGGCCGGGGGTACTGCAGCAGGAGAGGCGCATGCGCACTGACTCGAGTGGCTCGACGGGGACTCCTGCGGGCGAAGCCGTGGTACTGCAGCGGGGAATGGCGCGCATGCGCGCTGCATGCGGGGACGCCGTACGTCACGTGGCCATTGAGGGTGACATGGAAACGGCGGTGAGCATGCGCGGGGGGGGGGGGCGCGACTCCCGCGTCACGTGGTACTTAAGGACGGACCAGCGCTCCGCTGATGCGCATGCGCCTTGGCGTGTTCAGGCGGAGTGCTGCCGCCCTGTGGGGAACATCCGGTACTGCAGGGCAGGAGCCGCGGCGCTGATTCCCGCGCCGGTCTCGCCTGTGGGCCTGCGGTGCCCGGAGCGCCGAGCGCGGAGCTGGGGCGCCGCTGCCGCCCACGGGGTGCCCGGGAGCAGCGTAGGAGCAGCAGCCGCGGGTCCCGGCGGCGGCAGCGGCCGTCGAGGGGCGTGGCGAGGCAATGGAGGAGCCGAGCGGTTGCTGTGGCTGCAGCCGGGCTGCAGGTGAGGAGGGACC
>VZTF01009641.1:35558-86928 GCA_013397755.1 Cnemophilus loriae | reverse complement strand
GGGCCTGGCGCCGCTGTCCAATCAGCGCTGTGAGCGGCGCGCGGGAACGGCCAATGGCGAGGCAGGGCGGCAAACTTGAGGGCCGGACCGGAAGGCGCGCGCCCCTTCCGGGCCGCCTGAGGGGCCGCGCGGCCGCGCTCCGGCCGGTTTTGGGTGGAAATGGCGCTTTTTAGTGCGTTTGTGGTCCAAGCCAGCAGCGGGACTGGCGCTGGAGCGCGGGATGTGCGCGGGAGCAGGTGCAAGGTAAGCGCGGGGAAGCTGCCTCGGGACCCGGGAGCTGTTGGTGTCCGGGCCTCGTGGCGGCTCCCTGGGCGAGTCTAGCCATGCGTAGGAATAAATTTGTTCAGGTATCGTCTGAAGAATAACGTGTTACAGCTGTTCAAGTTTCTATTGGTATACTGAAAATTTGATGTTCTTGCGTACATGGGAACTCTGGCCCTGCTTTTGGAGATGTAAAAGAAGCCCTTAGAGCGCTCTGGATACATAACAGAAAACGCGCATTAGTAAAAGTTACTTTTGGAAAAACAGGTGTTGTAGTGTACATCTGCGGAAGTGCTGAGTCTTGGAGAGTGGTTTGAGGGTTTGAAAAAGCAGAACAGGGAATAGAGAAGTGAGCTTCAACAGGCTGAGGATCGTCTCTATAGTTATAGAACCCTTAACCCAACAGTAAACACAAAACCTGTGTAAAACTATTCTAAATAAGAGTTGTACCTGTTTTTCTCGAGGTCACCGGGAGACGTGGGACAAGAACTGAACGATAACTTCTTGCGGGCCCTAGCCGAGAGAAAAGCAGCAAATTGTGTGGGAAGAGTTTCCGTGAGTACCTGTGGCACGATAATCTTAACAGCTTCAAAATGAATCTGAAAAGTGAAATGTGTTATTTTGAAGGAAAACCGCAGGTGGATCATGTGAGAAAGATTATTTGATGAGAGATTCCTTCAAAACAAAAAATACTTTGATGTTAGGTTTTTTTATATAATTTCTGCCTGCAATAGAAGTGTCATTCCCTTCCATTCTTTCGGGGTCCCTATTTATTCTGTTAGGGTTGGCTAATTAGCAGAGGAATGGGCAGAGGAAATGCTGCCCGAAGTGTGGCTCCACAGGAGACGTGAGCAAGCTTTTGGATGAGCTTCAAACGGGTCATGGTTTCTGCTGCCTGGCAAATGTCCTGGGAACTGTTCTACTTGGGACTTTCAGGGAGAAACGCGACACAAAAGGTTAAATCTATGCCTGAACTGAGAGAGGATGGAACTGTGCTGTGACGCTTGAGCCTTGAAAATGGAAGCGCTCTTTGGCTTATTCCACATCTTTAGCATGATGTTACAAAAAAGGTAAAATAGCCATTGGCAGTCGTAGCCTGTGGCTCCCTCAGTTCCCTCTCTGGCCAGAGTTTTCTGAGCTCCTTGGAAAGGAGCTGCAATTTCCTCGTTCTCCAGCCGGGGTCACCTCTGGCTTAGGCAGAGCCATTCCAGCCCGGGAGGGGCTCTCAGTGCGTGCAGGAGATGTTTCTGCCTGTACGGAACGGCAGCACGATTCCACTTTTATAGGCTAAAAAGGTTTTTTTCTGGAACTTGTACTAATTCAAAAGGGTTTTGGGGTAACTTTTTCCCGTTTATTCCTTTTTTGTGCTGCTCTGAGGCATGTCTGTGATCTGTGGGGTTCCCCGCTATCGGGCTGTGTGTCTTTTTAGTGCTGTCACAGAGGTTGTCCAAACCCTGCTTCTCCTGCAGTTTGCTGGTTTGGAGGAGACCCCATAATGTTTTCTTAGTACACTTCAGTATGGAAAGGAATTTCAGCTGGTGGTTCAGAAGTTACTGTTGGCTGCCATCAAAGAGACATGTAGAAGACATTTTTGTTTTTCTCTATTGTGTACCTACTGAGCCAACAGAGAGCAGGTATTCCCTGTGAAACCGTGGGGTTTTTAACCTGGACAGTGCCCTCTGGATCCGCAGCAGGGCCACAGGCAGGTCTCTACGGCTTTAGAGGTTGGTGGCTGCAGAGGAGCCCCAGAGTGAGGCCAGCACGGTGAGGTCTTGGCTGTGCTCTGTAAGGCACCAGCGAGGTTGCTGCACTTCTCTGGCCAGTTTGGGGGGCTGGAACCTGCTCCTCCCTGGGAGATGGAGGCAGTGCAAGCCCTGGGCTTACCTGCCGCAGAGCTGGATGTCAGGGTTAAGGAATCTAAAAGCTTTCTAGAAGCTGAGTAGGTGCAATCTTGACAAAGGTTTTTGTAATCCTTATTTTGCCATACCATCCACAGCCAGGCTCGGCCTCTGGTTGGAAGGCTGGCAGCACCGTTCGTGCCTGTCACGGGGATGGGTATATTCCAGATAGCTCTGATGAGCACTGTCAGTGCTCTCACCTGCTGGAGTCTGTGGGAGCCCTGCTGCTACATCTGGACTCTTAGCAATCAGCCTCTGCCTGAAGATGAATTTCTCTATCTTTTCAGGATGTACAGCCAGCCTATCCTTTTGTAACAGACTCAATCCCAACAACACTAGCTGGGGTTCCTATTTCCTCCCCTTTTCTTACAGGGTTTTGCAGACCACCCTTACGGCAGGTTGGTCTGGGAGGTTCGCTCTCCCAAGTGAGCCTGTTCTGATAGATGTACTTGCTTGTTAACCAGGCCTGTTCCAAACTTGATCCGGAAAAGCGTCTGTGAGAAATGAGATGCAGGAGGTGGAATTCACCTGAAAGCCAGTACAAGTCTCGTGACCAGAAGAACTCGGCAGGCAGATAGCTCCTGACTTCTTTACACAGGTGTATGTTTACCCTGTCTAGCCCTAACCTCTACTCTGGTATGCATTAAATATTACTTGTTTATTCAAGGTGATAAAGGGCCCTGTGGATATTAGCAGCGGTATTGACAAAAGCCTTAGGAAATTACACAATACTTGGGAGCTCCTTTTTTATGTCCCAAAGCAGGTCTCTCAGCGACTGTGCTGATCTTCTGTGAGGGGCTTGGTGTGACAGGCCAGAGAGGAAGACTCCAGCCCCACTGATGTGTCTGAGGACCCTGTAAGCTTGGACGTGGCTTCCATGGCGATTGGAGCAGGTTCTGGATGTGTTTCTGTGGGGAGCAGTGCGGCCATCACAAGTGTTTAGGTGCTTCAAATAATTAGGTGGAATCTGTTGGTGGAAATTAGGGAACTTAGGAAGATGAGGATTCATCTTTCCTCTGCTATTTCACTTATTGGGGGTGTGGAGGGAGGGGGGGGAAAGGTTTCCACCAATAAAAGCAAACCACAAAGCATATAAAAAACCCCAAATCCTGGTGTTGGTGTTCTCAGTTGTGTGAGAGCTACAACCGGATCATCAGATGAATTCCATGCCTGAGAGAACGGAACTTGTTGATTTTTTCCTGCCCCTGAGAATTGGCTGTGAAGGCAGTTGGATGGTCCTTCTGGGTTTCAAACGTGTGTTCCTGAAGCTGGACAAGAGCTCCGGTAACACTTGTTCCCCCGAGGCCTCCCACAGCAGCCTCTACGGGTGGCTCGGGAAAGCTTTCCAGAGGACCCGTTTCACCGTGTGGAAAACCACTGAAGCTGAGGATGGTGTTGGATCTGACCAACAGTGTCCTCCTGATGTGATTTCTTTCCTGTTTACTGTTTCCCGATATCTCCAAAGAGTTCCCAGTCAAGAAAAAGAAGGTATTGTAGAAATATTTATTCTTTTAAATGAAGCCATCTTTGTCTGTTTAATGAAGTGCTATGGAGATGGCATGAGTCATGCAGAGAATCATAACTAATTTCAAATACTTCTGCCCTTGCCATACAAAATATCTATCACATTCCATGTCCCTGGACAGCGTAGTGTGAAAGGGAGTGCCTTTTCTCCAGATGGCAGATTTCAGTGTCATCTCTTGAAGGCTTGGTGTGCATTTCTTCTCAGTGGAGTGGGGCATAGGTAGGTGTGGAAATTGTATTACTTGTTGAGAGGGCTTGTGCAGGTGACAAGCGGAACCTTTTACCTCCAGAAACCATAGGTGTGATGCTGGGCTGCTCGTGCACGTCATGCTGCGCGTTTGGCAACATCCAGGTGGGATGGAGCACAAAAGCACTTGGAATGCTCAGAAATGGGGCCACTGGATCTGGGGTCCTCTGGACCCCGAAATGAGCTGCAGGGAAGCTGGCTGTCCCTTTATGGTGCACACTGATTTCTGTTATTTCACTTACAGGATCATGAAGCAGAAAAGGGAAAAGCAGCAGGAAGGGGATAAGAAAGCAAGCAGAGAATGTTACTTCAAATGGTAGAACAGGCTAAGGTAGGCCTGAAGTTCAGCGTAGCTTTTCTTTGTGTTTATCAGCTGTTACTTAGAAAGGACCAATTAATGTAATTATTGCTTCCCTCCCTCCCCAGGATCCATCTCTTTAAGTCATAGCCATGGTAGTGTGGACAAATCATTCCCGATAAATAGTAATGCGTGAACTGTGGGTGGTTTTAAATGCCTCAAAATGGCATGATTTCCTGTAGTGCACGTTCCCCACAGCCAGGCTGCTGGCTGTGACTCCACGTAGAAAAGCATGTGGACAACAAGGAGAAATGTGGAGCGTCTTTTATGTCTTCATTTTTCGCTGTAATTTATCGAAGTGAAGCACAAGTTAGGAGAGCTGCCTATCCTTCATGGAGTACATGAATTGTATCATTTCAGCGACATAACATCTGTAAACAATGGCCAGGTACTTGTGCTGTGGGGGAAAATAAAAGCTAAATGTCCTTCCTCTCCAGAAGAACTCGGTTTTTGGTCTTCAAGACTGAAAACAGTGTCTTCAGACTGTGGTGGGACACACACTCTTTTAAAGATGACTTTCTTGGTCTCTGTTATTGACTGGCTCACAGATTTGCTTCCCTATCCCGAATTTGCTTTCTGCAGTAGTCTTTTGCTAATTAAGTATTCAAAAACAATTGCCATGTTTAAGGTCAGGAAATATCAGTTTAGAAGCTCTTAATGCAGGTCATGAATCCCAGGTTTCCCTTCAGGCTGAGTGTTTGTGTTGGGGGCTGTTGTTCCGTAGGCTGCTCAAACAAGGCAGAGAACAGGTCCCTGCTGGCTGTTTACCACGTCCAGCCAGGAGTGTTGTGGTGCTTGGGAGGGAGGTGCAGTTGTGCCCTGCAGAAGGCAGCGGCTGCTGGGACACCTTTAAGCTCAAGGGAGCCGCAGCCCCATCTCTGTGGGTGTGCTGCTGAGCTACAGCCTGGCTTGAGACAGCACCGTGTCACGACATTAAAGCTCTCCTGTCGGAGGATGGCTCTTGGGCTCCATTCTGACCTCAGTCTTCCTCTGCTGCTGCCGGCTGGGTTCTCCCTGCGTGGAACTGGGAGCAGGACTGCAGCTGTAGTTGCCTCATGTTCTCAGCAGTAGGCCTGTCGCAGGTGTAGGTGTGAGCCCAGTGACTGCTACAGAAGCTAAAACCAGTTTCACACAAGATTCCACTGGGAAGTTGGTACTCTGGAGGTAGCTCTTTACTGCTGCTGGGCACACATGAAGTGCCCCTTCCTAAATGCCTTTGTGAAACACCTCGTCAGGTGTCAGGAACTGTCAGGAACTGGCTGTCACTGCTGACAGGACTTAATGACATTTCAGACTCCGTGTTCGTGTACAGCTGAATTTTGGCGCTGCAGAAGGTGGTTGAGAAGCAGTTGTTTCAGTGGGATTCGGGTTATGCCTGTGAGCAGCACGTGAATTGAAAGAAATTGCTTGATGTAGTTAATGCTGCTGGTGTGAGGGCGGTGCCGCTGGTGTGGGACCTCTGGACATGGCCTGGCAGTGTCCAGAAATGCCCCAGCGTGTTCTGTCCGGCTGGAGCCGGCCGAGGCAGACAAAAGTAATTTTGATCTTCCATTGAAGATCCATTTTGAACTTCCATTAACCTGGGAAATAGAAGCCAAGTCTAAAAATCATAGAATGGAATCATGGAATAGGTGGGGTTGGAGGGGACCTTTAAAAGTCATGAGTCCCACCCCCCTGCCATGAGCAGGGACACCTTTCTTACAGTCTTTCTGAATTGTTCTTTCTAACTGTGCACGATTACGAGAGAGAAATCACAGTGTTTGAGGTGACAGTTGTTCATCCTCCCTTCAAATTTGGTTTGCAAGAATGATTAATGGCATCTCTTTGCAGCACTAAATGTGCTTCTGGACTTGGAGCTGAACTATGGGCAGGTTTGGGTTGATGAAAGAGAATTTGGTGGCCGTAAAGCACATCTTGGCCTTCCAAGAGAAGTCAGAGGGGTTACACTGGCTTCTGGGGTTGCTCAGTGGAATTGAACTCAATTTCTGAGCATTTTAGAGTGCATGGAAGGTGGGGCCACATTTGGGGTATAAGAGAGCATAAAGCAAACCCCAGAAAATTTGGACCTTCAGAAGCATTAGAAAAATGAATTTTGACAGTCTAGTAGATGACACATTACATCAGGGACCACAAACTGACCTGAGCAAGAGACCTTAGATGTTGCAGGAAGAAATTGTGCTCTGTACGATTTCACTGGAGTGAAGCAGCTGCCGGGCACCCGCCCTGCAGCAGAGGGCCTTTCCCCCAGGGACAGTCCAGTAACCTCACACCACCAGGTGCACCTGTGAGCTCCCGTTTCGGTAACGCACAGAACAAAGGAAAGGCTTTGCCAGCTGCAGTTCACACCTGTGCTGGCAGTCAGAAATGTGCTCGAGGTTCACATGGGAGCAGTGGTAGGGTGGCAGGTCAAGAGCTGGGCTCCAGCCAGGAGCCTCCGGCATCTGTGTGGCGTCAGCTCCTCACCTTCTTTCTCCCTCTGCCCCTGCCAGCCCGTGGGGCACAGGTGTCTGGAGACTGCAGAGAGGCTCCTGTGCCCTGCTGTGAGCCTGAAATGGGACAGTTGGTGGCACAGGGATGGGCCGGGTCAAGCCCGTGCTGCTGGGATGATGCACAATACATGTGAAGTACTCGCCCCGTTCAGAAATGTTTGCTTTAACAAGCTGAGCTGCCGAGGTGGAGAGCAGAACACAGGAAACCTGGCTGGAATGCACAGGTGTCTGTGGACATTTCCTAATCATCCTTTCAGGCAGTTCCTGGAAGCTTGTATTTGCAAGGCATTTTTTGAAAGAATAGGTAGCGTCCATACCTAGGAGGTGAGTAATTGTCAGCTGCTATGTGGTTGTTGCACGAGGAAAGCAAACCAGGTGGGAGATAAAGCAGTGGCACTCCTAAACTGAAAAGGAAACAGATACCCAGTAGCTCTGAAGTAAACCAGAAGCCTGAGCTGATAATCACCATGTTGTTTATCTTGTAGGAATGTATTTGTTCCATTCCCCACAAATTAGTACTCTTGATAATGAACGTTTTCCATACTTTTGATAGTCTCTTCTAATAAACGCTGTTATGTGTAGCTGACCAAAGCAGAGCAGCATTAATCGAGTATTTGCAATACTCTATGCTGTTAAGTAGAAAAACAAAGCAGGAAAAAAAAGGAGAAGGTATCTTTTGGACATAGTAATTTTCTCCTGAAGTCGGCAGAAAAGCTGCAGTGCAAACCCAGCAGAGACACGTGAATAGACACATTCCTGTGAACTGGAGGTCTGTGCTGGTGTCGGGGCTCTGCACACCTGGTGGAGTTTCTTGGTCAGTGTATAATCATTTTGTGGGATTTTTTCAGCCCTTTCTTGTATTTTTGTAATTTTTATTTGAGCTCTCAGATTAGCTGATGTGCTCAGAGGACTGTGGATGACTCTTTGTTCCCTCTGCATGAAGTCTGCATTAACACCCGTCTCAAAGAGCGTGTCCAAACACTTGGCTTTTATTGATGGTAGGTTTCTAACCCATCCCTTCTGCTTCACTTTGAGCAGAACAAAGCTGTTGAATCAGTTTGTATTTAGGCTGGTGGGGAGAATTCTGATTCTCGCTAGAGGAACTTGATGTAGCTTGTGCATGTCTTGGCTAAATTGTAGTAATGTGGGTTATTGCTCAGACTAATCACTAAAGAAGGTGAAAAAGCAAATTCAGATCAAAATGGTCTTTATCACCCTAGTCTGCTGCGGCTGAAATGGGACAAAGCAAGGGAAGTTCTGGTCTCTGGAGAGATTTCTGTGTATGTCCAGCCTTTTATGTTTTCACTGTTGGATTTAGCCCCGAAACCCTCCCAGTTGTAGGTGCTGGTAGAAAAACTGAGCTGAATAAAAGATTGGCTCAATTGACCTTTTCATGAGGTTTTCAGTTGTTTAGGAACCTTACCTGTCTCTTGTTCTTTCCTGCCTGCTTTTTCTCCAGTCTTTGGCTCTTGTAAATACCTAAGTATTTTTTAAATTGCTGAAGCCAAGAGCATCCCTTGTGCCTGCTGCTGCTTTGCCAGCATGCTTGTGCCAAGTCAGGACCCTGGAACGTGCTGAGGGTGCTGTTCCTGGCAAGCCAGCTCAGAGTTCCTGACTGGGTGTCCGATGCAGATGCAGCAGTCCCAGCGTTAAAAACAAGGACCAGTTCTCTCGAGTCATGTAGTAGGAAGTTAAACATCGCTTGGAAGTCTGGCCTGGGTGAGCTGGGACCTCCTAGTCCTCACCTGCCTGATCTGCACTGTTTGCACAGAAAGGGCTCCCATAAGTAGAGGAGACTGAGTACGAGTGCCTCCTATGAATTTATCCAACCATTGGATCCAATAATTTGGGGTCGTCTGCCCAAAGTAAGCTCAAGGAAATGCTCAGGCCATCTGTTACCTGCTCTGTGGGACTTGGGGGAGTATTGGACAGCTGTTGTCAGCAAGAGGTGATCAGGGGATGGCTCTGAAGTACCTGAGAAGGGGCGTGTGGCAGAGGGGGATTTTCCAAAGCTGTTCAGCATCCCCACTGCCCTGTGCAGAGCACACAGGGAGGGGCACGTGCCCTTCAAGCCCAGCGTGCACCATTTCAGGGCGCTGTAGGGCAAATCACCTCTCCTAAAGCCTTTCGAGCATGGAGAAAGCTCTGTGTTCCATCAGCTTCGAGGCCTTACCCTGTGTTCCGTTTTGCTGTCATGTGTCTTAAGTGCCCGAGGCTGACCCACGGGATGCACTTCCAGCGTTTGATTTCCAGATGAGCTGAGGTGTCAGAACGACACAGGGCGAGTTTGCACTCGGGAGATGTTCTACAGCCCTTGCTTGCTCTCCCAGAGCAGAACGCTCCTCATTTACAGTGACAGTTTGCAAACTTTAGTGTTACTCTAATGATAATAATAATAAACAACATGGGAAGGACTGCTTTGGATTTATGGCTGCATGTTGTGTTTTGGCAAAATAAAATGAACTAGGTGCTGCTTTCTAACCAATAGCTATTGCACAGACCTTGGTTGTTAGCAGCAGAAGTCAAGTACAATATAAGACTTAAACTATTATAAAATAAACCTTATAACTCAGAGTAGGTTTGCTGAGACTGGTGTATGTAAAAGACATTTTCTGGCCTCAGAATGACAGACTGTCTTCCATCGTCCAGAACCCAGCTGGAAAAGCTATCCCTGCCTTTGATTTAACTCCCAGGGATGTTGTTTTTCTTTTCAGCGTTTTCCCTCAGAATCTATCCATTAAATGCAGAGCAGTGAAGTTTGCTTTTTATGGAAAATATCTATGAACAACGGAGAAGGGATGAAACCTTAGTACAGCAAAAGAGCACTGGACATTCTATAAATAGTAACATTTTCCAAAGTGTGCTGAGTGCCTGAATGGTTTCAGTGGAGCAAAGCTTTGCACAATTCAGTACAAATTCAGAGAGCAGTACGTCTCGTTGTGAGCGCAGACCGATCTCTGCGCAGCCGGCTGGCCGTGTGTGCTCAGAGATGGCAGGTGAGGGAGCATCCCGCCGCTTCGTATGGAGGGGATGTGCCTTAGGGAAGTTACCCTGTTCTCTGGCTGCCCGTGGCCCTTATCTCCAGGAAAAATCCTACTGTCCCTTTAAACAGGGCTGATGCAGAAGAGCGTGGTATGATGAAAACTTGCTGCCTTGTAGTGCTGAGGGCTTTAACCTTGTAAATGAGGAAGGGACTGGAGCATAACAAGGCTTCTGCTACAGTTGCTGGTAATTATTCAAATAGCAAGGGACGGGATGCGTCCTAGCTGGACAGGGTCACATCCAGGGTGGGCTCCTGCCCTCCTGGTGGGGCTGGCATTGGGCATTGGAGCGAACCTGCTTCTTGGGCAGGACTGTGGAGCGCGGGAGACTTCGGTGACGTGTCAGCCGGTGTTCTCGGGTCGCTTCGGTCCATCTGAGTTCAGTTCATGGCATTCCTCCCTTGCCTTCTGTAGGCCTAAGTTGGGTCTTGAAAGAAATGCAACCATTTTGTCTTTCCATGTCATTAGCTATTTGCTGCCCTCCCTTTACAAAGGTGAGTGCTGTCTTTTTTGTTTGCTATGGTGATGTCGTTGCCTGATAACCTGACGAATGGCTGGTCCTGAACACTGATGCTGAGGACATGACAAATGAGCAATATCACAAGCTCTGGAGTTTAATATGTCGGAGGCATAATCAGGTGTATTGATTCTTTCTTTCTTTCTTTCTTACATTTCCTTTATTGCTAATTAAGAGCACGTTTTTGGTTGTGGAATAATTCTGCGTGTTCCTTAGAACAGTCACTTATGCAGAACCTGAAAGCTAAGCAAACTAAAGAGGGTCATAATTGCAACAGGGAACAAAGATTTTCTGTTGGGTGATAGTAATTCTTTACTTAGTGGATAGGAAATGGCAACTGCTCATTAGCCGAGCTCGTCCCGCCTTGACTCAATTTCCCTCGAGCTGAGCTAGGAAGAAATGCACATCTGTAGAAGACAGATCAAGAAAACTGCAAGGCATGGGAGGATCCCCGCGAAGCACGTGAGGTGCTGCTCTGCCTACGGTGGCTCGTGCTCCAGGGGCTGCAGTCACACCTAGTTCTGAGGCGGTTGCTGGCACTACCCCTGGGGCTTGGGGAACCTAGTTATGTACGAGTTTGCTCGCTGTCGTGGACTGAGCGTGTTGAGTTGGAAGCATTACCTCTGCAGTTTTCCCCCTTAGACAATGTGCCTGGAAGACCTGTCCCGATAGAAGTAACCCTACTCCAGCATAAGGAAGGCTTTCTAGAAATCATTTGTACCCTGAGCTAATTAAAATGAAAGCTCTCCACTGCCAAACCACAACTGCTTTCTAGTGTCTGGAATCTTGCTTTAAACTGATGCAAATACATGTGTTCTACATCTGTTCTGGAGAGTTCAGCCCTGACATTCCTTCATCCCATGCAATATTTGTGAAATAAAAGGAAAAAAAAAGAGGATTGGATGTGCTTCATACAGATAGGATATTTAGTCAGCTTGGAAGTGCTTCCACCATGGTTTCAATGCTCAGGGACTACTCCTGACGGCCTGGGTTCAGTTGAAGTTGGTAACTAGTTGTGACTGACTCTGCTTCCACTTTAGTTAATTATTCCAGGTCTGTCGTGGAAAATGAGATGGAAGGGGAACGTATTGGCGAACATAAACAGCAGTGCCACTGCAGCCCCTTCTCCTTCCCTTTGGAATGGGCACAGGACTATCAGTACTTCCATCAGGTGCCTGTCTCTAAAGGTTTTTCCCTAGGCTGTGCTCCAAGGGGTTTCTATAACCCCTCTGTGCTCTGAGGTTGGTGATCAGTAGCAGTGAGATGGTGATGGCACACAAAGCAACCTCTGTTCTCTGTGGAATTGTAACAGTTGTAGGTTTTTTTTTGTTCAACTGGCAGCATTTGAGATAAAAATACTGTCTGTCGTATGATTCTGAACTAGCGTTGACAGAGTTGTCAAAATAAGGTGGGATAAAATAAACCGAATTTTTCCTTTTACTGGACATATGAAATTAGATAGATCTGTTATTTGTCGAGTCCATAATTTTTCATCCTAGTGCCTGATTCCCTTTCCTCCGGCTCTGGACACAGCTGACACCCAGAAGCTAGAGATGTCGATGGTGGATTTGCCAGAATCAGAGCATCGCAGGCTGTGCCCCTTCAATTAGATTCGCTTATTCCTTGGCCCTGCGTGCTCCGTTCCCTTCTTTTCTATCCAGCGTGTGTCTAAGTCCAGCATCCAGTGCAGGTGGAAGTAAAGCACTCCACAGGAACAGCGCGGGGTCAAATAATTAGGGCTGCTGTGGAGTAAGCACTCTGCAGGAGCCCTGCCCATGTGAGTCAGGGCCAAGCTCAGGGCTCCTGTGCTGCAGGAGATGTGTGACCATTCACCTCTGTGGTTCGAGACCTCGGCAGCAGAACCCAGAAACAGCACCTGAGGCTCTGGGCAGATCGGCCTCTCCTGTTTGACAGAAAGGCACGTCACAGCTGCCTGCCACGCGGATCAAAACACGGGTCAGGAGCGTAAACCTCAGCGATCAAAATGTGGTCTTGGGAGCAAAGATCTGCTTGTTCCATTTAGCAGGTATTTCTGACATACCGTGCTTAGTGATCGGCTTTTCCCAGGAGGATTTATTTTGACGTGTCTCAGGCACAGACATTACTGTCACACTGAAATGGTACAGAGTGAATTTATAGCAACCGCTGTCTGAAATGGGAACTAAATGGGGTAAGAATAGAAAAACAGGCAGTGAGAAGACAAATTGTCTTCCACCTCAGATCCTAAATATCAGGGGGTTAAGTAGATTTCAGCAGAAAATGACAACGGCCCTCTGCTTCACAGCAAGCATCCCAAACGGTCGTGGCTGGGAAGGAATCGGAGGAGGCAGGAGGTGTGCTCCACCAGGACCGTGCACCGCCCTGAGGCTCCCTCTCTCCCCACCGAGCGTGTGCAGCCTCGGACTGTGGTGGCTAGTGCGTGGGCAAACGATGACCGCGTGCTTTTTTAGAAAAACAGATACTTTGGCCAAATATGAAGAGAAGGTCATGGGAAACATTTGCCACCCTTTCTTTTTTAATTAAATAACCCCCAAACACTAGCCCAGGCTTACCTGGGATCTCAAAGATGTATTTGTGATGCTATAAAGCCACCAAGTGGCTTTTTAGGATAAGATTTTACAGTAACACCGTGACTGAAAAAAGCAATTAAATGGTCTGGCCAAGTCTCAAGTGTCTGGGAACTGTTTCTTGGACAGTGAACGCAGAAAAAAGAGTTTATACCTTGCAAGTGAGCTGGCCTCCGTTCTGTGACTGATGCCTGGCTCTTGGTTTGACGTTGCATGTGCCTACGCCTGAGGACTGTGCTGTTAAGGGTGTGCTGTGAGTACTTAGATTTTGTGGTTTTTCTGTCTGCTCAGGCAGCCGCCAACCAGGTACACCTAGATACTGGCAAAATACAAATGCCTCTGGTGCAAACCCAAAGCCCTCTGAAAAGCTCTAAGTCTGTGCAAAGTGTTTTAGGTCTGATGTGGTGCTGCCTTGTGTAGGTTCTGGTGGGCTACAGCCCCAAGAACCTGGACCCTTTTCTTCTGTAGAACTCCGTCGTAGCACAGCTCCTGAACCACGGCTTTGCCATCTATAAAAGCAGGAGGGAAACTTGATTTTAGAAGAATGCTCCTAATGTTGTCAAGCAAAGTCCTCTAAGGAGGAAAAACTGCCAGAATTACCATTTGTTTCTGCTTTATGAAACTCCACGTTACGTACACTGTCCTGTCTTTCTTCTTTGCACTCTTACCTGGACATGTGTTCCAGCTTCGGGAATTGAAGTTCCGTGCCGTGCCGGTTGGGTTCCTGCTTACCCTTTCAGCGCTTCCACTGTCTAACTCTGAGGTGCTGAAGAAGAGTCCGCAGTGGACTGGGCTTTGTATGGGAGGGAGCATTTTTGTATTTTGTCCTGCTGCTGCTATAACCCCAGTGGGCTAAGGACCAGAACGTGGCGAGATGCAGTGTGGGTTATTAGCCTGAGCATTGGATTTAGCAAGAGCAAATGGCCTTTCAGGCATGCCTGCTGTTCTTCCTTCTGCTGTGGGATGCTTGTTATCCAGTTTGCCCTGCACCAAATTCCAGAGCCGCTTTGCTAGTGCAATCAAGCGGCGGTGGTGCAGGAGCAGTCTGTGCAGTGGTGATCCCGAGCTTCCCCAGGCTTCGGGAACCAAACCCTGACGTGCTGAGAGCAGTGTCCCAGGTGCTGTCTGTGTCAGCTTCCAGCGACCGCAGGGGATGCCAGCAGGTCTCGCCCACAGCAGGGGCCGGAACCTGGTGCGGATGGGTGTGGATCCCTTGGGCCTGCTCAAGGGAGGCAGTGCTGCAGTGGAGCAAAGACCATAAATTGTTTAGAAGAGCAAGTGCTATATGAGGAAATGGTATCAGTGTGTTGGAATGGATTGTGCACACAGGACAGGAGACTTATATTTATTAGCTTAAAATAATATTGACTTTATAACAGCTTCTAGAGGTCCTTCCTGAGGCTAGGCTAGACTCTGGAAATGCAGAGATGGAGACCAGGAGTGTCCTGGAGCATAAAGAGGAAAATGAGCTATAAAGTTATCTGCCCAGGAATTTACCATAGGAGAAAGGGAAGTTTCGGGGAAGAACTCTTGACCCTGTATGCTTTTGACCTGTATTGGAGCCTTTCTCCAGCGTGAGATGTGCCAGTTTCCAGCAAGGTGTGTACGGGTACGGTGGTGCCAGCCTGGCTTCGCAAACCTCGGAGACCTCGGCAGGTGAAATAGAACACCAGGGCGAGCCTGAGGGGGACAATGAAGGAAGTGGGGAGGGAAGGACTGTGCTAACACAATGTAAGTGCATAATTCCACGTTCTTGGGAGAGTTTTGCTGAAACATCCACTTTTAAAGAAAATATTTGGGGATCATTATTACAGGAAATAAATTTCATGGTGTTTTTAAGTTGTATCTATAAAAAGCTAGAAAGGATACTGAGTAGACAGTCCCGGTCTGGTGAGCGGGCCCCACAGCTGTGTTGGCTTCACAAATGTTTTGCATGTGCTGTTCTTAAAGAGCAAAGGAGAACAAAAGGGGGAAAAGCCCAACACGAAACCCTTCAGTCCCCTCATCTTCCAAAGCATGAGAATTTTTCCTGGTTTTTTTGTGTAATAATTGTATCAATTATGGTTTGCGTTTTTTCCACTAAGTGTTTGAAATAATTAGTGAAGACTTGAACTCCAAGAAGCAGCTGTTGTGAAAATCAGGCATAAAAAGAGCCCAATCATATTTGTGAAATGAAATTGCAGTTATGTAAATTGCAGCTACTGGATGCATGGGAGCCCAGGAGAGGGGAACTGGCAAGCTCTCGGTTACGGTGGAGGAAAAATTCTGATTTGTGCTGTAAGGCAAGGCCACGCTCGGCAGTTCGCTCCCGAGCGTGAAATCGCGTCACGGACGCGTCTGCTTGCTACTTCTGTTTTGGTGTGGAAGTCAAGTGGCTGCAAGTTTCTATCTTTAATGATTTCCTCTTGTTTGCTCTAACAAACAGCTGCACCACATTGTCTGACACCGGTTAGAGTATTTACTGGCCAGTGCTCTGCAGAGACGAAAAGGGAGGCATTTAATCTAATCTCCTTGGACATCTCAGTGTTTGCACTTGGAAGTTTTCTTTTCTGCCGTCTTTGGGCAAGTGCAGAACAAATTAATGTTGCAGTTTGACACAGGCTGCCCTCTGAGCCTGATTACTGCCAGGAGCTCCTGAGGCACATCTTGAAGAGCTCTTTCCCATAGGGTACAGCAAGTAGAAGAAAATATATTGTTACTCAGAATTGCTTTTAAGCATCAATCTGAGCAGATCCGAGGAAAATCATGCACTGAGCTTCTTCAAGTTGTTAACCGGGGATTTAGACCAGAACGTGAGCCTCATGAAATACATAAAAACTAAGGTTCTGTTTGGTCATTTTTGGTAACTCAAGCCTGCACTGAGGCAGGAAGGATGCTCAGATCTGATTGGAAGCGAATTCACAGTGTAGCACGTGGGCCCAAGTCCAGCTTGTGTCAGCGGGAGGTGTGACCCAACCTACAGACAGTCATTCAGGTTCCTGAGAGTCATTGTGAGGAAGTTCCTTCTCATCTGCCCAGTCACTTTGTGCTCGGGGTGGTCACTGCAAGGACTTCAGACTGGGAGGAGGTGTCTCTGTGCTAGCACTGTACTGTCATAGCTCTCGGTCTTTAGGGAAATCTACTGGGCAGTAACCCACGGCAGCCTCTCGAAAGGTTGGAGAAATGTATGGAAATGGACAGTTATTGACAAGACTAACCCAGGATGCATTAACGGGCAGCTAAATGTCTAACTTTATGCTGTGTTGTGTGCCTGTACATTATTGGCCTAACAGGTTCTGCTGTATTGAAGAAACAATTGGCAGATATATCCCCATGCTTTGTTTTTCCTTCTCATAAAACTGGTTTTCAGTCAAGGTCTTTCTTCCTGCGGGTCAGTGAGTTTTTGCCTGATATTTAAAGGCCTGCAGAAGGCTGCACCTGTGCAGTGCCCAGAGGCAGCAGTGGGAGTCTCGGCACACTGGTGATGGGTCCATCACCTGAAGGAGTTCCTAAATTCTTGAACCTGCTCACAGTTGTGAATGCTGTTTGAATATGAGAGCTGCTGAACGCTGTTTCAATATGAAAGCTGTATGAAGTCAAGAGTTTTACCCTCAGCAAGTTCTCTGTCTGCACCGCACCGGTGCGCCGGGTTGAGGGTAGTAAAGAAGTTGTGTTGGCTCACACAGTACACGTGGGGAGTCAGAAAGAGAAGCGAGGTCTCCTTGACACCGAGATGTATGCTTTAACAATAAAACAATTTGCTTTCCCCATCCAAATCCCCAAGTGCTGTTTTGGAAAAATATCTAGAGCAGCAACTTTTCATTTGTAATCCAGCTTGCATAGCAGACGCTGGAGTTTAGGTGCAACAAATCAAGATGGAAATGGCTGGTGCATACTGCTGGGTTCGGCCGTATGCTGCAAGCAATGGTTTTGACAGATGCATTTTTCCCTAGAGATTGCATTTAGTTCATCAGCCTTAGGTTAAATGTGAAGGATCTGAGGTAAAAATCCAGGGCTCCGTCCATTAGCCACCAAGCCCATAGTGTTTGCGTTAAAACAGCACGATGGGAAACGTGACCTGGTGCTTGGGAATTGAACTGGTGCCGGTTGTGCTGCAGCACTGTGTTCATTATGTCATACCACACACATCTGATAAGGGAAGACATGATGGCGTTGGATAAGTTCTTGTGCACAAGGACTCTGCAGGTCATGTGGAGAGCGCTGGTTTTTATTTAATAATCGAGGTATGCAGGTGCTAATTTGAACCAGATGTGTGTGAGGCCAAAGCCAAAGTTTGTTACACCACAGTGAAATGATAGCCTTGCATTTCTGGGACTGGAAGGAGGTTTTGGATCAATTTTTATTTACTAAAATATTTAGGCAGCTATGAATGCTAGTTCTTGAACTCTTTTTTTCAGTTTTGCTTGAACAGTTACCTTCCTCTGTTTCCTCCCTCCATTCGAAGCCCCTTTGATACGGTCGTACGTGAGGAAACCTTTCTGGAGCAGCCAAATTGGTACCGGAGCCACAGGAGGTTATTGGCTGACCCAGGTCTCACTCCCCTGCGAGTCAGTGGTGTTTGCATTGCGTGTCTCTGCGGAGGCGGGGGTTTGCCATGTGCAGTGGCTCTGGCACAGGCAGGGGTTTGCCATGCACAGAGGCTCTGGCATAGGAGTGGTTTGCCGTGCGCAGAGGCTCTGGCACAGTGAGCCTGTGTGTGGGCTGAGATAGTCCTGGCTCTGGTGCCCAGGTCCCTCCAGCGGCACGGGCATCTCCATGGATGCCGCAGTATGGTGGGTGCAGGCACAGGTGTGAGCAGGCAGCTGGTGCAGAGGAGAGGCTGCCTCATTAGGGAATTTATATATATATATATATATATATATTTGCATATATATAAAATGTTTTCTCTTGCCTACCTTATTATCCTCTTCAGCCAGCAGAAAATAAATTGACTGTTTGCGTGATGTGCTGTATTTCAGTTTCAGCATGCGAGAGGCAGTAGGCTGCATCAGACAGCTGCATGTTACCTTTGGGCTGCAAGGGTGGCCAGTCCAGGAACCCTAAAGTGCTCTGGGTTCATGGAGATAGTGAGTAGAAGACCAACTGCCACACATCTGGGTTATGCCACGCTCAGTGGTGAATTTCCTGCATTTTGGTTGAATATGTCCGTGCTGTAGCATAGGATGATGATGTTGAATGAACCATTACCTCTGGTGTACTTGGCCAGCCCAGAACCTCAATGCTTTGAAATTGGTGTGAGCCTTGGAACTGTGGTGTTGCTGTGCCAGAGGAGCAGGGAAGACTGCAGGCTCAACGATGGGAGTGCTCCCTGTTGGCCTGAGAGGCCTTACGCAGGTTGGCATTTCTGTTTTCATTCAGGTTCACGGTTTGGTGTGTTTGGCCAGTTCTGTCCCTCCTGGTGCAGTGGGAGAATCAGAGTGTTCAACCTGCAGATTGGTTATTGACAGGAATTCCAGAGTGAGGCTTCGACGTGACTGTTCTGAACAATGTTTTCTCATGTGGAGGCTGCCTGGACTGCTTAGATTTTTGGCTTAACAACAGGGTAAGAGGTCTTGCATACTTGTGAGTTTGAACCTCATTAAGAGGTTTTTTTTAATCAGTGTTGACCTCCCGAAATCAAGAGTGTTTTGCTTCTCGGGTTTCTGCTCATCTTTGCTTTTTTCTCTGACTTGATAATATTTGTACGTTCCAGGGATGTGCTTTTGCTGCCGCCGTGTAGCATAATAGCAAGATCTGCTTTAATGCTTGCATGAAATTTTACTGATCCCTTTTCAGTGCTCACTGGGGAGTCTCTTATGGGGCCTGAAATGATTAAAAATAGCAATGTTGCTTTCCATTACGGGTCTGACTTTCCCAGTCACCAGAGTTACAGCAGTGACTATAGTTTGGAACTGAGCTGCTGATAGTATGCTTAGCCAAATCACAGATGCGTGCGTAGGACTTGTTTAAAATAGTTGCGATTTTACTGTATGGCGATCGGTTTCACTAGGAGAGAGCACGGAGTTGCTGTAACCCAAGTGCCCTTTTTGTTGTCCTTTGGTGAAGAGGATCCATTGTATGGAAGCTGTCATTTCCACAGGCAAGAGGAAGTATTTTTCATAAGGTGGAATCTTCAGTTTTACTTGTGAGCAATGTGCTCAGCGTGATTATTGAAAGAACTAAAAGCTGAACAGTGATGTGAGAGCTGGCAGTGTAAGTGCTTTTAATTAACTTATATAGCCCAATGCACTTAATGGAGACATAGTATGTGTCCAGCTTGATGTGAGGTGTGTTTATTCAAACCGTCAAAGGGAGGGTGTTTCAGCTTTGTGATTTACCCCTCCTCAGGCCTGGGCCACTCCTGCTACGGAACTGTAATATCCACTCTGAATCCTGCCAGACCCATTGCGTTCTTGATCTCTGTATCATTTTCCTCCTCAACACTCTGGAGCTGAAAGAAATAAAGACTAAATGCTCATGTAGTGGGTCGGGTGAACTCTTACCAGACAGCTTTGTTAAAATGGCTGTATCTTGGATTCATATCAAATAGCGCTTGTCATCTTTTCCTAGCGTCTGCCTGGTTTACACAGCGAGATGTACGCAGGTTCTTCTCTTTCAAAACCTGCTTTGTTGTGGGGTTTGGGTTTTTTAGCAGAGTTGGTCTTGCTGCATGCCCTCGTTGTGTACACACAATTGCTGTCTGAACAGCAGTGTGATAATGAATTTGTTTCTCGTACAGGTGGCCATTCAGTCTAAATGAGAGAGTGAGTTATGTTTCAGTCTTGTTTCTTTTGGGTTTTTTTGACCACTCTACAATTGAAGTTTGGGCCTGCCTTTCTTCTTTCTCCATGGAAATCAGTGATTTTTGCTTTCAACAGCCGTCCTGTTTTATTAGAAGCAATTGAGTGAACTGGGTCAGAATGCAAGCGTATTTTTAAACTTGGCGTGTCAGTTCCCTGTTACTTCTGCTCTTTTGCTTTATTCTTTTGTATCGGGACATACTGAATTTGATGGCTGAACTCAGATTCCAGCGGAAACAGCGTAGGTATAATTTTCCAAACCTTCTTTGTGCCCGAGGGACACCAGAGGAACCTTTGTTGCAGAAGGCTACATGCTGCCAGCCTCGTGCTGATGGTACCCACTCATGTTAGCGTTGGTGATCTAGACTGATAGTGGAGCAAGAAAAATTAGAAAACTTCCTGGTGAAAGAGAGACATGGATTCCTTGGCATTCCATAGAGCAGGGGGATCCTCTGCGCTTTTTTCCCGATGCCCTTACTTCTGACCACCATCAAGAAAATGAGGCAGGGGAAGGCTTAAGTTTTCTTAAAAGCTTCCAGCTGCTAAGATCTGTTCCTAGGAACACCCAGTTCATCAGACAGCTTTTCTTCAAGCTCCATCTCAGCACCAGGATCATGGTGTTCTGCTGTGTTCCGTGCCTCTGCAGTTTTTTCCTGCTCATCAGGATGGATAGTTGTGCCTGAACTCCAGTGTTATTCAGAAATGCAGCAGAGCTGTTGCTGACAGGCGAAAGACAAGCAGGAAAATGTCTTTTAGGAGCAGTTTTATACAGATTCTGTAGCAGTTTTTCTTTTAAGTCTTTTCTTCAGGATGGCAACTTAACTTGATCACAGTCAAGGCCTGAGTTCACCTTGCCCCCTCTGCCCCTGAAACAGGCCAGGTGTAGCGCAGCAGCTTACCTGCATCCAGCGTGTGTCTCCGATGGATTTAGAGAGAGACGGCCAAAGATTACTGAATGTAAGTGTCCCTGGAAATTGTCAGGGATCATCCAGTTTATAGATCCAATATGAAACAGCCAGTGTTGTTTTGGGAAATCACAGGTCCTTCAGATATTTTCTCTTGAAAACCCTGGGACGAGGATGTTATTGGCCATATGGCTGAGGTTACAGTAACCTGCTAACACTGTGAGCTGCAGCCACGTGGCCACGCCAGGGCCGCAGGAGTGATCGATTGCGTACAGGTAGCCCCAGGTGTGCGTGTCTGGCGAAGCCTCTGGGTGTGAAGCCCACGTTTGGACGCGTTTTCTGGGGTTGGGTATCGTTGGTGCTGAGGTGTCTGCACCACTTGGTTGTATGTGATGAGGAAAGCGTTTCCATGAATTAGAGAGTTCTAGCTTCCACCTCTGCTGGTTGTGTTTCATATTGAGCATAAATTCTCTCATCTTGAACAAAACCAGTAATTAATGACACAAGCTCAGGTCACTGACTGTGCTGGGATGCCCCCAGCTCCCTAGGCTTTCAAGGTGCAGCCACAGCACATAAATTGCCGTTCATTGCAGGCTTGTCCTGTTTATTTTTACATGAAAAGGTTAGGACAGCTGAAATGATGCCTGAGGGGAGCAAAAGCTTATCTCCACTGGGTCCCTGTGTTATTCCCCACGTCCCAGTTACACTCTGCAGTGCCATAAAACTTACCCAGTTTGAAAAGCTGCTCAAGTTCTGCTCTCGGAGGCCCCAAACGACAATAATTTTGCTTCTGGCCATCACTGGATATTGCAAACACGGTGTGCTTACAGTGGGGCTCGGGAAGTCACACAGGGAACGCATTCTTTGGAATCCTCTTTGTTTTATCATTGCGGAACAACCCACAAAGATTTGTATTATTGCACCTGAATAAATAGTGCTCTGCACTTCCCCCATCGAGGTCAGTGCTTGTGCGGGGCCGTTCGTGGGCCCCTTCCCTGCTGCTCCTGCTGCAGCGCCGGAGCCTGCCTCCCGTGCCACCTGAGCAGGTGTCACAGAGGGCATGTTTGTGGATACTCATCTTGAAAGGCCAGCTGCTGGATACCAGCAGTTCTTTGTGCAGCAGTATTTTCCTAGCAGGCAGGAGCAGCATTCATCTGCGTGTTTGCAGTTACAACCACCGCCGTAGTTTTAGCAGCACAGCCTTGCCAAATTCTCTAAATACTTTAATTTCATTGTAATGCATAATAACAGGTGTACGGTGTAGTTGCCAGTTTCTGCTTGCTGGCTGGGTGAGTAAATTATTCTTTGCACAATGAGAACAGTATTTAATTGATATTTGAAGATAGAAATGGCTATAGCAAGTGCACAAGCTTCAGCTATGAACAGTTAGAGTTGGGTTGCTGGCGTTTCCGTGTGGTCACTAGCCAGAGGAAACCACCTTCCTTGAAAGTCATTCTTAGCTGCATAGAATGATAGGAAATGTGTTACTTCAGAAATACGTTTTCCGTATAATTCCTAAGGTTTGGTTACAGGTCTCTCTCCCTCTCCTTCTTTTTTTTTCTTTTTTTTCTTTTTAACTTTTTTTTATTTTTAACTTTTTCCCCCTCTTTTTGAGTCAGTGTTGCTGTTTGAAACTGTAGTGGAAAGCTCTTCTTGTGTAGTTCCACCGTGGCTGCTCTGCAAATACGTTTTTTAATTCAGAAGTCTGAGCAGACACGAAAACCAGATTTCCCTGGTCTTGGCTGTGGAGGCTTTTGGGGCTTACATGGTCTGACTACTGCTGAGCTGAAGTCTGATTTCGGAGCCAAACTTCTTTTTTCTGCATTGTTCTCGTGCAGACCAGACATTTGTACTAGGCAGGACGTATTGCCAAAATATGGAATTGCACCTCCTGCACACAAATATTATGGAAGGAGTCTCAAAATGAGTGCCTTCTGCCAGGTCAGATGCTCGTGAGAGAAAGGAGGGGAAGATGGTAAACGTGTTCTCAGACCTGCGCCTCGCTGCCTGTGGGGTCAGCCCAGCAGAAGAGGGGTACAAGGGGTTTTGTAGCTCACGCTGTGCCTGCAAATATATGTAGAACTGGAAGCTGTTGCCCAGAAGATTTGCTGATTTCTATTCTTTGAGGGTGTGGTCCCCTTATCCTGTTATCTGCCCGTCTTAGAGTTCCAGGTTCCATGTTTTGAGCATGAAGACATTGCTGCCTTATGCTCTGGAGCAGTATGAGCCATCAGCATTTCCTCAATCAGAAATGCCGTTTACACACTTGTCCGCAATTCCTTCTCCAGAGGGAGAGTCCAGGATTTCTCTCTTACATGCTCTGCAGTATTGGTGTTTGGAGAAGGATTTGGGGCCTTAATGTTCAGTTTCTGGGGGCTCTTTCAGGTTTCCTAAATAATCCCTTTTACACAGAACATTTCAGTACGACTGTGCTGGGGGCTGCAGCCAGAGTTTGCCTCTAAACGACCTTACAACGAGCCAGTGAAAATAGCTGTGGTCATCACTGCTGTCTGCAGCAGGTGGGCAGCACCAAGATAAGTGACCGCCCTGCTTTGCCAAGTTTGGAAGGACCTCTTATTATCCCAGTGTCCAACCTGCACTTGTCTCGGGGCAGGCAGCACCTCCACTGCTGCAGGTGAGAAGTGAGAACAGAGCATTAGTGCTGCCAGGATCTCTGAAGAAACACTTGCAGAAAATCCCTGATCCATCTGGAGGTCAGGGCACTCTGACAGAGGGGTTAATCGCTCCGAGTATCCTGCAGGCGTATCTGGGGACTTTGGACTTGGCTTTGGTATGTCTTTAACAAAACAAGGGACTTTACATTTAATAGCTAGGGATAAGGCTTTTGTTTACACAATGTAGTATTTCATCAAATACTACATTCTTTAAGTGAAAAAAAGTAAAAACTGCAGGTTTGAAAGATGCTTCTGCTGGATTCTTTGCCGAGGGCGAGTGAGGCAGCAGATGAATTTCCAGCAAGACGGCTGCCATCGGCTGGAAAATAAGGGGGTTTGGGCTGTTTGGTCCCATCACTCGCTTAGGAACCTGGAGAGGCCAGGAGCTATTCCCAGGGCAGGGCTACTGGGCAGCCTGCTGTGGGGACAGCAGTGCCCCACTGTCCCACCCCTCTCTCGCAGCCCCTGGAATTCCCCATTTGGCAGCGTATCGAGAGGGGAGAACCTGCTGCGTAGTGGCTGACGAGTCTCCGTGCTTAGGGAAAGTTTCTCTCAGACTGGAATCGAGGTGCCAAAGGGACTTGTGTCTCAGCATGCTCACCTGAACGTGCAGTTTCTGCTGCTACCTGCTTTAGGCGCAGATGGAAGTTTAGAGCTTGCCTTTTAGTACTGGAAAGTTTGCAGTTCTGAAACCCTTTCTCTCAAAGAACCACATAAACTGCTGCTGGGGGAAGCAGGTGGTACCAGACCAACGATTTTCGTTGTGGGAGCGACACGACTTAGTCGTTTAAGAAATTCACAGACTATGCTGTGTTTATACACGGAGCACAGGGAGCTCGTACCAGAAAAAGGAGAAGAGCACGACAAAAGACGCATATCGCATTGCAATCCACAGTCTCAAGTCGAATGAAACTGTTTTGGGGTAATTATCCTGAGGGAGCCTGCAGCCATGCAGCCTGCTGCGGTTTGAGCATCCGGCAGCTCCGCAGGCGTCAGGGTGGTGCAGGAGCTGTGGGGAGGGCACGGAGATTAGATATGAGCCTTGTGGAAAGGCTCAGCTTCAATTTTCCTGTCCGCCCACAGGTATTGCTTTTCACCGTGGGTGAATTGCTTAAAGCTGTTAATGGATCTCTAACACTGGGTTACTTCCAAGCTTAGGAAATTCCCCTTTATGATTTTCCATAGGTGTCAGGGAGCAGCAGGAGTCAGGAGCACCTCTGCCAAGGCAGGGAGCCGGAGCTGAGGTGGCAGCGCGGTGGGTGCGTAGGGCTGGTGGCATCAGCCAGGGTCAGCCACAACCCTGTGGTAGGGACGGAGCGGGTCAGAGGTTGAGAGGTTGAGGCTGAAAGGTCAGTAGGTGCAAAGCCTAGCAGCGTGCCAATACCCATAGCCTGGGCATGGCCAGAGCTCCCAGGGCTGTTGGGCAGCGGGTGCTTGGAAGAGGGCCGGGATCTCCAGAGGATGGCGAGGGGCTGCGGGTGCCTCTGTGCCGGGCTCTTGGCTCACCAAGGTGGCTGTGCCCTGGGGAGTTGCTGTTTTAATGGCTGTTTGCTTTTTACTAACATAGTTTTGGTCAGAAATCCGTGTAGAATTCTGTGGTTTTAGACTGTCGGTGCTCAGTCTCCCAGGAGGTGAGCACGTTTAACAGCATGAACGAAGTAACAAGGAAAACCAATTCCTCGTTGTCGGGCTTCCCCGGAAGGGGTGCCCAGGAGGGAGCCTCCAAAAGAGGAACACGCTGCCAGGGCTGTGCAGGCAGGAGGCAGGTGCTGTGGCTGAGATGGGCCACTGGTACCTGCAGAGTGCATCCAGGCACTTGGCTGCTAAACTCGGCGTTACGGAGCTGTGAAACTCGGCAGTCTGCCAGCCTTACTGGAGGAGGCGATTTTTGTGGGAATAAATGTGGAATTCACCTTTTGATCAAGGCAGCACAAGACCGGGGGTTCCGTGCCCTGGTTTCTGTTGGCAGTCTGTGCTGGGGAGGCTGCGCTGGAGCTGGGCGCAGGGTGAGCGCCAGCGCTGTTCCCATGCCCAGGACAAGGGCTCTCCTAAGGCACAGGAGCTACAACCAGCGGGGGAAGCACTGGCTAGTTGTTGAGGTGGCCTTGGTCAGTGGCGTACTTACAGATGCCAGGCGTCCGACAGGAGGGGCACTGTAAACAGTGCAGCCCACGGAGCTGTGGTTGAGGCACACAGGTACTTTCCAAAGGAGTTGCAGTTCCTGGTTGCTCTGGCTTTGTGCAGAAAGCCTGTGTGCGATCCCACAGGCTGTTTGAAGCCCCTGAGATAGCCGCAGCATGTGTCTGGTGTTGTTGTTCCCAGCCAGCAGCTGGGGGATTTTCTGCTTTGCCCTTTCATTTTAATCTGTGCTCATTTAGAATAAAAGGCAATACTGTTAACAGAGCTGCTGCTGAGGATCTTTCTTGGCACGGGAGAGGCGCTTTTCCCCTCTGAGATACCGAGCTTTCATTTGAACTCGTGTGGAAGGACCTGATACCACTAAAAGCCTTAATACATTTTCTCGGGAGTTCTGAGGTACTTTTACCTCTGCGCTGCCAGCAGACAAAAAGGCTCTGAACCCCTGACCTTCGTGGAGCTGTCCTGAGCTGAGCCAGGGCGGAGAGGGAAGGAGAGGCCAGGTCTGAGCAGCAATGACATGATATGCTTTGAAAATTGGTTTCTAGCATCAGTGCTGACAAGGGTGGTGTTGAAATCCACTGTATGGGAGATGGTTGGTTTGCAGATTTTGTTTGAGGCATCTGCCAGTGTTGATTTAAAAGGCATGTCTAGGGAAAACTTGGCAAAATGGAGCACTTGGCAAAAGCAGCAAGGGCAGTTGAACAGAGAAAAGGGACAATTGTGTCAGGTTCTCCCCGGGAACCCAAGACCACATGCAGGCGGTGTCCGCTGTTGCTGCAGTCTGACGTGTGTGTTGTGAACAGCAGCAGTTTCTTCAGGCTGCAGGTGCCCCCCAGTCAATATTGCTACAATGGCAGCCTGAGAAATTGCTTTGGTTTGGAAATTGCTACCCTTAAAGCAAATCATGTGTCTTACATTGCTCATCTTACTTTAGAATTACAGATTAATAAAAATAATCTCCCAATTTTCAAATATTGGCTTTGATTTAATGCTACTTTTTCTCCTTTTAGCTCCAGATAAAGGCTCATTATTCAGTATTTGCATCCTTAAAAGTCTGCACATCTGCTGTATGAGTTCAGAAATGCTGTAAAATGAGAGTTGCGAATTTACGACTCGTGTCTGTGGGATTCTGCTCTGCTGTCACGGATGGCAGCTATTCAAGGATCTGTTTTGATCCTATTAGTGCCAATTGAAAACTGGGGTCCATGTTTCACTTTTTTTAACCAGAAACAGGGCTAGGAAATTTTTGAACATTGCTTCGAATTGGCTAGGTGTGCTTTGGAAAGAATGTACCTGCGTTTTAGGGAAGCAGAACTTTCCCTTTAGCCTTTACAGTCCCAAGTGTTTGGACTGGGGAGATTCCAGCATTAGTCTCCTGTGTATGGATAAGGGCTGTGGCTGCTCTGCAGGTGATCACAGGTGTTGGTGGCTGTGGGGGAAGCATTCCCCGGGCTTTACGCAGTCCTCACGCAGCCAGCGCGTGGTGTGAGCGTGCTGGAAATACCCGTGGTCTCTCCTGGCTCCTTTGGTGGTTCGCTGTGGGCATTACAAGGCACACAGCTTGGGAACTGGGCACCTTAACACCTGCACCTGAAAGTCTCGATCCAGGCCAGTCCCGAGGTGCGCCCGGCCTGGCTCAGGGCGTGAGCTCCCAGCCCTGCTGTGCCTGCAGCCCGGGTGGCAGCGGTGCTGGGGAGGGCTGCAAGAGCCAGCACGCTGCGAAGCTGGGTTCAGGCCAGAGAGATTCAGAGCCCTCCACAGCAGCCTTGGCTTTACGGGCACGCTGCTGCTTAACACTGACACGCAGATATGACTGTCCTGGCATGGCGAGGCACAGACAGCTCAGGAGGCGGCACAGCCGCAAGTTCATGGAAAAGATGAAAAAACAGTGTGCTACCCGTTAAGTACCACTGTAACTGGGCAGGAGGGCTGCTCAGTGGGACAGTACCCCCAAAATGCTACTTCTCTACTTATTATACCTAAAAACTACACTGCCTGTCAGACCTTGTGGACATTTCTGATTACACAAAAGCTCATTGGCCCATGGGTGCACATGGTATTTGCAGAGGATTGGAAGCAGCATGGGCTAGCAGAGGACATGGGGCAGAGAATCAGGAGATGAAAATTTTATTACTTTTTTGCTGAACTGCTTTCTGAGTTTTGGCAAAGTCATTGAACAGGCTTATGCTACTGCTCCCCCTCCACCCTTTGCTTGTCTTACCGACACAGTGAGCTCACTGGAATGAAAACTATCTTTTAGGATGTTTTTATACATCTTCCCCCAACAATATGCCTCAAATAACACGGATGCTGCTTTCAATACTGTAAAATGCCAAGTGCTGTGGTGTTATCCGTGGGCTTCTTTGATCAGTACAGAGTCAGCCCAGGAAATGTGAGATTTGCTGATATGGCTTCCTTTCATGCACCAAAGCAGTCTGGTTAACGGAGTGAATAATTGTTAGCAGAAACCTTGGGTTTGTAGCCGTGGTGGTGGGCTCGAAAGCCTCTGTAATTCCAATATACACCTCCCTCTTCCACCTTCTTGGCTAGGCTGTGTTTTGGTGGCAGTGCACAGTGAGTTCTGCTGAGTTCGCAGAGCTCCAGGCCTGGGCTGCAGCTTTTCCAAGTTCACAATCTGTAATGCCAGTAGACAGTGGCCTGTGTGGGTGGTGATGCTGCTGGGTGGTTGTTAGTTATTCCACCTGGAATCTGCTGCCCGGGGCGACATGTCCTCCCAGGATGTGGTACCTGCTGCCCCAGGGTGTACTGTTCTGCAGGGGCAACGTGGTCAGACACAGCTGGACTGGGATGCGCTGGGACAGGAGCAGATTTAAACAGGCGAGAAAAGAAGATGCAGACAGAAATGGTGGTGTGTGTCTTCTTACTCCTTGCAATGCTCAGAGCAAACAGCTTTCCTACAGGAAAAATGCTGTTGTGAGGAACTAGGGATCTGTTTCTCTGTGTTCCAGCTGTCATTTCGAAGCCTGACTCTCCTCAGAGCATCCTTCTGCCTTCCAGAGCACCACAGATTATGGCAAGTGAAGCTGCATGAATTGCAGGGAGTTGTTATTGCTGCCAATTGCCATTCATTTTCAGATAGCAGCAGATAAAGACCCTGGTTAGAGCCATTTATCTGTCTTTTCCGTAGTGTTCCGTATGTAAAACGTACCTTGGGGTGCATTTACTCTGGCAGTTATGAGTGCTACTAATGAGGTTTTTCTCATCGTTTCCTCCTTCATCTTGTGAACAGTTAAATAGACAAGCTTAACCTGTAAGAGAAAGTGTTTGTCCAAGCTGCCATGGCTGAGCGTTGAGCTTTGCCAGGAAGCTGCCCAGGGCTATGACTGCTGGGATCAGGGCACTCGTTTGGGGACATGCAGCCTCAGGTGATGTATCCGCCCGGGAGAGCGTGCTCGGTGTGTCCCTGCCTGGGATCCCGGTCCTCGAGTCGGGCATCCATTCAGCAAGTGTTGAATGTGGAGTAATGGTGCAGATTAACTGCACTGATCCCAGGCAGAACACCTCCTTAGCTCACTGCACTGCGTTAGGGCCAGCCGAGACGTTTGATTGCTTCTCCAGAAGTTCTGTACCTTCAACTTGCCTCAGATTCCAGTGCTGTGAATAGTGGGGCGGGGAGGGGGAAGGTGACTGGAAATGTGATTATCAAGAATTTAGAAGAGTTCGACGTCCCCAAAGATTTCACACTCTTTCAAAACTCCATATTTGCAAGTACACAAAAGAACTTTCCAGTTGTTTGTTGTTCTCTTTACATTTAATTTAGAATTGAAGAAGTATTTTTACCTACCACAAATAATTGGCATACATGAATTATACGCCTAAAATCCTTTGCCCAAGGCCGAGGTGCAGGTTTATTGCATCGTGCCCCCTGTGTCAGTGTGTATGTGGCCGTGGGGCAGGCGGAGATGGATCAGCAGAGGTTTTAAGGAGAGGGGTCCCTCCGTGTTAACCCATAGCTGAACTGCAGGGGGGAATTTCAGCAAGTGAACGCCACTCGAACTGTTTGTGTTCTGGAGATGGACAAGTACTCTGCTTTGCATCTGGAATTCATTTTCCTTGTGTAAAATTGCACCTGCAGAAGGGGAATCCAGCTCTCCTGACAGCTCTGCTGTGAGCTTGAAGAGTTTCACAGAATGAATGTCAAGTATTTGAAAAGTAGCTGGGGCCCTGCTGGAAATTGCACTCATCCAGAGCTCTGAGGCTTTTTACCACCCCTCTCCAGTGAGAGCTCTGGTGGGATTAGCTTTGGTTTGGGCTGTGATGCTCTTTTTGGGGGGTGGTTTCCTCTGCCCTCACTCTGGCTGACAACTTAACATGTTTTCCTGTTGTGTAATTTATGGCTGAGGAAGCATGGCCCTAACATTTGCTTGCTCTTCCCTCAGTTTCATCCTGTTTGCTGACTTCTACAGCTCAAAATGTCAGGTTTGCTTTGCCCCTTCCCCTCCCACCCCAGAAGTGGATCGCTGTTGCCTTGGAAACATGGAATGGTGAAGGAATTTTTTCACTTAACATTTTGATGCAGGCTCAAGTAACTTGAAAACAAGCGGTTTCAAATGATTTCCAGAAATGCACCTGGACTTCTCTGCTGCATTTTATTCAGTGCCAGGTGTTTAGGGGATGCCCCGTTTGAAGTGGTTCCTGCAGGGCTCGGCTCTGCAGCGCCCATCTCTGCAGCAAGCGTGTCAGGCGAGCCAGGTAGCAAACAGCTCCAAAAGGAGGTGCTCCCAAAAGGAGGTTCTTGTTCCTCCAGAAGTTGCTCCTTCTCTGAAATAGCTACTGGCTTTTGGTGTTTTGGGTTTGTTACCCCAGGAGAACATTATTCAAGGGCTACGTTAAAGTTGGTGAAAGAAATTTTGAACTTCCCAAGAAAAGCAGGATTTGGAGACAGCATCTCTGTCTCTCCTCAATCCTGCTTGTCACTTGTTTCTTTCTAATTGGTTACTCATGATTATTCCTGTCTCCTCCCATGGTGAGAGCACTCGGGGCCGGTGCAGCCGCTGGTGCTGTAACTCAGCGCTCCCGCTGGACACGGATCAAACATCCCTGAAAGAGAAAGCAGCCTGCCTCTTCCTAAGCCACTGATTATCAGGGAAGAATAATTGTCAGATTCTAAAGAATTGCAGTGGCCAGCTAGCTCTTGGTGTATTATGCGCTGTTGGCTGAACCTGGCTGGAGACTTTATCTTGGGCTACTGCTGTTGTGACGGGGTGTGTTTGTCACTTCCCCACGGGAATTGAGGTCGAAGGTTTTCTCTGCAGAACGATTGTTCTGCACCAGCCATTGGTGACAGGCAGTACACGTTAGACTTCTCTGTATAATTAACCAGTTACCATTTTCTGATTGCTTAAATCTAGAGATTCAGAACACACAGGTATTAGGAATTCCTGCCAGGCTCGATGGCCAATCTCAAGACAATATCTGACATTCTGTGCAAGGAGGGCTGTGCCGCTGTCTCAGTTTCCAGTTCTAGGGAAAGCATTGTAGGTAAAGCTGTGGGGTTCCTTCCCAATGGAGTCCAGAGGCCAAGTCAGATCCGATGTGTCAGTTCCTGAAGCACTCAAGTGAAAACTGACTTTTCTAGTTCAGAGGAAGAAACTTGGGGGTTCCATCCTTAGTAAGTTTCCATAGTAAACTTACTAAAGTAAATTGTAAATAGTGTTTATTTATAATCCTCCAAAGGCATTCTGTGAAAAAATGGTTAGAAAAATGTTCCCTATCTTGGATCTGTAGCTGAAGCGTGAGCAAAATTCCACTTCTCCTCTTAATCCCAGTCACTCCTTCAGAACTGTTGACATTGTGCAGACCCTAACTGGTTGCTTTATTTTTGTCACTGATGATCAATGAAATAGGCCCAGTTTGATTTTCACATCGCATAGGACACACACAAGGTTGGCAGTGAGGAAAAGCGTTCCATGAATACCCACTATAAAATAGTTCCTGAGGGGTTTGGTGTGATGACAGCCCTGACAGCTGCCAGGTGGGGGGGCATGGCACACGGGGTGCTCGGCATCCTGCTGGCCTGGCCCTTTGTGTCCTCAGCAAGGACAAGACCTCGGAGATCACGCGGCGCTTTCTGAATTGCTTAAGGGCACTGAGCTGTGTAACCCTGGGCTGACGGATGCTCTGGCAGAGCGCGGAAGCACTGAGGTGGCATGGATGGAGCAGGGCCGATAGCAGCCCTGAGCACTGCAGCCGGGCACAGGTCGGGTTCTCCCCACCCTGCCACGACCTGTGGTGTGCTCTGCTGCGAGCCCGAGTAGATCCGTGTGCTCTGGAGCAGCACTGAGCCATGGCGCTGGCAGCACACGGAGCTCCGTGATCCTGCACGGCCCCGTGCTGGCCGGGAGGGCCCCTGCCCCCGCGGCGGGCAGCGAGCCCATGAGGGAAGCACATTCCTGCACATAGCACGCTGGGGAGCGCGCTCGGAGCAGGCCAAGCACGTGCTCCCAGACGCCAGATGTGGAGATGGAGCACCTACTGTGCTTCAGCAGTCAATTACTCAAACCCGTAATACTTTTGCTTCTGAAATTAACCACTTTATGAATTATACAAAAGGAAATGATCAGTGTTGACAGCTGATTCTTTTAAATGGAGTGTAACCAAAAACATCATTAAAAATATGTCTGGAGTTCACCATTCCACAGTGCTGACTCTCATCAAGTTTTGAACTGCTGTTAGCAATGGCGTGTCTTGCCTAAGACTCTTAATTTTCCAGGTATTGCCCTGTCTTAATAAATCTGCATTTCTCCTCCACAGAAGTAATTGTGATTCCTGGGCACTGCACCAAAACTTGCAGATGTTTTGAAGATGTCCTGATCAGACGAGATTAGGACATGAGTTTCAAACTTCATTCTATAGGCAGGGCATCCTTGAAAGCTGACTCCATGAACTGGTTCAACAGTCCAGGACAAGGAAGTGTGAATGGTTGCCTGTTCATTAACAACTTGGTTTCAACACTGACTGTTAAGAGAACCCCACACAAATCGATGTTAATCTCTTAAGAGAAATCTCTGCATTTCTGCTGACAACTGACAACACCGGAGGTATTGCTCACCTCTGGTTTTTGTCACCTCTGGTTTTAGCTTTGTGGTGATGAGACCTTATTCCTTGTGGAGGTGGAAAGACCTTTTTTTATGCTTCAGTCAAGGTGACCCAGCTCTGTTTGGTAACCTCCTCTCTTTGTCGGTGTTTCCTTGGAAGCTCCTTCACAGTGTTGCAGGGGCCGAGGTACGTGCTTTTGAACCTGTGGTTAAGGCAATCCCTTGTCATGCTTTCCGTTCATAAGATTTGCTGCATGTTCTCCCCTTAGCTGTGACTTTTTAGAGCATTCCTCCACCTTTCCTTTTCCTTCGAGATTGTGTGGGTGTTGTTGAAGTGAGTGTCAGCTTCGTGTTCAGGAGTCTTTGGAAATGAACTTTTCATGATCTTTTTGAGGGTTCCTTCCCCTTTCCCCATCTCTGGATGTTTACTCTCACAGCATTTAAGTTACTTTTTTTTTTTTTTTTTTTTCAGCCACACTTTTAGATGTGTTTCAACTTAAAAACTTAAGTTTAAAANTTTTTTTTTTTTTTGCTTTTCCATTAAGCCAAGTAATGGTACAGAGCTTGCTTTGCTTGAGAATACAGAAAAAGCAGTCCTGCTTTCAAACCCCAGTGAGCACAGGAAAGGAATATCAACCACAGCTGCAAGGTGGGAAGTGCCTGGAAACCCAAAAGCTTCACCCACCCCCCATTAGTGGCAGGAGTGATCCAAGTGGCAGAGAGCAGCTCCCTGAAAACGGGCCAGAGTGGTTTTCTGCACCCAGCCAGGTCTGGCTGCCAGTCCCGTGATGTGATCAGTGATGCTGTGCGTAAGGAATGCCTTCCCTTGCTTGGAGCATCCTGCACCAGCTTTGCCGGGAAATGTTCACTGCAGCCCTTACAACAGTTTTGCAGCTTCATCATTTCTTTCTCTCTTTATCTTAGTTTGGTCTAATTTTGACTTTACCATCTGCCAGCCTTTCCCCGGGACTGTTTGGTCTTTGAAGAGATGCACCTGTTTTTATATGTGTGGGAAAGTACTTGAGTTGCTTCCCTAATGGAAATCAGTGTTTTGTTTTCACCCTGGATTTAATAAGTAAACTCCGGTTACTGTTCAGTGCTCTGAAGTAGGATTTACTAAACCTGGTTGTTAAAGTCTGTCACACAGTGAGATGCAGTTCAGGCAGCTGATTAAATGAACATGACTAATACAAATTCTTGAAAATGTAAACAAGAGAAAAGGAAACGTAAACCGAATGTTCACTGGCACTTGGATATGTCCCAGGGCGTAGAGACATACGTCTCAGACTTACACGATAGTGGCTTTTTATAAAAAATGGCTTTCAGACACCAGTGATCCCAGCTGAGTAACCTGTGTCCCATTCTAAGGTCAAAGACCTTTAGGCTCGGGGCTTTTTTTGACTAGTTGTTGTTTTGGTTTGACTGGAAGCGTTCAGTACTGTCTTTTCCAGATGCCAGCTCCTTTCCTGTGCTTGTGTCATCCTCCTGCTCTTTCTGCAGCCGCTGGGATAAAACCAACAGCCCTGGATCCGTAGTAAGGAAACAATGGCAGGTTGCTATGCTGGAGTTTTAGGTTTGTGTGCCTGGTGATTTAAAAGACACAGCTAAGAACAAGCTTTTGTATTTTCCATGTAGCATTTCTGTTTTGTGTTTTCTTTTTTTCCTTTTTTTTAGTGCTGTCAACCATATTTTTGTACGTGAGCCAGGATCCTTCTGGGTGACGTGTGTGCTAGTACAGTTGATATCATCTGATTGATTTACCTTCGTTACTACACTTGAAATCTTCCATTTGCGAGCATATTCCCATATTTATCGCGAAGAGCATCCACATTAAGTTTCCTTCTTGTCCACTCCTCATTCAAACCACTTTGATTCTCCAGGTGTGCCAGGCGTTGGCCCATCAGAGTCCTGTGCATGGTGCACAGACACATGGGGCAGGAAGTTGGGAAGGAGGCTCCTCTGGTTGGAAAAGGGCCAGGAAAAGGCAGAACACTTGAAGGAAAGGATTGGATTTCAGTGCTTTTCCTTATAAATCTTTGTGCTGCTTTGGAAGACTGCCATAGGCCCTCAGAGGGCTTGTTCTTCAGTGGAGACACCCTGGCTGCACCCTTCCATCCACCTTTAAGAGGTGCAGGGTGGCTCCTGCCATTTATCCTAAACGGTCCTTCCCCCCAAATTCAGGGGCATGACGACTGTCGGGCGTTCTGCTGGCAGTTCAGTGGAGTTGGCAGTTCACTGCAGTGTCCAGAGCTGAGCTGCTTGCACTTGGTCCCTGGGATGTTTTGTGGACGTTCTGAAAGGCTTTAGTATTGCAGTTGTCAGGAGCGACTTTATCTGTGTAGCTGTGCTGTAATCCTTCATAAGAAAAGTCTTAATTTCTTTCATGCCATTTTTTGTTGACTTGTGTTTGCACTTTTTAAGGTTCAGATCCTTGCGGGGAAATACATTGAGTGTAAAGGTGTCAGAAGGGAAAGGGGGGAAGGAGAGCTGTCAGTGGCAGGACAGGAAAAGCAAATTGCCTGTTTCTCCAGACCTGCAGCACTGCCATGGTAGAGTCTACCATGTGTGAATATCCCCGTGTTTCCTGGGAAGCATCACCAGCCTCACACCCCTGGCTCACTAACGTCTTGGACAAGGATTGTGACACACTCAGATGATAAAAAGTGGAGATGAACTCTATGGGTCTGTCTTAGGTGAATAATTGGGACACATATGAAAGAGACTTTGAGACTCCTGAATTCTCCGTAGTCAATCAGGAAGGCAAAGAGATTATAATAATGATTGTTATTCAGTGTGTGTATGACAGTATTTGGTGTTTCCCTCTTGTTCTGCCCTGGTTTATCCCCTTGTGGCTGATGCAGGCAGGCATTCTTAGTGCCGGCTCTTGTCAGGGTGCAGCGGGGGCTGGTGGCTGGGCTGTGACAGGGAGGTGCTGCGAGGCCTGCCTGGCTCTGAGGGCTCCTCTCCCTGTCCTGGCCCAGCCAACATCTGTGCTGAGCTGCTGCTGCAGCTGGAGCGCTGGGATGGTCCCCACGCAGCCAGCACCAGCCTCCGGCCACCCGGAGCCTGGGCCTTGCCACCCTGGGCGTGCTCAGGATCAGTCCGGTGCCGCGTGTCACCGGGGGCACAGGCCTTCCTGCTAGAAAGGTGGCAAAGCAGACACTTTTTAATGAAGTTTTTATTGTCTGTGTAAGTTTGATATGATCAATTAGCGTATTCAATCCTGCAATAGTAAACAAGAAGGTGCTTGGAGGAAAGGGTTTACCACCTTCTGTGCTGTATTGTAGCAACTGATTTGCTGCTGTAGAGATAACTAAGAAGGACTTTGTGTCTGACAAAGTTTATGGTTTATGGCTTGATATGAAGGTTTGTTTTAGATACTGCATCTCAAAATCACTGAAAAGTGTTTCTGGGAGAGTTTCTTTTCCAGAGCTTGCTTTTTTTTTTTTTTTTGAGTGGAGATTGCCAAGGGTTTTCTTTTTGGAGAATTTGCTTTAACTGGAAGTTTCATCCTCATGAAAGTCTGATGGTGGAAACAATTCCCAAAATGAGGATCCCGCTCCCCGTGGGGAAAGTGGCCGGGGGCTGTAAGGAAGAGAGTTTGCTTCTCCACCAGCCCTGGGATCTCACGCGGGGCTCAGCACAAAGCTTGACTTCCTTGGCTCTCATGGATACGTAATTAAATTCAAAGCAGAGAACAGCTCAGGAGACAGCAATGCCTGGTGAGGTGGTGGAAGAGAAGTGCCAGACCATGTGCTACAAGAACCTCAGGTATTTCTTGCCAGTGGATAAGGTGCCAGGATCGAGAATGGCCCGCAGCATCTGTTTTATGGCTGGCTGATCACTAGGTAGATGGCTTTTGATGATACAACAAAGACTATTTTGTATCAATGATAGAGCTGCTCAGTGAGGTGGTGAAATATTTACTTAGCTGCAAGCTGTGGACTTCCGTGTGAATTGTTGGGTCCTTCCCACCTGAGCGTGGGGCTCGGCTGAACAGTGCGGCAGGCGGTAGCGTGTGATTCCGTAACAGGACAGTAAGCAGGTGGTTGTTTTTGTCACCCGAAGGAAAGCCCTGTTCTTGCCGTTAGTCTTCCCATAAGCCCCATTATTTTGAGTGAGGGTATTATTTTTGCTGCCTGGGTGACTAAAGGAGCACAGCTTGTCTCGGAGGCTGAGCTCTGTCTGTGCCTGGCATGGCAGGTTTGCACGGGGATTTGCTTTGAGAATGCGAGCAGACCTCGGCTATATTAAACACCTTTTCAAATGTACATGCACAGCATTGCCCTAGTTGGGATCAGCTTCTGCAGGACAAAGCTTTGAGACTATGGTTTCTTTGAGAAAATAATCATTAGCACTCTGTACCTACAAAGGACACACACCATTAACCAGTGACATTTCACGGCATCCCAGCAAGACAGCTGATGTGTGCTTGGCCTAGTTTCGTTGCATTCTCTATCTGCTGTTCTAGGTCTTCTGTGATATTCTATGATTACCATTCTCATTGTTGGTGCCTTGCTGACTCTACGAGTTCTAGAGATCTGAGGTAGAAAGTTTGTGCTGTAAAATATTCAGAATGAGTTCGTTTTCTTAATGAAGGCTTTGGTACCAGGCACTTCACTTCCTGGCATGACCCCTTTAATGCCACTTTATCCCTTCCTTACTCTTGCATTTCCTTACCCTACTATACGGGAGGGGTAAAAAAAGGAAGACTTTGTGTTAGTCTTGTACTTCCTTTGTCTTCAAAAGAAAATCTGTAGTAACCTGTTATTTACCTCAGTCACGGTTTGCCCAGTGTCTGTTTTACCAGCTCTGAAAAGCTGTCTGGACTGCAGGAATATCCATCAGTGATCTCCCTGGTACGGCTGCTCCCTCTCAGATGCTGATAATGTACTGAACTGTAGTGCGGAGCCAGGGAGTTCCAAAGAAAGGAAATTATTGAAAGTCATCACATAGTTCTTACAAAAAGTAAAAGGAAAGATCAAAGCATTTGCTGACTCTTAATTTCCAGCTGTGTAGAGAGCACCCCTGCAGTGGCAGAAAAACATCTCTCCAGGAAGGCGGCTTCTTGGACAGGGCTCCTCGCATGGAGTTTCAAGAGCAGCTTTTCATACTGCTCTTGAAATGGACTTCAAGTTATGCTGGAAATTGGTTTCATGGGGCGTGTTCCTTCTGATTTCACCTAGAATGAAGTTTAAAGTATTTTCTTTGCTTTATCTTTGTTGGGGGAAGGGGGTGGAAATTTCTCAAAAGTGTTTTATTTTGTGTCATATTAATTGATCGTTTTGTGCAAGAAGTTGAACGGAGTGAAAACATAGCAAAGCAGGAAAGAAAGGAGCTGGAGGCAAGGGCTCGGGGAGAGGAGAAGGCTCTTAAACTTCTGCAAAAGGCTTAGTACTGAAGTTACTTCAGCCTTTCACTCTCCAGGGCGATAAGTGAATTACTTAAAATGCCAATTGATCTGGGTGGGAAGTGGAAAGCCACTCTAATCCGATTAATCCCAGAGCATGGGATGCCTCGTCGGCAGTGTGAAAGCAGCCCCAGCACATGCTCAGCTGTTGCTCTTTCACAATGCGTGGTGCAGTTGTCACTCCCAGGCTCCCGCCAGCAAAAACATCCGCTGGGTTCATTTTACCACCAAATATTTTTACACTTCTGCGCTAATAAATATAAAGTACACTGTCTGCAACTGCCATGTCCCGTCCTACCATTCCTTGCATCGCGCCAGAGATGTGAGTTGAGCTACGCTGCCATCCTGTTCATCCTCCCAGCAGCGTGATCTCTGCTGTCTCAGAGGAGCTCCCGTCTGGTGCTGACTTGAGCCCCTGAATGTAGGAATGAGCAGAAGGGAAAAACTTCAAATGAGCCTTTACGGTTGTAGCCTGTTGACAGTCTGTCCTGCCGGCTCCTAGGAGAGCCTGGAAGGATTTTCCTCTAGCTGACTGCTGTTACAGGCATGTCCACACATGTGCGGACGTTGGGAGGTGGCAGAGGTGCAGGCACTGCTTGCGTACAGTGCTTTTTCCCCGGCTTAAAATTGTGCTGTGTTCTGTGGCTAGGGGAGGATGGCGTGGCCGGAGTGCGGTACCTCGGCCCGATGCTCCGGTGCCGCAGTGTAGGGAGGAACATTGTTCAGCGGGAAGAGGGGGACAGCAGCAAGTTCTTCTTTGGAAGGACCTTTCTTGAAGGCTTCATCTGAACTCTCTTTAAGAGCATGCCAAGCATTTAAGTACTGAAAATATACTTGTTTTCCCTACTGCGGAGGCTTACAATATTTATGTTTGACGTCAATGGGAACGTTGCCTGAGTGTGGGATTAGAAGCACTGAGCTGCTCCCTGCTCCATGTGTCAGGCAGCAGCGTGTGCTCACCAGCCGGCCTGATGCCACGGCTGCAGCGCTGCTGTCACAGCAGACTTTGGTGAACCCTTCCGAACAGGGAGCTCCCCATGTGCTTGGGACAGTGCCCTTCTCCAGGTGCAGGCTGTGGCTGCTGCTGTGGGATAGGCGTGTGACTGTCAGCATCACAGGCTGGCTTCTGTGTAGAGTCGCTCGTACTGGTCTCTGACTCTTTCCGTGCACTCCTGTGGCACCCCGTGGAGGGCCTGGGTTCTGGGGAACTATGGGATGTGAAAACATGGCTTTGCGTGGCCAAGAGGAACAGACAGCGCTCAAACCCAGCAGAGCCTTAGCACACTTGGCTGGATTGACTGCTTGGTAGGCTTAGGGTAAAAATGTCTGAGGGGCTGATGAGTGGAGAGGAGGTAATTGGAAGGGGAAGGATGCTGAGGCCAAGGCGAGTGTCCACGGGTAATTATAGATAAACACCTGAACAGTGACTGACTTTTATATCCAGTCATCTGGTGTTCAGGAGATTGCTGACCCACTTCAGCACTGGTGAGTCCATCGCCATAACTCTGGGTAGTACTGACAAGAGGATATTTAACCGAATAACATGTGACTGGAACTTGCGTGCTCCTTGTGGATGCACCAGCCGAGCTGTTTGCTCATTCTCTCTGCATTTCCAGCTCGGAAAAGCTCTGAGCTCCCTCTCCGGTGATTCAGGTCAGATAACGACAGTCTGGGTAAAAGGATTAGGATATTAATCCGGGCTGTATTCTCTGCTGTTAATCCATAAAATGAGACATTAATAACTTGTCTCTGCCTTAGCTGAGTTTTCACCAGGGTGATTTTTACAATAAAAATGTTCATGATTAAAAAGTTCTTGGCTTCTCTGAGGAGGGGCGTAAACTAAGGTACCTTGGATGGCTCATTTCCAGAGAAGTGCAGAGAGTTCAAGGAGGATGGAATTCAGATGCAGGATTTTTCCGGTTGCTGTTTGACCAAATGACTGACAGACAAAAGCGCGGGTGTCTTCTTATTTTATGCAATTAGAAAGTGTACTGGACCAAATTGGAAATAAAAACACGGTCTCGATGTCCAATTGTGGCAAGCTCCTCTTGCCACAGGATAGCTGGGTTCCTCTGTTAGTATCTAAGGGCAGATTCCAGATTGGTATTGCTGTCCCAGGCAGATGATGAAGGTGACTTTCTCAGGTGGAAATTTGAATGCACTGCACCTAGGCCGGTGGATTTCTTTAAGTCTCTAGCAATTTCAGTTTAGCAGATGTTGGTGCGGACCTGCTTTTCTCCCTGGATGGGCTGAGCAGCGTTTGTCAGTTGCATCCGTGAGACTCCACAAACCTTTGTGTGCGAGTCTGCTCAGCGCAGCCCTGTACTGCAAACATCAGGGAGCAACTGTTCCTTCTCAGAGCGGAGGAAGTTGCTCTCCTCAGTGGAGGGGTGGTGGTGTACCTGGGGATCGGAGTGATAAGGTCAGACTGAGCTACTCTGCAGCACTGGTTCATATAGAAGCAGAACCTTTTGCTTCTGTAGCACATCACAGAGCACCTTCTGCTTTGGGTGAAAAAGAAATCTTTTTTTTTAAAATCTTACTGCTGTAATTGTAGCCAATCCACTGCCCTGACTAGCATGAATGTATTTCTCCAGCACAGATGTTCTAGACATTTGAATTCTATTGACATCAATATTTAATTTTATGTTTTTAAAGCTCAATATAATTTTGCTAAAGAATTACTTGAATAAGAACATATGTGTAACTGAGCTGCGTCCCTCCCCACAACCTCTTGGAATCCGGTCCTTCACTTCTGGGTGGTCACTGTACTTACAGGGTGTTTTTATAGCGGGTATATAGTGGGAGCTGTCTGGTATAAATGAGAATACAGTGGAATCCTGTTTACAATTAGGACAGTTGAACTGTCTTGCCTCAGTTGTCCATCTCTTCCTGTGGTCAGTGCAAGGAAGTTGGTTTGTTGTTACAGGGACAGCTTGGGATGTGTTTCAAAACAGCAAGAAAAGCTTTACTTTGAGGAAGGGAAAACATTCATCCTGTGGGGGCTGCGGATGCTGTCTTAGAGCACGGATGGCAAATACAATGTATTAAATCTTTTAATACTGAAAGGAAATCCCTAAAAAGCTGCATTATGCCTTTTACTTGCCAGTCCCTGCCTGTCACGGTTCATTTCTGTCAAGATAGGCAGAATCGAAGTTTGCTTCAGGGTGAAACACCCAGGGCTGTTCCTCATCCTGTCAGTGTTACTGTCCTAAAAGATGCTGCTGCCACATTCCTCTGTACTTGCTCTGCCTCTGGCATCTCAGTGGATGGAGAGATGCTGCCGTACAAAATTCAATGTGAAGAAAACTGACGTGTTCAAAAATGAGAGAGGTTACTGGACAGCCCGTACTTGTAAAAATCATGACCATTTTATGAGAGAATCTGCAAGGACGGTGGCCCCAAACTCAGACACTGCTTTGGGTCAGTGCCATGTGAATGGCTCTGATAAAAACCCAACCTGCCTGACTATTGGTGCTCAAAGTTTGCCAAGCCACACTGCAAAATGGCGTTTGCTGTTTGGGTTTGGAGTAGTGGAGTAGTGTTTGTGAGTCCTTCCAGATCCACTCTTGCTCCTGGCCCCCCTGAGGGCCATGGCATGAATCCCTCCTTGTCCTCAGTTTGGTTTAGGGGTTCTGAATCTCAGAGCTGGACCTGGGGAGATGAAATTCATTTTTGGAGAGGCTTTGAGAGGCAGTTGATCCTGGCAGCATGCTGGGATAGAGGAATGGCAAAAGTCTCAGCTTGAGAGATGGAGAAGGATTTGGTCTCACACCTGGTTTGTAGCATGTGATGTACCTAATGGCTTGGGGGCATCTTGTTTCGGGGCATAGTTTTAGTTAGTTTTAGTTCATTCTTTTAATGTCTTCGGAGGTTAAAGCTTTAACTAATTGCAGATATTAACAGCTCTGTTTTATACTGCATCGTCTTAATCTCCACTGCTGCTGTAGACTGAACGACACAATGTCTGTGGAGAAAGACTGGGCTGTGGCTGACACAGCGCTCCATCCTGAATGAGTTCAGGCTGGGGAAGCTGAGCAGGGAATGGGTTAGGATTAAACCTCCGCCCGAGACAGACAATGTGCGTTACCGCTTTTGATGTGTGTTCACGATCTGAGCTCTTGCTCGGCACCAAGAGGGTTATGAAAGGGCTCTGCTAAAGCACTTCTCTCCATCTGCTCTTAGACAGAAAACTTGTTTCTTTTGTGATCTTTCAGCAGTTACCCATTCATCTCCTCCAGAGGACGTGACTTTAATGTCCTGTGCACACGCAGTAAGCGCAGGCTCTGGCAGTATCTAGCTGCACGCCGTGCAGTCAGGCATTTAGAAACACAAGTCACTGCCGAGCAGAGCTGCTCAGACAGGTAACACCCAAGCTCTCTGAGAGCATGTCCCAGTTCCCCGTGGCAGATGCTCCCTCCGAGCAGCTGTGCTCTGAGCTGCACGCAGGGCATCGCCGAGGTTGGTGTGGGCACTAAGCTGAAACTGTTGGCTTGTGGAACCGCTCCTGCCTTTCCAGCACTCACTTCCTGGGACTCTGCTGTAGTGCTTGGAAGAGCTCGAGGGTGAAGACGCGATTTCACGATCGGTAGTTGCGAATTCTCGAGTCGTTTAAATCCTACGCATCTTTGAAAACAACAGCTGATCCTGCTGCAGCAGGGCTCTCCTAACCCCCAGGAGACCTGTGCCAGCTCCTCTGGATGCCTGTGCTGTTTGTTGCAACCACGTTGGCCCTGTTCTAAGTCACCCCCGAGTCGTGGAGCCGAAGGACTGGCTGCAATGGCAGTGTCCTGTGAGGTGGGGGCACCAGTCTGAGCTTCACAAAAGCCACGCTTGGTCCAGGGAAAGGTGTGTTCTCTCCCCCTGGAAACGAGGTAGGGAATATCTGGCCTGCTGTAGTCAGTGCTCTGCTGCTCTGATCCAGGTGTTCTGGCTGTGCAGGGGGTGCGTGGTTTGCCCAGGGGATACGGCCCCGATGCTGTCGGCTGCTTCCAGGCAGAAGCGAGGAAATGCCTGTAGCTGCAGGTGTACAGGGTCATCCTTGTGCCTCAAGGCAGCTTGTAATGTCACAGCCTTGAGCTTCTACAAACTGAGACAGCACATCAGAGATGTGCAAGGCTTCGGTAGGGATGCTGCTATCCCTGCCTCACCTGAACATTCCTTATCTTTCTACTAAAATATTTTATTACACTGCTTTCGTACGTTCACGTACTGGAGCAAGGCATAAAGGTTCCTGCGTATCCTTGCTGTTGAGGACTTTTGCATTACTTTGGAAGCCACCGGACTGAAAACTGTATCAGAGTTCTAAATAGAAGTATTGAGGATATGGAATACTATTGACAGAAAGCAGTGACTAAGTATGTGATGAATCAAAGTAAAGATCAAAGGCACATCCACTTCACAGCATAGCCGTGGTAAATAGGACTGCATTTCCAGTGGGTGGTGTTGGGCATAAAGGAAGAGGGCTACCAGAGCTCTTGGCTTAGGAGGGATTCACATTCACTCGCAAGAAGGAGGATTGGACTAGAACATGCTTTTGCTTGATGTGTTGCTGATTTTCTGTTTGGCCTAGTGAAAGAGTAGGAATAGTTGAGAGGAGCTGAAGCATGAATAGAGAGGAATTTTATTTTTTAATGCCAAATGAAAAATCAGCTGAAGAAATGGGGGAGAAAATTACCTTGTTAAATATGAAGGAAATATAATTAGAGGGCAAGCTGTCAGCATAGAAATAAAACCCTAGAACCCTAGTGCTGATGTTTTAGGTAGGATCAGGCTGAGGTTCAAAGTGGCTGTGGACTGCTTCACGATGTTTGTGTACCTGTTTGGGAAAGATTCCTGTGTGTATTTTTAGGGTTGCTTATTGTTTCAGACTACTTGTTGAAATGAATTAGGCAGGGAAAAATTAAGGTGTGCTGGTCACTTGGCGCTGGCCTTCTTGAGTCGTAGGTAAGGTTCACTGCCTGCTGCTTTTTCTTTCTGCATTTAGATTCTTGCCCAGTTAGGACAGCTGAGAGATGATATTCAAGGATTAAACTCTTTGCTATTGGCCATCACTGGTTTTGTCAGAATAATAAGATAGAGGATGCTGGGAGACAGAGGGGACTCGACAACTTTTTATGGCTCTATTTTGCCTCTCTTTGTCCAGGCAGCTCTTGAGTATAAGCAGCCTTCTGGTTTACGTACACAGAACTGTCGGAAATGTGCCTCTGTGTGTTTTTGGAGCCAGTCTCCTTGTTACTTGCTGCCTGTTTTGCATAGGTGGGTTGACACAGAGTGTCTATAAAGGCAGTGAAGCCTTAGTTATCGAAGCCTTTTGTGTCACACGAGCATCACAACCAGACAGACCCTGACAGGAGATGTGTCACGTTCTCTATAACCGGTCACGGCTCTTGAGGTGGGGACTCGAATTCTCAAAGTCGATGAAGTCAAGGAAGCATCAGAAGAGAACTGGAGGGTAAAAGCTTCCGAGCTTCTCCTATAAAGTGCCGCATTGAAAGGGACATGTGGACGCTGTGCTCACTTCGGAAGGAGTTTCCCGGTTTCCGCATTCTTTGTGAACTGCAGTTACTCTGAGGGTTTGGCTTTCAGAAATCCCAGAAATTTCAGAAGCTTTGAAAGGTAAATTAAATTACCACCAACTACGCTGCTTGCTTTCTTTTAAACTGAACACATTCTTCTCAAATTGAAATATAATTATGGACCTGATGTACTTTGAACATTTCATTTATTCAAACTGAAAATTCTCTGCAAGCTGCTTTAAACGCAAAATAAAAACCCCAACTTAATTATAGCAGCAGTGTGGAGGAGGTCTGCTAGGATATTGTATGATACATTGCACAGGCTGCTTTTTACTGGAAGGTTGTCAAGACACTCAGAAAAATGTTTTGAAGTGCTTACAATGGGTGAATCCAGAATCTGTAGCTGTTGCGTCGCCAGCAGAGTCAAGGACTGGTGCATTGCGTTGGGCTGGGGCTAGAGCAGTGGGCAAAGGCGTGTTCTCATCTGTGCTGGGCTTCTCAGCTGCATTCAGGAGCTTTTGCTGAAGTTGTAAAGGGTAAAACTGAACCTTTATTTGGCACATAGAAGAAGTCTCCAAAAATGTTCACTGGAGGAGAGGCATTTCTAATTTTAAAGCTTTGGCATGGCGGTTCGCTACTGTAGTTGCTGTCCATAGGTCAGTGGCAGATAAGGCGGTTAGAACAGGGCAGTATCAAACGAGCCCAAGGATAAGGGGAATATTCCAGAACCTTGTGTACATTTGGTGACTGGCACTTTGTTGACAGCGAGGATGGTATGTGGCTTCGGCTTCTTGGGGAATCACGGGGCAAATGGTGTTTGATGGCCCCGCTGGAGAGGCATGGTTTTGACTCTTAAAACCCCCAAAGAACAGACAGAAAGGAAGGAAAAGGCAAACAGAGAACTCGAGAGTTCTCTTCATCCTGTGGAGATGGCAGTTCGTACTGGGCTTGCTGGAACATTGGCTTATTTGACATGTTTGAGGGAATACTGAAAAGAAAAAAAACTTCCCTAAGTATGGGTTCAAGGAAAACTTGTCTGTTGAGGTAGCCAAAAATCCCTTTCTTTAGAGGGCTGCCAAAACAAAAGGTAGAGGCAGTGGAGGACCTGCAGTTCAAAAGGAGGAAAAGGTGTTCCTGACAATGGAACTGCAAATGGTGGATGTGATTTTCACTTTAATGCGTGGCAGTCTTTCCCAGTGTCTTTGGTGGCAGATCTTATGCCTAATGGTGGCATGCGTCTGGATAAGGAAAATTGGAATGAATTGCATCCTGGATAGTAGCTGTCGTTGTTGAATAGAGAACTTTTCCTGGGAGATTTAATAACCCATGTTGTTCTTAAAAAGAAGCAGAAAATATTTTGTGGATGCCCCATATAGGCAAATTAATCAACAAGTTACACTATGTGTGATTCTGGCTCCGAGGCTGAATGCATTTAGGGATTCACTCGTTCAACAAATGCTCATTTGCATCGACTGACATTGACTCGGACTTCAGGGGAATCAAATTTGCTTTGATTTAGCTGAACTGTGAAGTACATTTGAGGGTTTTTTTGGTATGGTTTTTTGTGGGTTTTTTTGTTTTGTTTTGTTTTTTGTTTTTGTTTTTTTTTTTTTAAATGGTCTGTTGGCATGAATTCCGCAACTGTTTACTGGAACTTCAACCGAGACATGACAGAACTATCCCAGGTGGCCTCTTACTTGTTTTTATTAACATCGTTATTCTAAGACTATAATTACTTGGAAAATACTGCTAATTAGGATTACCACATGGCTTAGCAGGAACTGAGGAACCTGCTTCTCCTTTTGCATAAGCAGTTGGATCATGTCCTGCCCTTGGTTTCATGGTCAGGAGTTGTGTTTGCAAGTGGAGCTCAGGGCACGGAGTCCGTTCGTTAGCAATGAGCATGAAATTTTTGATGTGAGTGCATCCCACTGCCCAATGGGACATCAGGATGAGGATTTTTGGTGGTTGTGTGTTAATGTTTGTGGCTCCTGTGAAAGAAAAGCCTTTTGTGAGGGGATCTGTAAGTGACATTTCCAAGTCTTTCGTACAGAGAATTCTTAGCACTTCTTTGACAGATTTACATGTACAACATCCAGCCAGTACTTGAAAGAAAGGGTTGTAGTCAAAGCTTCACTTCGTATCCCAATAGCGAACATATAAACACGACCACAGAATGTGGCCTGCTTAGGTCACCTGTTTGGTTTCAGCTGGCTGAAATCAGCTTTCAGTAGGTTATGTGTTCCTACCCTGGCTGCATTGCAATGGTTTTTCTTTTATTAATACATGGCGTAGTTAAATGTCAGTGTTTTTAAATCATATGCACTAGATTGTGAGGGTCTTGTTTAGTGTTGAAGGGCTGTTTACTGTGGTTCTGCTCTCCGGCATTCCGAGGAATGGTGATCTGCTGGGCATTTTCCTCACCGAGATCCTTTGGAAGCTTTTGCAGTGCTCTTGCAAAGCTTCGCCAGCACGTCTGCCGGAGCACTGCAGTGATTTGAGAGTCAGTGATTTAACTCACAGCAGAACTTGGCATTTGGCTTGGTTAGAAGTTGTAGAAGTTGGCTTGATCAGTGATTTATAGATGTTGAGAAGATGTTGAACAACGATTTTTGAGGAGCACTGTAAACAAAGTATGTTTATATTAGCGATTCTTTGATGTGAAAAATCTATTCAGAAGGTGCCAGGGCACTATCTGAGAACAGCATCAAGACCATCCCGATGTGTAATTTCGCAGCCGGCATTTCCTGCTGTTGCTCCGTGGGGCTGCACCTGGTGTGTGGCAGAGCTGACAATGCCTGTCCAGGTACAGCCGTTAATGAGCTTTCCAACGGGCTAAGAAGGCTCTCACGACAGCCAAGTGGCATCGGGTAAGCTGCTCCGAGCTGGCTCTGTTAGCATTGGCCTCAGGCAAACTTCCTAACGGTCAGGAGAGGTGCCCAAGGAAATGGAACTTCTTCCCAACCAAGCCAGTTCTGGAAAGTGCTCAGGATTTGCTAGCACTTACAATTTCAGATGAGAAATAAGAGCCAGGTCACAATTACCCCTCCGGAACAGACAGTATAAGGTACCTGAGGGGAAGGTGACCAGTGCAAAGTAACCTGTCTGGTTTCAGTTGTGTTTCTCTGGGCTATTCAATGCTGGAAAACATTTCTGAGTAACTCAGCTACTTCTTAAACTTCAGCTTAGGATATCTTTGCTCTGCTTGTCTTTTCAGATGCTTGGCTTATATTTCCAGCTGTATTTCAGACAAACTGGTTGACCGAGGGGTTTTACTGATACAAGCAAGCAGGCTGTGCTTGGAAATGTTGCTGACAGGGAGACTCAAGTGGAGTTACAAGTTGGATCTCATTAGAAATGCAGAGAGATACTTTTCTCAATAGGGTTCCTGGTCTACTTATGCTTTTCTTCCATCCAAGGGGCAGACCGCCCAGGACAGCTTAGGAAGATATCAAACGTGCAGAGTTCATACAGGCTGAAGTTCTTTCATCTATGCAAACAGTACAGAGATGAGGCATGTTGATGGAGCATGGTCAGGACAGGTCTGTAATCACGATTTAGCTGCCAATTGCTGAGCCCCACACTAGGTCAGGTTTCCAAGCTGTCCTTTCCAGGGCTGAAGGTTATTGGCTGCTTTGCTTGAAACCCGGGAGTTTCACTAATCGGTGCTGTGGATGCCAGGGCAACATTGGGTACCACAGACCTCTCCACAAAACTCTGATTCCACACGGTGGTATCTCCTTTGGCATCTGCAGTGGGCTGTGAAAAGAGCCTGGAAATTCATAAAGAAGTAAGAAAATGGGAGCAATGCAATGCAAGTGTCACTGTTGGGCCAGGATCCCATTTCCTGTAGTCCAAATGAAGTGGATGACCAGGAAATGCAAAGGAAAGCTACCAACAGCAAAAGGGAGGCACAGCTCAGCAGAGGAGCACGTGGACAGTGGGGGAGTTATGGTAGAGAGGGCCAGAGCTGTGAACTCACTCCGATGAGATCACAGGAGGGCAGCGGTGGCTGCTGCCGAGCCCGCACACCCGGGGCCCCAAGGCAGCGCGGCCGTGTGCAGGATGGCTGCTAACTGAGTTCGAGATAGCAGCTTGTGTTTGACTGATCACAGAAGTGATCACAGCAGAAGGCTCTGGTGTGACTGGGGAGACAGAGAAGTTGGGCTCTGTTTTTGTCCTTGAAAGCCTGTTTCCCCCTAAGAAGTCTCTCCCTTCACAGCCGATAGAGGCAGGCTGGGCGCCTGGGGGAAGACTGCAAAGGACTGATATAGGGCAGTGTCTCCCTTTTCTCCTTTCCTTCGTTCTTCTCTCTCCAGTCATCTGTCTTCTCTGTGGAGAAACAACAGCAGTTCCATAAATGGAGTCTTGGGTAATGCTTTCTGTCCCAGTGTCACTGGGGTTTAATTAGTGCAAGGCTCCGCATGTTCCACAGCTCCTCGGTGCCGGCGAAGGAGCCAAGCAGCAGCACAACACCGCTTTTCCTCTGGTTTTGATGTTAGAGTAGTGGTGACTTTGGAAGAGCCTCTGAGGAAATCTCTGAGATGTGAAGGAGAAGCCCACAGAAGTAGGTCCTCTGGAGAGTACTTCCTCAGTCCCTTCCAGTGAGGACTTGGCTTTCCATGCCTGCAGTAAAACCTGTTGGCAGCACAGCACACGCTGCTGGTTTTGGTCGTAGCTTGCCTGGAGATGTTCTGGGGCAGCGGAGTGCTGAAATTTGGTTGGGGGCAGGAAATAGTTGTGAAAGACACCAGAAAGTAAATAACTTTGACCAGTGTGAGGCAGCCATGACAGTGGTTTCTGGTGCACTTCAGCTCAAGCTGCTCGGCCGGGACGAGTGCAGGACAGTCCGGCAGTGCCGGTGACACAGCCTCTGCTGAGCTGCAGTGTGCAGCCAGGGTGAGTGGTGGTGCACGTTTCCTAGGAAAAACCTCTTCCCTTCCCAGGGCAGCACAGTGCGATTCCGTTTGGCTCCCTGCTTTCCCGTGCCAGCAGCAGGAAGGGTGGGAGGGTCAGCCATCAGGGCTGGGGAAGGAAGGAGCACCTCTGCCCAAGCTGCAGCCGTGACAGAAGTCCCTCTGCCACTTCAGCATCCTCGGTGATGCCACTGTTCATTTTTCTCTCTTTTTTTCCTGTCAAGAGAACTGTCGAGGGAACAAAAGCCTTCGGCCTGTCAGCCCCTTGAGCTGCACGTGTAAGTCATTAAAGATGTGGCTGTTGAGCATCTCCTTTGTATGACAGATCTGGAACCAAATGCATGTGAGTCCACAGAACGGGCTTGATTCAGTCAACCAAAATTACAGGGTAGCTCTAGTTTTCCCTTTTTTAACTGATGGCAGAGTTTTAATGTGGTCGTAGTACAAAGTCACGTGATTTATAATCAGATGGACTAACCGCTGACTTGCGCCTTATAAATCCACATGCATACTTTCCAGATGCAAGGCAGAGAGCAGCAAGAGATCTTCAGGATGCATTGGCGAGGCTATTTTCCGATAGAAAATATGCACCTGGCCCTAAATCCCACTGACCTGGTATTTCAGGAGAAATCAGCAAGCAAAGATGTGCTTGACAAGCCCCTATGTCTATTTATAGGCAGTGCTGTCAAATTCAGGGCAAACTTCCCTCTTTTCTTTCCCCTTCCAACTACGTTTGCTGCCAGATTCTTCTGGCTAGTTGTGGGCTGCTGGAGCTTCACATGAAGCCATCTGCACAGCGGCACCACCCTGTAATTACACAGAAAGGGATCTCCGACCTCAGATTGCGCTGGTAGATTTGTTCACAGGGCGTTCCACGCGTGGCACTCGCACGCACCTGGCCCAGAGCGGCAGTTCAGTGAAACAAATCCACCTTGGGCTGCTTTCACCATGTGAGGAGTTGTTCCTGGAGTAATTAAAGTCCTCTTTCCAAAAACGCCAAAGGTCCAACACACAAGGGTGTCATGTGCCACACGGTGAAGGTCATCCACAGGCTTCAACTCCAGCAGGTTCAGTTAAGAAGTCAGACTGCCATCTTGCAAAGTCAGAGATTTCTCCTTGGCTTTTGGTTTGTTTGTTTGTTTGTTTGTTTTCCACATGAGCTTTTGGGTTGTTGGGTCAGTGCAGGCTGCTTTTTTGAGTCCATGTTCTGTCTTCCCTTTTTGTTAATTCCTGGTACTGTAGTTAGGCCCTCTGTGAGGGATTCTCACTTCTGACCCGCTCCCAGTGTTTGATTGGACTGATGGGTGGATTTCTTTCCTGCCATGACAGAGGCAGAGGCATTTCAGTGGTGCTGAAAGTAACTGAAGTCTATTTTATAATTTAAGGTTTTACAAAACTAAGAATCTTAGGAGCAGGAATGCTAAGAGAGAAAATGACTTCCCCAAAAGCTGCTTTGCTTGCAGGTGCCTTCTTTAAGGCAGAGTTGAACTGGGGTGCTCTGCTTAAGGGAAGCGGCAGGAAAAATATGCTGGATGCTCTGTGTGCTGTTTCTGCGTGTGTTAAATTTGGTATTTATTAATGAAAATCTGCAAACAGCTTCTGCAGCTTGCCAAGAGGTGTTAGTGAAAGCTCTCTGCCCTGAAAAGTTTGCAAACTTCCTTTCCAAGCCTACCGCTGCTCCGCATCCGTGCAGAATCATGAACTCGTGCTTCCTGGCCTATCCTCCTCCCCTGAATTGGGGAACAAAACTGTAACCGGCCCGATCTGCAGGAGTGAGAACTTCTCCGTGGTCTCTTCCAGCAGTGCCAGCATTGACTACACACAGGGAATACAGCTGAAACTCATGCTCTGAGGCTGCCAAGCAGATTTTACAGATGTTTCAATAAACAGCATTTTTAAAAAGGAAAAAAAAAAGGGAAGTCTGGGAACGACTCGTTCATTTCAGCAGTGGGAGGCATGACATTCATTACAGTCAAATCTGTTGAAATATCCTTGACAAATACCAGGAAAGAGTGTTTTGTAGACAGGTGGGTTGTTTTTAAAAGGTCACTCCTTAAACAAACAAAAA
>VZTF01009641.1:15686-35513 GCA_013397755.1 Cnemophilus loriae | reverse complement strand
AAAAAAAAAAAAAGGAAGAGACAGGCTGTGAGGGCTGCAATCTCTTCTGTCCTCTGGGAGACGCAGCATGGCTGCAGGGAAGCGCCGCAGGACAGGAGTCGCAATGTCGCTTGGGCTTGACCTGCCCTCTGGGCAGGGAAAGCTCTGTGGCGTTGACAAGGTGTGGCCTTTGAGAAGTCTTACCTCCTGAGCAGATCATGCATAGTTAGGCAGATGCATATCAAATCCTATTTTTAATTACCATTTCCAAATCAACAGCTCAACGGACTTCAGTGCCTGGTGACAGGAGAGCGAGTACGCTGTTATGCAATCAAAAGCATCTAAACTTTCCTATGTTTAAAAGCAAGACTTTTCTGCTTTCGTTTGATTTTACTGCTTTTCCTGTCTTTCTCCTTTTAGTTCATTTTGGGTTTCTTTCCCCCTTTTGTGGAAATTTGAGGACTCTAGTGGAGATCTGAGATGCTTTTTATGTTTTGTGAGTCTATCTAGGGCCAGGGATTTTAGTTATGTTTTGACTGACCTGAGTAAAGCTGGTTTTTTACTGTATCTATAAACCGTAAGCCATCAGTCAGTGCCTGCTCTGGCATGGATTTTTTGCCGTAGTCCTTCAGGTCCCAACTTGAGGAGAGCTGAAGTGCGATCACGTAGCAAATGTTTGCAGAGCTACTAGCAGCTGTCACCATACCTGGAGTTCAGCTCTCCTGGGTTTTGTGTCAGACTATGTTCTGCTGTGTGGTTTGATGCCTGCTTGCTCTCCTGAGGTCCATCAGAACCAGCATCACAAAACGAGAAAGAGACATTGAGCAAACTATGCCTAATTATGCCTTGTTGTGAGTAAATTTGGGAAAGAGCTTGCTCTGCTACTTTTGGAGAAGAACGTGGCTGTAGCTGCTAGCACCAGTTGGCCCCTCTGCACCTGCCAGGCACAGGCAGCTTTCCAGCTGCCCCAGAGGCCAGGGAGGAGTACGGGGAGGGAGGCCGCGGAAAAGCAAACACTTGTGTCGGCAGGATCGCTGCCTTGAAGTTGTTATTGTGGAAGCACAGGCGACCAGGGGGTGACGTGCTCCTTTCAGTCCCCACTGTTCCAGAGGAAGGCTCCTAAAATCTGGACAACTTGTTGCTGTTTCAGGATGTTTGTTGGTCGCCACGTAGCCAGGTAGCCTGGCCTCTGCTATCAGGGTGAGCTGCATGTATCTCCTTAGGGAATTAGAGGACAGGCTTAGAGTCTCTCAACGGCGATGACTTTGGGCGCTGTTGCTGAGGAGTGGAAGCATCAGGCAGAGCCCTGACCCTGTGTTTTGCCTCCATAGCTGGAGCTGAGATTGTCAAGACATCATGTTTGCCAAGGCGGTGGGACATCCTGCGGTGGGCAGAGGTTGTGTCTGTTGAGAACAAAATAACACTGAGGTTTTATAGATTTGCTGGCCGAGATGGACTCCACCTCTTGTGAGGCAGAGCTCTGATCTGGGGAGGATGTGCTCCCATGCAGGGCCAGGCTGGGGACCCTCTGCTCACCCAGCAGCTCAAGCAGGGGGATCTGTTCCCCTCACATAATTTCCCCCCCCCCCCCCGCCCCGTTTTTGACTGAAAACGAGAACAAAAAAAGCAAACACTCCCTGCAAGTTCAAAGATATGCAAATCAATCCTTTACTGTTTTGACAGTAATTTTTTTTCCACTGGAAAACAAATTATACAAACGGACTTGTGAAAAGCCAAGCCCTCAGAACTGCGCAGAGGCCGCGTTCCTGCAGTGCAAGGTGAAATGGAAACGCCGCACACCTGCCCGCAGCTGCCTCCCTGCCACGCGTGTTTTGCGTGGGCCGCGGCTGCCAAGCCAAACAAGCAGCAGTGTTTCAGTAGCACCTGCGGAGGAGCGGGGCCGGCCCCTGTCAGCAGAGCCCCAGCCCCAGGTTCTGCTGCACAGGCTTTATTTTTCTTTCTCTCACCCATTTTTGCAGAGCTGTTAGTGACGGCCTGGCCGGCCTCCCTGCGCACGCGGGCTGGGGATGAATGCTGGCGGCCGGCACCCCTGGCCACCTGCAGCACCTGCACAATGGGGGATTGTCCGTCCCGCAGGACCCGGCACACCAGAGAGCCTGCTCCAGGCTGGGGCTCCAGGCTGGGGGTCCAGCCAGGCACACACGGCCGGATGGGAGTTAAGCGGGGTAGGTCTCGGGCCCCAGAGAGTTTCTCGGCCAGTTAATAGAAAATACATCTGCTGTTTTCTTTCTGTCAGAGGAAGAACAAGGGTGACCAGGGTGCAAATACAGGAGCCCTCTGTGCAGCACTGCCATTATCACGGAGGCAGGCTTGTCTGTGGAAACTGGTGTGGTGTTTGGGTGGGCTTTGAGCAGTCCCTAACCCCGACTTTAGGCATACCCTCATTATTCTATTTTCTTATGCCTTACTACTTTCAGATGGATAAATCAGGCGTTTTCTGGGGAAGATACTTGGGTGCCTGTCTGACAGGCACACTACAGGACAATGAGCTGATAAAAAAATCCCACCCTTAAGCAGTATGTATGGACTTTTGAAAGCAGACATTCTGAGGAAAAAGGGCTGCATTTCTTCTCACATAGTTTCCAGGCTAAAATCTTTTCTGGTTTATCTAATGGTTTACCTGTCTAATAACTGCTCCGCTTGTATATGTGTTAGCAGGATAAGTAGCAGTGTATGTTTTCAGTGAATCAAGTAGCAAAGTAAAGAATGGCCCCACTCCTTTCTGAATGGCCTTTTCCTACAGCCCTGTGGGCCAGTGGCAAACCCGCGGCTGCAAACCCATGTGAACTGGGAACTGAGTATGTTCACCTACACTTGGAGTAACTTCTGCACTCTGACCCACATGCTGGAGCTCACAGGGAAGAGTTAATCCAAAAACCCTGTAGCTGCAATGGCCCCACAACCCCTGAATCCATCATTCTGCCTCTTGGCTGGGCGCCATGGCAAAATGGTGCTTGGGACTTGGTAGAGGGCTTTGGAAGAAGCACATGGGAACTTGGTTTGTGTGGCAGGCATAAAGGGCCATCCCGAGCAGCCGGACCCCTCAGTTCTATCCTTTGCCTCCCATGGGATGTCGGTGGTTAAGCCGGTGGCAGCCGTGGCACGCAGCGAGCCTCGGCGGTGCCGCGCTCTCGGCCAGCTCCTCGGTGGGGAATGTGGTTCGGGAGGTTCTGTGTGTTCGGGCGAGCGAATGCTGGCTGAGATGGCAGCTCCGCAGGGTGTTCTGGGCTGTTCTGCCCTTGGCTGTCTCTCTTTGTGTGCTGAGTTTTGCTTTGGTTTTGTGTTTCTCAGTCCACTGAAAGACTTGTAGTTCCTCAGTGGCTGTAAAGAAAAGCTTGCTTCCCAAAAAGGTCCCAGGAGGCATCTGCAGCTCTCTGTTTTTGAGAGGTCTCTGCTGCAAAGCAACTTCCCTTTCTGAGTCCTATATTTAAATTCATGAGGGGTGGGGAGTCCTCCACTGGTTCTTTTTATTTTTTTTCTTGTCCTTTCTTGTTGATTTCCTTTTCTGCTCCCCGCAACGTGTTCCTGATACACAGACAACTGCCTTCATGCTTCTGCTTCTTTCCTCCTCGTGCCTCTTCCCTGTACTCAGAACGTTGCCTGCAGCAGCTCCCCCCGTCATTGACCTGGAGAGCTCATGACCCTCTGTCCCCCCTGCTCCCTGTTAGCTGCACCCAAAGGCTGGGGCTGCCTTCTTGCTGCTGATGCCGACTTCTTGTCTGGCTGAGTAAATTCTGCGTTCTGTGCGTGTCTGTTTTTAATAGGCTTCTTTATTTTAATGCTCACAGAATTAATCTAAACTCGCTCGCTCAGCAAGCCGTTCTCAGCCAGATTGCTTTCCAACTGAGGCAACACCCTGTTTACATAGATAGGCAAATTCACAGTCCACAGAGCTTCTTCCAGTCAGAGCAGCTGTGGAACGCTTCGTGTAAGGGCAGCACATGGTTCACATGCATAGCAAACAGTTCCTCTTCTGAAGGGTAACCCTTTTTTTTCAGTTATTTTTCTTTTTTGTATTTTTCTTTCCCTGAAGAGTTGAAAGCTAGAACATCTGCCTCTTGGCCAGCCATTCTTTCCCACAAATGTTGCTTCCCAAGTTCAAAAAGCTGGGTTGGGTTATTGTGTGTGGACACGTCTCAGTGCCCATGTTTCTGGAATCTGCCTGGGAGCATACCGGGGAGCACAGGGAGCTGGGAAGCCAGGCAGGCTCTGCTGGGGCCCCGTGCCTTGTGCTGCAGGGTCACTGCTGAAGGGACAGTGTATTTGTGCCATGACCCACCTCCCTCACCCAACCCTAACTGAGCAGAAGGTAAATTCTGAGCCGTGCTTGGTGCTGTTTTGGCTCCAGGGAGCCGAAAGAGCAGCTCAGCACTTCATTCCTGCACGTGCAGTAGACACGGTCCGAGCACCTGGGTTACAGATATGAGGTGAGGTCCCATCTGTGACTACTGGTACCCACTGGTATTTCGATTAGATGTAACCTGAGCTGCAGGCAGCAAAGAAGGCCAAACAGGGCACAACAAAATTAAATTGTCCCTCATGAAACAATTATTTCCACTGGAAATGTATTTTACACCTGTCCCTTTCAGCCCAACTGCACTTGTTCCCCTGAACCCCCACCTGAGCCATTGTCCGTGTGAAAAGAGCTTCCTCTGTGATTTAGTAATTGGCTCCTAGATATTGTCTGTCCCTGCTTTCCTGTCATTTACCCTTGGTCTGGTGTGCTGTTAAAGGACGTGTTCCGAGATGGTTCCAGCAAACAGCAAGGCTGGTTTCTTTGTAATCGCCTGTATTTTCTGTCCCCAGCTGCACCGCACCTGAGCACTTGTGCACTGCAGTGATCTCAAAGCAAGCGGAATCACTGTGCCCTCCGGTTTGTTTGCCATCTCGTAGGTCCCAGCCCAGCAAAGTCTGTGGGCACATTGAAAATTCAAAGGTATCTAGTGTGCGGACATGCCCAAAGCTGCATTGAGGAGGTGCCGAAAGAAAGGTCTGTATCAAAATGCTTTCTTTCCAAGTAAGCATGTTCTGCTCTAAGGATAGAGGCAAGGGAGCAGTTTGTGCAGAGCTTAAGGTTTTCCTAAGAGAATTGGCACCCATACCTTTTAATCTTGAAGAGGTCCCTGTGGGTTTTCCCCCTCGTGGGGGTGATCATTGGCGTTAGCCCCCTCGCTCACTTGGCCGGCCCAGAGCAAACATCTGAGCTCTGCAGAGCTCACCTGCAGCATCACTTTCTGAACAAATGGAGACGGACACCTGGTACATGGGAATTAGCACAGGTCTGAGGTCTTTCCTTGAAGGCTGCTCTTTATGAACAGCTTTTCTTTCATAAGTGGCATTGCTCAGCAGCAGAGCGACACCACAGATCGGACTGACCGTGTTAGGGGCCACGCAGGGCAGGTACCGCCTATGCCAGGAGAAGGACGGGGCACGGAGGAGCCGTGTGCTTGACAGGTCTCGCCATTGTTTCTTACTGATAGCACAGAACTTCATTTTGTGGCTGTGCAAGTTGTGCCTGATTTTGAGGATCAATGAGAGGAAAAACACACTTAGCAGCACGGTCTGGTAGGGCTGTGTGCTGAAAGGGAATAGAACTGTATAAATAATCCATGTGGTTAAAGAGATCAGTAAGTGCCTGGATAAACTGGTTATTCACAGTGGTTTGTTGGTTTTCTCTAATCTGGTTTGGGGTATGACAGGTTGATGTTAGGCTTTTCCAAGGATCCCAGGCATACATTCCTGAAGAAATGCCGTCCTGTTTAGCACAGCCAAGTGCAGCTCCTTGGATGTGCTCTGCTTTTGTCTATAGGAAGCAGCAGCCGCAAATGGTTTCGGAGTAATCAGAGCATTTGCATCCAACAGTATGTGTCTACTGCAAAACCGTATCACTGGAGATGGAAGTGAGAAAGATAGGCAGGGAAACGTAGGATCCGGTTCTGTTCCAAATGACAGTTTGCCAGTCTTGAACTTTGTCTGCTGCCTCAGCCTCTTCCCCGTGGAGAGATTTATATTTATAGGAACTTACCATAAACAATTTAATGAAAATATACGGTATTGACTCCACCGAAACTCCAAGAATTCCGCAGTCCTTGGTGAAACCTCACTTCGGCATGCCTCTAGTGTCTGAGCAGGGAAGAGGGAAAGGAAACTTTGTGTTGTGTGGTGGTTGTCACGGCTCCCTTCCAACTCAGCGCTTCTCTTTTACTCTGTTTTGCTCAAAATTACAGTAAGTGTAAGTCACTTTATTCCAGTGGTAAATAGGTTCAGTCGTTAGGGCTAAAAGCTCTGTGTACACGTGTCTTTCCAACCCCATCAACAACAAAAGCTTTTTCACCTTTTGCCGTATAAATTCCTGAAAACTCAGGGGTGGACATTAAGCACGATCTTTGCACTTAACAGAATTTGTCGCGTGAGAGACAAATCAGAAGAATAATGAGGAAACTTTTGACTTCCCTCTTCATGAATTTCCTGGTATTTTTATTCTCTCTTTCGGTTACTTTTCTGTCAACAGCTTTATCATTTTGGGAGGAAAAAGTGCAAATTTGTACAAATCTTCTCAGGGCAAAAAGGTGCGACACAATTAAAGTTTGAAAGAATTAAAGAAAATTCAACTGATTTCTAGTTGGATAAGTGAGTGCTTCTGGGTGATTAGAAATGAATCACAGGTGAGGAAAGAAGCGATGTTGACAGATGAGAAGGATCACAGACCTGTAGTTTTGAGGAGCAGACCTCCGAAATGTACCTGGAACGTGTGGCACTTCTGATGCTCTGCTTGCTCTCGTAGAGGCTGTAAAGTGATGCTGTGGTAGTCTGCGTGCTTGCCTGAGCTTTGGGATGATTTGTAGCTGATAATATCTGAACGGTTTCTAGAAGGTTGGTTTGTAAGCAGAAGGTCCTCGCGAGGTAGCTTTGTGCTGGCCATCACAGGTGGCACTGTGACGTTGCCGCTTTACTCCGGGCTCGGATCGCACTGCGCAAGTCACAGCGTTGGTTTGAAGCTGTGACTCCCTCTCAGGTGCCTGGCGTACAGCTGCCATCGTGGCTGCCGTTGTGGCTGCAGAGTGCAGTGCCCTTGCTCTGTGCTAGGGACAGTCTTATTTTTCCTCTGGGCTCGTTCTTGGCTCTGCAGAAGCATAAATCGGTTGTTCTGAACAGGGGGGTGCTGAGGATAGGGAGGAGACTTGTATTTCAAGATGGTCAGAAGTACTGCAGGAGATTCTTCTGGCTCTTCCCATCAACAGCATCAAGGGTACAAAATTGCAAAATGAGTAACACATGTTTTGATGGAATTAAATGTGAAATTGGAAAAGGAAACGTGTCTCAAGTATGACAACGGCTTGCCAGATAAACCATTACACTCTAGAAATCTGCTGCTGTTAAAATAAAAAATGTTTTTGAAAGAGTTCCATGTGGCATTTTTTCCATTTTCCCATGTTCAAAAAAGAAGTATCACTTGATTTCATTTGAGTAAAAACAAACACATGTGCAGCTAACAGATACTCCTGTACTTCACCTGTGGTAGTGACCTCTGCTTTCCGCCCTTAGGGTTTTCTCTGTGGATTTCTGGCTGCAACAACCCTTCTGTCTACTAGTTCCTTTTGCTTTTTGAGTGGGGTAGTGTGAGATAAAGAACTGCCTTCTGCCAGCCTATCTCTGTTCAGCTGCCCTGCCCTAATCAGCATTGCTTCTGGGCACAGATTTTGCTCTGCTGTTTGTTTGCTTGTATTTAAATTATCAGATTTTTGCTCTGAAACTCTTTGGCTGTTAGGACTGAAACAGTACAGGGGATGTCTTGCCAGAGAGAGGGCTGGTGAAGCCTGCTGTGTTCTCTGGCCAGGACACAGAGCAGAGGTGTGCAGTAACCAGCTCCCAAGCCCAACACCTCTCTGAAAAGTCTGTTGTGAATATTAGGGTGAGTCAGTTTAGCTTTGGCTGCAGAGGTGCATTCCAAGTAAAATACTGTTCTCGCTCTTCCCACCTTTGTGGTCACTGCATGGACAGGAACGTTGCAGATGGCCAGACAAACCACCCTTGCTTAAAAATAGGTGTCCAAGGGCATTAGACTGTTCGAGGACTGTGTCCGTGGCAGATACAGCCTGGGACCTGTGGGAAAAGCCTTCCCAAGTGCATCCTTATGGGAGTCTCCTCTTCCCATGGGTTAGAAAGTAAGAACTATCAATAGCTATCTGCAGGGTCATGCACAGTCAGGCTCCTGGTGACAAGGTGGAGGGTATGGAAGAGTTAACATGCTTCGTTCATTTTCTGAAGCGGTTTCTGTAAATCAAATCGCTGCCAAGCCTCTTCCTTCGAACCCTCGTGCGTGTTATGGAGCCCGAAAGCAGGACAGAGGGTTGGAGGGGCCAGAGTGACTGGTGAGGGGTCTGGGTGGTTTGTTCAGGGGTCAGTCAGCAGGGAGAGACACAGAAATCTCTCAACACACCTGAGGTGGGGAGCAAAAATCCAGATTTTGTGCTTTTACATCTCAGGGTTGAACAGACAGCTGTTGTTTGTGACTGAAATAAGAATAGGCGTGAACGTAACATTGTGTCTGCTTTGCATAACTAGTCCTTTCTACATATTAGGATTACTCATAAAGAAGCCTTTTAAAATCCTTGTTGTCACATCCATCCACGGGGAAGTGTCCCCTTTGTATTCAGTAGGTACGCTTAGTCCTGGTTGCTCTGAGTGAAAGAAGTCTCACTTCATGTATGCTTCAACCACTTTTACCGTTCCTTGAGTAAAAACTAGGGCACACTGCAAACTCAATGGACAGGTCAGCACGTTCATCCCTTCTAGCGGCAGAATGTAGCTTCAGGTCATGTTTCATGTAACTCCTTTCCTAAAAAAAATGGAGGAAGGTGGGGGTAGAGCATCTCCCATATCTGGGGTTTTATAGGTGGAATGTAGCACATGCAAAACTGCATTTGAACCTTCCCACTGAACATAAAGAGACGTTCAGACTAAGTGCCAGGACAGCTTGTTTGCTTTATTTATGTGTCTGTGTGTGCACAGTAGTTACTGACGTTCTTATAATACTGAGAAAGCTTTTGGACAGATGGAGGGACAGGTATGAAGAAGCCCAGGAAGAAAGGCTTGGCTAGTACTGTACTGATTTAAAGATTCATGTTGGCAGAGAACTTACCATGTCCCCTAGAAACCTTTTTACTGAGTGGGTAAAAACATCCTGTTTCTTGGATGTGAAGCTTACCTGCTGGATCCAAGATTTGTAGTTGCATGCCAGGTTAAATACAGCTGGAGGATTAGACAAGTTGTATTTGCATGGGCTGACATCAAAACTGTCTTCAGCCATTCTTTAGTAATTGAAAAAGCATTTGCTTACAGGTAATTGTACAGTGCTCTTCTCTGCCTCTGTTTTCTAACCGGCTCCTTCAAAACGTGTCCAGAATGCTTTTTGCTAATGGGATAATTGACTGCTTGTATAACTTTGTGCCTTCAGCCTTGAGTCATTTACCGAGCTCCGAATCAAAGTCTTTTCCTTCCAATATTCTTCCCTGGCTACTTATGCGTTTAGGCAGGTATAAAAAAACCTGACTAGAGATGGCTTGTCTACTTGTCAGGCTGAAAGGCTGGGCGAGTATTTCTGTCAGGATGGGTTGTTCCTAAGAGCTGCCGTAGCAGGTTCAGTTGTTCCACAATCCTGCCTCCCTAAAGGATGAGTCTGTCTGGGAAACAGCCTCACTCAGAGCGCTGCGAAGCCCTTACTCTTGGTCATGCTTACTCTGAGTCACTTGGAAGACTGTAAATCTTGGATTTTTCAAGAGAGGTTTGTATGGTCTGCAGAGATATCAAATTATCTTTTCAATGTGGAAAGGCATACTTACGGTGAAACACATTTTTTCCTTGGCTGTCTGAGGCTGTCAGAAGATACGAAACTTGGTCTTAAGTCTTTGAATCAAATTCTTGTTCACAATACAAAGTAAAAATACTGAACAATGAAGTTTGTGATGTTCATACTTTAAATCCAGAGGGTAATATCAGAGGCTCTTGTATTTGATCTACGTGGTTCCTCTGAGTATTTTTGCCATTTTATTGCATCGCCCTATTGAGGGAGTATTATTTATATGAGATAATCCTCATTTGGTTCCAGTTTATTAAATGAAAGGAATGTGTTAGGCAGTCAGTTCTTAAGAGGTCTGGAATCTGGACTGTAATTGAATCCATTCCCTCTCAGCTAATATATGTAATCTGATGAGAAACAAGTGTAGTACAATTTGTTCAAAGAAAATGGAGAACGTTCACTTTATCGACCATACCAAAAAAAGGTCTCTGAATGAAGCAGCGCAGCAAAAGGCAAAGCTCGGCTTGCCTTGTCTGATCGGCCGGGCTTGGGGCGTCTCTCCTCGTGAAGTAGGATGGAGGGAATGTCTCGCAGTGGAATCGTACTCTTTGGGTTTTGTGTGCACTGCCTGTTTTATTGGTTTTCCCTGGCAGTGTGCTAGATAGGCCATTTGTGATACTGCGAGCTGGGGTAGCGTTATGTCCTCGTGCTTAGCTTGTGGCTGCAGCGTTTTCATTTATTCTTACTGCGTGCACGTTGTTTTCTAAACCAGAGCCAGGTAAGGAGCCGTTTTACTGCAGCACCTGGCTCCTACGTTTTCCCCTGGACTAATGATGTGAAGTCCCTCCTTTATCTCATCAGCAGTGAAACTCATTTACTTTGGGCACAGCCCGGGCAGTCCAGCGGGCAGGGCTGCGCCCCGTCTGGGATGGGAGTGCATCGGGACCCGTGGGCGCTCGGGAGCGGCATGTTGGGCATTGTTATCGCAAGAACCATCCCATCTGCTCCTGCCCTTCTCCTCTCGCACTTCTGCTGTGGTCTGCTCACTGCAAGTGGGCGAGCACTTGGCAGGCAGTCGCTGACTGGGATTGGAATTCCCTCCTGTTGTATTCTCGGGTATATTCAGAGATACAATCTGGTAATCTGTAAGGACCTGTAGGCCAAGTCATGGCCAGCAATCCGTTCCCAAGCGTGGGGCATAAGGCAACTTCTCCCTCCCCGGCTCTGCCCCAGGGATTTAAGAGCAGTTTACAGAGATCTGCTTTTGCCTCACACATCCAGGCCAGAGTGGAGAGGGAAGGAGGCGAGGGCAGTGGGAGCCGAACCGAACTCCAGCTGTGCTCCAGCTGTGCCTCTGGAACATGAAGGCAGCAGTGACTCCATGCAGGGGAGAGGAGTGGTAACCCCAGAGTCCAGCCCAAAATCTCTGGAAAGAGTGGGATGCTCGGTGGGTGCCTGTCAATTAGTTGGTGACAGCAGGGAGAGGTCGAAGCAGGTCATGTGCCTGGTGACAGCTGTCACTGCGATCTACCAGCTTCCAGGGCACAGGATCTGCAGAGGGTTTAGCCGAGAAAAGACTGTTGGTTATGAAGCTTTCTCTTTTGTTATCAGCAGAGATTTTTTTGCAAATGTAACAGGAGTTTGTGCTTATGTTGGAAGATCCACAGTTGCCCCTTCCTCCCGGGGCCCTGGTGGTCTGTTTGCTGCAGTTGGCTCTGGAAGTGAACCCCCACGGTACCTTGCTCTTGACTGTGTCCTTGGGTCCCAGCCATCACACCAGCTTGGTGTCCCACTGTCCAGCTGTCCCGGCTGCTTCAAGGGAAGTCAGTAGTGTTGAATGTCTGCAAGTCCTTGGCTCAGTAGTACTCATCAGATGCTATGGATATAGACAATGACTTAAGTCCAAACTTCACTTCCGGAAAAGGTCAAAACATCCTGAGTTTCCGAAATGTGAGGCCTCCAGTCCTGGAGAGGATTACCCAGACTCCAGCCCCTAATTTGCAGGGATTACCATATTGCTCATAACATGGCAGTGTGAAAGAATTCACGGTTGAGAAAGAAATGTCTGTCTGCAACAATCCCAGTTTTTTACTGACTTTACTGTGACTGATAAATTGCACAGGATCTCTTAGACAAGAGCTGCAACAGTGTGAGGAGGGCAGCACTTTGTTTTATAGTTCATAAAAAGTAGATGTGTTTTTTCCCTGTTGTTTGGCATCATACTTAATGTTTATGAAACCACTTGGCCCTTTGGTTGCACCTGAGTTCTGGATTGGCTGACCAAGTTACTGATAGGACCATGCCAGTCGCTGTCGAGAGTTTGGGGAAATGGATGGCGAAGGGGTGAGACTGGCGAGCCTGATGAGAACGAAGCCAGGGAAGGCTGCCGTTGCTCCAGGCCTGTGCCTGGAGCCACATGGGGGAAAAAATACCTTCTCAACATTTATCTGTGACTCAGTCTTTCCCTTGCATAATGGGGTTCCCCATATATGAGACTTGATGTCTGCGCTCATGGATAGCGTGCCCTGATTTTTGAAGATTTTCAGTACCTGCAGTATAATTCCTTTCAGTATTTATAGCTCTGTCAGTCATCCCTTAGTCTCCTGATTGTGCACATTGCTGCCTCTCATTCAGCATCCAGGATTTTTGTCACAGTCTTCACATCTTTTGGAGCTGAAGCCAGGCCACTGTGCCGATGTGAGGAGTTGACATGCAGGAGTCTAGGGGATAATCCCTAGGAATGAAAGGCAACAGGGAGCAAGTGTTGGATAGATGCGTAGGGAGGAAGTAGAGTATGTTCGGACTCGACATTTGCATGCGTGAGAAGTAAAATCCATTGCTGCCAACTCTGTAAAAATGTTTAATTTGGACATACATGGTTCCACATCTGGCTTGTCTTTAAATACAGCAAATACTAGTTTTCACTTTTGATTTCTTTCTTTTTTACAATTTCAACTTCAATCTCATAAGAAAGATCAAATCTCTTCTGAAGAAAGATGGGCGTTTTACAGCTTCGAAGAAACTAACCATATATATTTGCAGTAGGGAAACGGAAACTACAAATGATTAAAGTCTTAGGAGAGAAAGGGTTGTAAGTCAGGCAAAATGCTATCCTGCCTTCCCTGTATTGTCTGTAGGGAGAAGAGAAAGGAAGGAAAAAATAACTCAGAAAATAGAAATTGGCCAAGTGGTTGTCTGGAATGTGATTCGGGTTGCAGCTTCTGTGTGCAGTTTGGGAATCAGGAATGATTCACTGCTCCTTATGTGTGAAGACAGCGTCATGCGCAGACAGATGCAGAACGCAGTGGGACCTAAACACGGTAGCTCCTTCTCTTCTTGCTAATTTCCCGAAAACGAGGGCAACACGTTTGCAGTACTTCCCCGTATGTTCGCTTATTCCAAGGGAGCTCTACAGGCCACAGGATCACATCCTGGGATTATCTGTGCTGTATATTTAAAATTTATGTTAGCTGACTGAGTGTGTGGGGTATGGAGGGACAGGGGCTGTGGCACCGCGGAGCCCAGCACGGCGCGTTGCCCACCAAGGGCAGCGACCGGCCAGCGCCGCACACTCGGGCACATCTGCTCCGGCTCCACACGTGTGGCTCTGGCTTGCGTGGTGGTGGCCGGTCTCGGCGTTGCCTGTTAATCACAGGCACAAAAGGGTTATTTTTAATGAGGCTGCAGCGTCCCATAGTTCTGCGGGTACAGTTGGGACAGTCTGTGCTGGGGATTTGCTGTCTGGGCGTCAGCCAGAGGCCTGTGTGCTGCTCCCAGGGCTGCTCCTGTGATTGCTGCCGCACGCAGGTGTCTGAGGAACTGCTTTCCCTCTGAGTTCCACCAGGAAATAGCTGTGGTTGAAGGTGGGATGTCCAGATTTTTTAGTGGACGGTTGAATGGCAAAACTAGTACTTTCTTCAGCTGCCACCTGGATCCTAGCAAAAACGATGGCAAACTCCTCATGCACGGTGCTGGTCAGTGCCGGTGTTACTTGTGGTGCTAGCTGCTGCAGGTACAGGTGATGTTATGGCAGACAAGGGGAGGTTTTCTCTGGAGAGCCACCTCCTGCCATAAGCAGAGTTGGTGCCTAATGCTTGGCAGGGCGCAGCCCCGGCCTCCACCCGTGCCCATGCATGCACCCAAGAGGCCAGAGGCTGTTTCTTGGTGAGTAACTTGCAGGAACCAGAACTAATAGGGAGGGGGTGAACCCTTTACCTCTTTGTAAAAACTTCCCCTAAAGCTTCCAAAACTGTTACTTGGAAAAGACCTGGTATCTTTAAAATTCTAAAGAGGGGGAGGATCGGGAAGAGGCGGAGAACAGCCCCTGATGAGCTCAGGGTGGGTCTGCGATTACTGGCTTTTGTGGCTGCATTTTCCAAGCTCTGCTGTCTAAGCTATGTCAGTAATTAAAGATCCAGTGAAGGATGGATATGCAACTGCATTTCCCACATCCTTGGTGAGGTCTGAGCAATCAGGGTCTTGGAATAAACATTTGGTTGAAAAATTCCTCAGTACCCTGAGCTGAATCTACTTATCTCCTGTGCTGCAGTAGAGGCCTGCGAGTAATTTGATCGCATACAAAACAGTATTTTAGTAAAAAGTTCTTGTTCAATATTGCCATGTTTTCCCTTATTTTGAGTTATTGATCTTTCCTCCCGTGTGATGCCAGTTAATTTTCCTTTGTATGGAAATGTCTTGCGATTAATCATTGCACTGCTCATCCTTAGATCTCATTAGTAAAAAGGAAGTATTTTTATAAAAATCATCTGTGTCTTACAGGATGTTCTTTTCTGGCTGCACTTGTCATGTCAAAGATGCTTCATCAGCACCAGATAGTGTAGTGATAGTCATGCTCAGTTTGCTTCTGCACAGTCTCAGAAGGACACCACGCTTTTTAAAAGCAGAGTACACAGACTTCGATGCTTCTCCAGGTCACCTTGGCACAGCACCTGAAAGCCTTAAATCTGACTGATCATTGCTGACTTGGGCAATGAACGTCATCGGAGACAACATGTGAACTGTGGTATCTGCGATGAAGGAATGGTAGTCAGGAGCAATTCACAGGATTGCTGACTGCTCAGGAAACCCATCTGCTTCCTTGCCCACCTGTGCTTGCATGCAAGCTACCCTTCTGGTGTTGTGTCCCTTCTGACATCCGAAGTCGAGGAGCCCTGAGCGTTACCACAGATGGAAGCTCCCAAGTTACGTCCTATAATCCTTTGCCAATACTAACTGGAGGAAGCTCTGGCCTCTGCCCTAAGTGGAAATCTGTCCCCAAACCCTTCTGTGGTCTGGCTTGCATTCTAAAGGAAAGGTTGATTTTCTTAGACAAACAGGACCGTGCATAAAAAAGTAACGTAGTGACCTTCCACTCCATTTCCCTGAAATGTCACTGGGTGTTGTTACCAAGATCTTGTCGCTGTTCAGCCCTGATCAGACACAAGTGAAGTGGACACGCAAAACACGCAGTAGTCAAGAGAGAAATGTTCCAAGGACTGATAACCACATGAAAGCTTCCTGTGTATATTCTTAGGCCCTGTGGCTTTTTAGCAGAAACAAATGCAAACTGTCCAGCCCAAAACTACTTCTCGCTGTAAACATACAGTGCATGGAAGTGTCTCAATTTTTTCCTGAAAGGAGATTCTGGTATTGTCGCCGATAGTGACGTTTACTGCAGGTACGGGGTTTGCACGCTGCCGTAAGGGAACTAATTTTGGGCATTGATGGGCAAGTGGATCCCTGGGAATCTAGATTTTGTACTGGTGGGGAGAATTGTGGGTGTTTTTCCAGCACATCTGAACTGTGTGCATCAGTTAAGGTCTGCAGGTTGTATTAGCCTGTTTCAATTCTTTTCTATTTCTTCAGCACCCTACCAAAATCATAATTTTGTTCTTTTTATGTGGAGTCTGGATCTTTGGTCTTGCAACAACGTTGGGATCTGTTGAGGTGGTTGTTTTGGATCATTGAGTAAAGCCGGAAAGTAGCAGGAGATTGGTGCCGAAGAGCTTCATTCTGCTGAGCCACCAGCACATTCACAGAAGAGTTGATGCTATTTAGTACAGAATGTTTGGTCATTAGATGTTCTCCTTTTGGCCATCTGTGCAAGAGGCACTTGGGGAAACTGTACCCTTAACTCCGTTTCCCACATACAAAAATCAGATTACAGATGACTAAAACCTTTGGGCAGTTCTCTGCAAGGCAGGCAAGGACAAGCAGTGCAGGCCAAGCCACAGTTCCCACCACAAAGAAAACAAAAACACAGGTGCTGAACGGACTGCAGCCACGCAGATGAGCTGTGTGTACAGATCACGGCTTTGCACGGAAGGGGAACATCGTTCTTGTTGTTTGGCTGTTGTTCACTCAAGGCGTGTTTTATTTCAGCTCGGCTCCAGGCAGAGTTGTTACAGGTCCTGCAGCAGAAGTTCTCTATGATAAGAGAAACATGTGATCCCAGGGCCCGAGAGATGAAATTCTGCTGGAAGGCCCCTCCAGGGGGAAGGCTGCTACTGGCCACCTGAGCAAACACCCAGCCCAGCTGGCGAGCCTTGAAAAGCCAACACAGGGGATACAGGGAATGGCTGCACACAAGGGGGTTTGCTCTGGGCTTCTCACCTCGGCCTGCCTCATGAAAGGCTGTTTTCTGGGTACATCTCTGGGGCCGTGAGCAGGAACATTCCAAGGACCATGTGCCGCCTTGTTTCCACTAATGGGAGAGGCAGCGCAGCGCGTTGAGGTCCACGGAGTGTGGTTCCAAGCATTGCTGGATGAGTAGCGTGGTTCCAAGCGTTGTGGATCGATAGCGTGGTTCCAAGCATTGCTGGCTCGGGTAGCATGGTTCCAAGCATTGCTGGATGACACGCTGCTCAGCGTTCTCATTTGTACCTGGTGTATCTGGAACGCGTGTGTGTCAGGGATGCAGGGAAATGATACGGACCACAGTACAGTGGTCCTGCAGAGCAGACCGATCCCAGGGAGAAGAGACAAGGTCCCTGGATGCAGGACAGCACACGTTAACCATGGGTTCGGGGTCTGGTAAGAGCGGAGGTGACCTTGCGGGGCTGGAGATGCACCACTGCGGCAGAGCTGCCGTCACTGACCCAAAGACTCGGTGTCAGGAGCCCTGCCATAGCAGAGCGCACAGAAGCCCATCTGAGACAGCCAAGCAGATGTGCAGAGGGCTGGTGCGAGGCAGCCGAGGCGGAGCTGCAGCGGGGAATTCTCCAGATGACAGCCAGGAGAGCTGAATGCGGGAGCCACAGCAGCAGAGGTTGCTGTGCTAAGTGAACTCTGCAATGGCTGAGAGCCAGGCAAATAGCAGCACGAGTGTGGGGTTAGCCTTCACATGCTGAACAGATTTTGCTAATACCACTTTGTTATGCAAATATGTAATTATTTCATTTCCCCCAGAAGGAGTATTTGTGGTTTCCTCTTCCCTGGGACTTCCGAGTGCTTGTGTGAAGGGAACAAATAACTGCAAAGTTACTGGGTTGTGCATTCTGTGGCGAGCTCTGATAAAGTGAAAACCTTGAAGTTTTGGTGGATGTTTTAAACAGCGCTTTTGAAGGGGCTGCCGGAGGGGGGTGAGGCTGGCCCTGACAATGGCACAGGACTTGCTCACCATTTAAATAAACTTAATTTGGATTGAAGCCTGCTGTGTGCCCGAGGCTAAGGAATTAAAAGGCCAGGTTGCTGCTCAGACTGGAGACTGTGGTGATCAGGATGGAGCTGCTCAGGCCCAGTAGGGCCTGGAGTTGTGCTGGCTGTAGCTGGAGGGGAGGATGTGTGCGGATAACTGGTTTGCAGCACCTCTGTGGAAGAAGCAGAAGAGGAATAGCAGAGAAGCGCAGAAGTGCTGTTCCCTTAGAGGTCAGGTGTGAGAGTTTGTCGGCCGTGGAGAGGAGCTCCCGACGTGCTCTGGTTTGGTTTGGCTGATGCAGTCACAAGGCTCTGGCATTTAAAAATCTCACAGAACGGGGGATATTTTTAAACTGTGGAAGCTGCCGAACTCTCTGTAATGAGTGTGCTGATAAGTCCCAGGGACAATCCATAAAGCGAGGAATTTTTGAAACCCAATGTGTGCCTATGTAACACGCTCAGAGAACTGCAGTGGCTGTTTGAAAAGGGATTTGGAGAAGGTTCCTAATGCCCTGAGAAGTCACTTTTTCCTTTCTGTTTCACACCCAGTATCCTCTTTCTCTCTCCTTGCTGGCTGTAACAGGATTGTATAGGGCTAACTTTCTATTTTAGAAATTTAGCTGCAATCAAGTGGTGGAGCGAGGTTCTGGGAGCTGAATTTGGATTAAATTTTGCATAAATAGGGCTTTCTGCTAACACATGAGAGATTTTAAATAAAAGCTGAGCCATAGGGTGCTTGAGCTTCCATGTTGAACTTAAAGTAGTTCTTGTCTAATCCCCCTTTGCTTGAGAATGGTGTTACAGATACGCACTGTCTCTGAGGGTTTATTTTCTTTTTTTTAAACGCCGGTAATTCTCGATTTACAGTGGTCTGATCTCAAGAGTCAGAAAGCTGCTCAGAGGATGTGTTGGAGATTTGCGTTTATTTTCATTCTTTCAGCAAATCTGCTGCATCTTTCAGCATGCTGTAGGTATAGGACAGGATTCAGTTATGCCAGTTTTTTTTAAAAGACTCGTGGTTGTTGTTGCTTGGGTTGTTTTTTTTTTTATGTTGCTTCTTTCAACAGTAAGAAAAAACATGACTGAAACGGAAATGGTAATTTCCAGTTGCTTAAAGATTCTTCTTTGGGATTGACAGTTCTGCCATGGATATAAGCCAGGAACTGCTGCCTGTGCTGAATTTTTTAGCCATCAGTTTAAATAATTTTGTTTTCTTTCTGCATGGATCCGCATTGGTTTTATTACTTGTGTCCCAAAAAAGCAATCACACCGTAATGTTTTAGTTATGAACTTATTAATTGTGTTCACTTGCATTGTTAGCTTTTATATTGCACTAATGTGCATTTCTCACCTAGAGAAGTGAGAAGTAGAGGTAATGGTACTACTAGTATCGATAGTGACGTGGTGTGTGCTTCCACAGCTACGGATAGTATTTGGAGATGCATATGGCAGCTTCAGTGCCTCAGAACTGTCTGAAGATGAGTCACTGCCATGGGTTGTATCTGAGCCCTCAAATGTAGGAGCATTTAAAAATCATTACTCTGCTGTTGAACATCTTCACTTTCCTCCCTCCCTGGTGTTGGGCACTTGCCTCTCGTAGTTACCGAAGACCTTATTACAACTGCGTAACAGTACTTGCTACCGATCCTAATTTCAGTGTAATTTGAGTGGCAATACACAATGTGTCCTAGTGTTCTATTTAGGGCTGGATAATGATACACTTGCTGTAGCCCTTGGAGAATCCGAATGCCCTGTGCTGAAAATGCTATGTGCTAGGCTCCGTGTGCTGGTCTGCAGGCCTATCTTATTATCTCCCTTCTTCGGGTTAGAAACCAAGCTGATCTTGGGAACCAGCACATTTATAAGCTGGGACACTGCAGCGAGGCTCCTCTTCCGCCTCCTGTGTGTTCCCTGCCCGACGTACAGATGAGGCACCCTTTGTGTCGCAAAGCAGATTTTGTAAGGGACAGTGTCGTAGGTGCTGGGCTGTCGTGTGATGCTGCGGCACTGGCAAGGGAGGGTGAGACATTTCTGCCCTTTTGGTGCTGAAAGGCAGCAAATGCGGGAGGCACATGGAATTGTCTCAGCCGAGCAAGGAACACCTTGCCGTGCCCTGCTGTAGTGGAGGAGTCCTGCCGTGCAGGATTTCTCTGGGTGCACGTCTCTTCCCATGAGCTCCAGGCTGCTGAGGGCACCTCTGCCAGTCCCGGCCGCGTTGGAGGAAGCCGAGCGTCACTGAGCGTGGCTGGTACTCAGGAGAGGCAGGCAGAACCCCAGCACAACCTGGTGAGCATCCCTTGCACCTGCCCGCGGTGCACTGCGCTCTGCTCCCAGCCAAGCCTTGAGACGTTCCAGGGGAGAAGGGTGAGTGCGCTGCGACTCGTGATTTTTTT
>VZTF01009641.1:0-15028 GCA_013397755.1 Cnemophilus loriae | reverse complement strand
GAGCAGTACCGCGGCAGCTGGGACCCACCGACAGCACCTGGGCCCTGGCTCCGCCGGGGCAACACGGTGCGCGGCTTCCGCCCGCTGCCGGCAGGTGAGTGCGCACCGCGGCCGGGGCAAGAGAGGAGAACCCCGTCGGGGCAGGGGNCGGAGCGCTCGGCCGCGGGGCAGCCCCGTGCTCCCTGAGCCGCAGCATCAGAGCATCGCTGGGGTAGTGCCCGGAGAGCTCGGTGGAGGGAAAAAACGAGCGAAGTAGAGAAGTGTCGCTTCCTGCGGGGACTGTTGTGTTTTACGTTATGTCCTGTACTTTAATTATTGCCTTACCGCTTCGGCTCTGCTTCTAGCATCACTGCCATACGATGGCTGGCTGAGTACAATGCGAGGGAGGTGGAGTAATTAGCGGATCTTCTCCGGAATGTCCTATTAGTGGTGTTCTGCACGCGTAGCTTCTGCCGGAACCAAGGGCTGATTTGCACGTGACAGAGCCGTGATACGCTTTGGGGATCCTTTAGGCTGCCTGCAGCGTTCTCATGTTGACAGGTGGTGATAGTACTGACAATGAGAGGCAGCGGCAGGTGAGTTCAGTTGAAGCACGACTCGAGTGTGGTGAATACTTCATCTTGACATCTTTGGAAGGGGCACTTACATCTCTCTGTGATTACACTCTGGCATGCACAGGTAGGTGGTGAAAACGTAAAAACATTTTCCATAAGGGCAGGGGGGCATGTTTAACATGCCAGCATCCCAAAAGAGCCATGTCCTAGCAGAAAGAGAAGAAGTAACTGTCTTGGTGCTGCATCCCCTCCCTTCCCTCTTCTGGTTTTAGTGCATGTGAGCGCCACAAGGGCTAAATGGAACTGCCAGAACCCAGAGATGATGATCATTGGGATGTCCTTCCCTTACCTACTGCATCCCAAAACCTTGCTGCGTGTGGGACAGCTGTCATGTCATACACAGAAGCCCCATTTGCCAGTCTCATACTTTTCATTACACCGGTGCACTGACCCAGCGGCTTTTTCTTAGACAAGCATCTATCAGTAAAACTGAGAGCTGTCTGTGAGTTTCAGTGACTTGCCTCGATTCTTTCCTGTCCCAGCAAAGAGAGCTGGGCGGCAGGCTTCCTTGCTTCTTCGAAGACAACAGTGTACTTCATAGGGCAGCTCTGCGCAGAGATAAAATACCATAAGGAATTGAGTGGCTGTGGTGTCTTAGGGTTCAACCTGCAAGGATTTCTGTCCACAGGAGAGGCTTCAGAGGAGTAAATACCCTGGGTTTGGAGGATTGAGAGCCAGGACTCCCCAGCTGCTGCTCTGACTGAGGAGCTCTCTTGCCTTTCTAATGTGACTTGTTTGCTGTATGAACTCTCGTGTCCATGACTGTCTCTGAATTAAGCCCACCAAAAGAGGGGAGGATATAATATTCACTACAGCCCCCCCCCAAAAGGGGAGGTTGTTAATGATCCCAGCAGAGCAATATTTGCTCTGTTACGCATACCTGATTAAAGACATTTATTGTTCTAAACCTAGAATATTGTTGGTTGAAATCCCATCTCTGTGGTCTTTCTGATTATATTTGTACTCTCACTTGATTTTGGGTGGCAGCAGTCCTATAAACACACTGCTTGCTAATCCCTTTCCTCCTCCTCCAATACTTTCACAGATCAAGTGCCAAAGCAATAAACTGGTTTTAAAACTTTTTTGACACTTTAATAAGTATTTATGCAAAAGATTTAACCAGATAGCTGTTGTCTTTCTCTTGCCATTGGCAGCAACAGAAGCTTATTTTGTGTGGTTATTGATGGCAGAAAAGTCTGTTTCCAGAAAGCCCTTATATCAGATGTTCCTCAGGGCGGTGGGTGCAACGGAAAGGCTTTTTCTGACTTCTTCCTTGGGCCCAACTGCTTGACAAGGCCTGCAATGAAAATGGCACATCCAGCAGTAATTCCTCTTTCAAGGTACTTTGTCTCTGGATCCTCTGCTTTGGTTGTTGCACTCCTTGGCTCCAGATTTCAGTGTCCCACGAGCTTCCCCTTGTCCTTAATGGGACTGCATCAGTTAATTTAACACATGACGTTGCTGTCACTCCTTCACATTTTACCATTCCCTCTGCCAGCCCTTTCAGGACTCAGCCTTTTGTTTGCTAGGAGCAGAAGTTCCCCAAGAATCCTCCTGTGTCTCCTCCATCTACAAGCAAGAGGTCTTGAAGCAAATTTTCAGTGGTTTCATTTGGAGTTTAACTTTGCAATTTAGTCTGTTTTCAGGAGACAAAGTCTTCCTTTTCTGAAACACATCTCTCAAATGTAGCTGTGAAACCTTTCTGTCCTTGCTTTTCCTCTGCAGGAGCGTCTGCTTCTTCTGCAGCACACGGGAAAGGCCTTTGCCAAATCTCCCAGGTAACCCAGTAGACAAATTTTTGAGATCCTGGAGTGCTGTGTGGTGAGACCAAAAGCTCATAGGATTAGTTGAAATTCATCCCTATTTCTAGTCAAAGAACAGCGGTGTTGCATGTGGCAGCTGCGGCCTTGTAACCGACAGCCAACAAAAGCCAGCTAAGACTGATGAATCAAAACAAGCATCCTCATAACTGTTAAAAGCAAGTTTCTCTTTCTGTGGCTCAGTTCTCCGAGGGGATGGGACCAGAGCTTCAGCCCCGTGTGGCACCTCTCTTAAGCCTCCATCCCACACTGCCCTGAAATATCTCACAACTAGGCTGGATGGCTGCTTGTTTGGGCTGGGGGTTTTGGCCACTGATTTTGATGAACGTTCATGCGATCGTTCGGGTAAGTTTGTTTCCCGTTAATCTTGCTAAATTTCCTGAGAGCATAATTGTTCAGTTTGAATCACTCGGAAAAAGGAACCTTTGATGCCTGTGACAAAGCTGAAAAGAAACCCCAGGCCCAAAATCCATGAGGAATGCGGTCAGGATGTACATCTTTCACAGAGCTAACTAAATGTAACTAAGCAGTTACATTTCAGCACCGTTCTCTCTCGTGGACTTAACTGCTCTGATTTGTTTCTCTGTATTTGAGTCAAGGGATGTTCAGCCTGCGATTTCTGTGGCAGCTCTTCTCACTGTTGCAGGACATTTCTAGGATGACACTGGTAGTCTTTGTGTTGCTTTGGACAGGCCTTTTCCAGTTCTTTACCTGTGGGTGCCACAGAAGTGAGTGGTTTTCCATCCGCTGTGGCTCTAAAAGACACATAGGAAGAAGGTCAGGTGGTCTGTGAGCCAGAATGGAACACTTGGGCACTTCTGGCAAGGGAACTCTGAAGCTGCGGTCCTGTCCGCGCAGCGGGGTCTGTACATGACTGTTCTCTCTTCCTGAAAGAGACCTGACCTCCGGCTGGCAGAAATCTGCCTACCTTCAGCACTGCCTCTGGAGGTGTGCTGGTCGCTGCCCAGGCTGAAGATCTGGAGGTCAGATGCAGCACGAAAAAATAAAAGAGAGCGGAAGGATAAAAACCCTCAAATGCAGATTAGGTGTGCTTCTGAAAGCATTTTGAATCCTAGCATCACTTAAGGAACATGGCTTGCAAATGAGTCCTGACTTTAATTCAAAGGTCCTCCTAATGGTGTTACAGTAAAGCTATACAGAGAGAAATTACTTTAAACTCTTTTTTATTGACTGAAGTTCAAGTAATTTCAGGTATTACACCTGCCCCTCGGCTAATTCTTGTGGTTTTAGAACTATGTTCTCCTCCCTTTCAAAAGGCCTTTCTTTGCTTTGTTGTGGTGTGAAGTGCCCACGCAAACGGGGGAAACGGAGCGCCCAGGGAAAGCAGCGCCTCACCGGCTGCCATCAGCCTGCAGAAACCACTCCAGGCCAAATGCTGGCCCCTCTGCGCACCAGCGGTATCAGGGGTTCTTTGCAGCAAGAGCTTTAAAAATACTCAGTCAGGAGGCTTTTTTTTTTTTTTCTCCTTCTGTGTGTTTCTTTGGTTTGGGTTTTTTCTGCTGCACCCCTATAAATACGATGCAAGCAGCAGCCTCCTGGTAGTTTTTAGGAACTTGAAAAGCATTAAGCTGTGATTTGGGCAGATGGGCCCAGATCTGCAAGCCTCTGAGGCAAATGGGCAGGATCTGTAGGTTTGGCCTCTCAGGATCAGACTGAGAATTTGAATTTTCTGGCTTCTATCCTCATGTGTCTCACAGCGGTGCCATGCATGTGAATGACCTGTGTTCACAGTTTCCTGCTGGCTCCTGTTTCTAGAACATACTGATTCAGCATGAGGAGCTCTGGCATCAAAGGACAGGCTGTGCACAATTTGCTTTTCACACATCCAGCCTGCTGCCACCAGCCGAAGTGCAATGGATCGTTGGCTGTGAGGAAGAGGGAGGTCGGCTCTTCCCCTGCCCAGATTTGTGTCCGCTGTGGATGTAGCCCCTTAGCTTACTTGGCTTGCGCTGGCTTCGAGCTAGATATTGTGTTTAGTTTTCACACCTGCTGTGGTCTTCCTGCTTAAAATACATAGAAAAGAGATCAAGTGGCCACTGTGCAGCACACTTATGATGTGCCATTTGCAGATTTGTGGGTTTCATATCATGTAAGTTAGGTCCTGAGTGTGCAGCATTGCGGTTTCTACAGAAGTTCTTTATTTGAGCGGCTGATAGCTTTAACCCGTGGCAAACTTGCTGCTGTTTTGTATCAAGTTGCTAGCTGCTGTGACCTTACCTGCTTTGCTAAAAGAATTAGCAAAACCAGTTTGGCACCAGGTCCTATGCTCGAAAGGGAGAACTGTATCCTGTCTTTTCCTTTTGCACAGTACACAAATTGGTAACTAGGAAGCAGCAGCCAAGTAAGAGGGAAGGTGGGAGAAAAGAGAAAATCTGGTTTCCAAATCTGTTTCTATTGAGGAACTTGTTCCCGTTTCCAGGTCGAGTGAACTTTTGTAGCTGGGCTGTGAACCGATGAGAACAACGTTTTACACCGGAAACGCCGATACGTTCTTAACTGGGCCCTGGCACAAGGGCACCTCTTTAATATCTCCTTTAAATGATGGCTAATGGTGACTGTATAACTAAATAGTCCTCGTTACTGCATCCTTTTTCACCCGTGGGATAGATTTGGCAGTCCATAAAAATGTCAGGGCATCCTCTATAAAGGTAAACACACACCACATGTTAGCAGAATCGTTCCAGCTTATTGATGCCTGAAATCCCCCTTGTGACAGGAATCTATTCGTGCCGGCGATGTCAGTCTTGACAGATAGACTGCACTTCCTTAAAAATACTTTTTTAATGCCAGTCACAGGCCGTCCTTGCAGCTGTGGGTTGGTGCAGGGAGGTGAGGAAGCATGGTCCATGCCCCTGTGATCCAGCAGGTACAGGTACTTCAGCTGCAGTGCCAGGAGCTGGGTTTGAGCTGTTAGCAAATCGTCTGGCATCTCTGGTACCCCAAAGAGGGAGTGCCAGTACATGTGGAGAATAAGGCATTTTTGCTTTAGGTCTGAAGAGACTGTCCCCTTCTTGTGGCCCCGTCCCAGAGAGCCCTGTTGCCATTTGTGCACGAGACTAGGAAGCGGGGCTATCTCAACAAAAGCCTTGCCACGGTGCTGCTGGGCTGTGGGTTTCCTTCGGGCAAGGGGCGAGTGCACAGGTGAGCACAGACGTGCCTGCGGGCCGGGGAGGCCGATAAACCCGCTGCCTGTCCGTGTATGTATACAGGGTATGTACCTTCCAAATGACATGCGACATGAGTACCAACAATGCCATGTCCTCCTTGTCGAGTATCTTTCTGCCCAGCTCGAGGCTGCCGCTTCAGCGCTCGATGCTGTAGAAGCGAGCAGTGCATATGTGCAGTGGTGCTGTGTCTTACCTACTGCAATTCAAAAGAGCTCTGTCATGCAGAGCTTGGTCTTAAGAACTCCTCATCAGTCCATCATTAACATCTGGTGGACGGGAGCAGAGGTTGCTGTTAAAATCTGGCCTCACAGTGTCTGGAAGGCAGCAGTGTGTAGCTTGGTTCCTCGTAATTTTTCTTTCCTTTTTTCTTCTTACAACTTATCCTCTGGAATTATTTCCAGCATAGTGTGTCCTGTGAGCCAAAAGACAAATGTAATGTAATGTAATGAAATTTTCAATGTAATTTTCATTACATCTTCAATGTAATGAAATTTTCCTGAGCAAAAGGTGTGTTTGTAGATATTTTAAAGCTGCATCTTCCTTGGCATGTCTGTCATTTTTAAGGGTAAATTCTAGTCCAGGGAACATTTATTTCAGTGCAGTGCTCATACCTGGGAGTCAGGTGTTGGTGTCGCACAAGGGGTGTACTGGACATGGTACTCTCAAATTTTGATGGAGCCCCAGGTCATGCAGTTGGGTTTCTTGTGGCGGAATCTGATGAATCCACAGATGTCTGTGCTGGCCACTAGTAACTGTTTTTGAGATGATTTTGCAGACGAGAGGTCTGAGAACTCTGAGCTGCTGAAGCTTGGAGGTGGTTGTGTAGGAAAATAGCACCATCTATTGCAAGTGCTTCGTCTTGGCGAAGAGTCACAGGCTGGAAGTGGCTGCTGGAGTTTAGCTTTTAACCAAAACTACAGACTCCTTCTGTGTCTGCCCCATGCTGTCCAGAATTTCTTTATAAACAAAAGAAGCTTCTTTTGTCTTCCAATACAATATGCCAGTTTAGAACAGGCAGGATTTTTTAAGTCGCATTTGTAATAAAAATTAAGATCAAAACTTGTCATTCAACATACAGCAGTGATTTAAATAATAACTTCTTAATGATCTACTCAGTACTCTGCCAAATCACCTGTTAACCTTATTACATGAGTGGTTATAAAGCAAGCAGAGATCAGGTCCTCACGTATGCTTAGTACAGGTGTAATCAAGAGTTGGTTTTGGCGTGAGGAATAAAAAGCGGGATGGAATGCCAAGTAAATCTAGTTCCCTAGGCTTATGTAATAGCTAGAATTTGGATGGGTTTGGTGCATGAGTTTTCAGTGCTTGGGAACTTACCTATGTGCTCTGCCATCAGATCGGGCTGAATGTGTAAACAAAGGTGTCTTCCTTAAATTATTTGGCCTTTCCACTGTTTTTGCCCTGTTCCACTGAAGAAAACATGTAGGTTTTTTCCGTAATTCCATGAAGCAGTGCATCTGGTAAGTCGGGGAGAAGGGTTCTCTCTTTCTAGTGGGACCAGTTCTTGCTTTTTTAATGTATTGATTGGAATACTATGACACAAAAATGTTCAGAAGAGGAGGAAGCTGCTTGGATTGTTGAGGTAGGGATGGCACGGCACAGGGAGAGTACAGGCTTTTGCTAGACTTACCTGAATGGCACTGGCCATTGGGATATTGCAGGCGAGAGGCACAGAATGTCACACAGAACATGAAATTGTCGAAGTCTGTGAAAGATCAGTACTGGCAATGTTTTCACTTGCTCAGGCAAGGGACTTCCCACATTGTTTGGAGGGTAGGAGCCGTGTGGCCGGTCATCTCTAGTCCATGGCCATCTTTGTGCTTGTCATTGCTTGGAAGAACCTTTTGGGGAGGGTTTTGACATGCCATGGTGTCCAAAAAGCGTTTAATTCTGCATGCCCTCGTTTCCCTAATGTGTCAGGATGTTTCCAGCCCTTTGGAGAGGCTGCAGACCATACCTTAGTATTTGAGTTTTCCATACAGCCTGGTTTTACAGCCTAACATTTGGATCTATATTTCTCTTGCTCTGAAGGACGGACGTAACTGCAGCCCAACCAGGAATTTTAGAAGAAAAATTAAACCTTCCTCTCGAGCCTTGCTGTTGCACCTTCTGGGGGTTAGAGTCCCCCATGTGTTTCCCAGACGAGCCTGTGTCAGGAGCCCGTCCCTGGGTTTGGGCGCGGTGCCTGCCGTTAGGCCAGCTTCCTGAATTTCGCAGCTACGGAAAGCGTGCTGTCCCCCGCGTCGCTCCTGCTTGGCACAGGCACATCCCAGGCGTAAGAAGGGTTGTCCTTGGCTTGTTTATCCCTGCACAGACGCAAGGGAGTGTGCCACCCCGCTACCCCTCAAATCTGGGTTTTGGATTGGCTTTCCTTGGGCTACCGAGGATGCTCTAGTACTGTCTGCCTGCCTTCAGCTGTACTGGTAAATACTTTCTGACTCTGGCATGAAAATGGATGACGTGTCCTAGACGGAATGACTAAATGTACCGAGTGTAACTGAGTATTCCAGAGGGAAGCTTCAGGCATGATTAGTATCTGACTTAGCCAAAAGGCTGTCAGAGCAGCCTGTATGTCCTCTGGATGACATTTTTAAATGCCCATATTCTTATCTGAGGATTTCTTTTTCTAGGGAGCCCCGAAGGCCAGGAGACGTACGTTTTTAACTTGACATCACTCACAGAGTCTGAAAACATCTTGTCAGCTTCGGTGTATTATTACATTGGTGATCTGCTGCATGTGAAGTGGAACTGTTCCCAGTCCAGTGGCTGTTCTCATCACAGGCACAGGAAACCTGAAATTCAGATACGTCTTTCAGTTTGGACCTTTCCTTCAGTTGGGAACCCGACTCAGAGCCTGGGACATTTCCTCATAAATGTCTCCTCTGCTTACCAGGACATCCTTTCCTGGCAATGGAAGGATATCACTCGGCTCCTGCATGAAGCAAAGCAAAACAAGGAACTGCTCATCAGTGTTAAAATGGATCTGACCGGCCATCACTCCTGGGAAAGGGCATCCTCTTCCTATGAACCCTACATCCTGATTTACGCCAATGACTCTGCCATCTCAGAGCCAGAGAGTGTTGTCTCTACTTTGCAAGGACACCGTCATCGTCTGGCGAGGGTCCTTCCCAAGCCAGAAAGCCACACGAGGAGCAGCGTCAGGAGTCGCCGGAGAAAGCGCTCTGCAAACATCCTGTTGCCATTGCAGAACAACGAGCTTCCAGGAGCCAAATACCAGTATGGAGAGGATGAGAGATGGGAAGGCAGAAAACCCTACAAGACCTTCCAGCCACAGCTAGCAGACAGGGCCAGGAGTAAGAAAAAGCAGAGGAAGAATCATCTCCAGAAGAGCCAGACTCTCCAGTTTGATGAGCAAACACTGAAGAAGGCGAGGAGGAAGCAGTGGAACGAGCCCAGGTATTGTGCCCGGCGCTATCTCAAGGTGGATTTTGCAGACATCGGCTGGAGCGAGTGGATTATTTCCCCTAAGTCCTTCGACGCCTATTATTGCTCAGGAGAATGCCAATTCCCAATTCCAAAGGTACGGTCTCTATGGATTCTTTTTCACTGTCTGTTACCATAAACTGGGCATTTTGTTTCCCACGTCAGTAAAAGGCAGCCGGTGCCAGTTTGCATTTAGATCTAGGACCTGCCTGGTACCTTTCGCCCCATGCAGCAATGGGCAGTGGTTAGAACATCTAGTAAAGAGATAAGCTTGCAAAGGTAATTAAAAAAACTTAACTTGCTATTAGTTTTTCATCCAGAACCCAAACTGCCATAAAACGTTTCCTGAGTAGTGCTTATGATGTGTGAACTTGTTATTAGCCTGTTTAACAAACAAAATACGAGACAGATCCGGAAAATTGTTCCATAGGCAGCGCTTGTTGTGCCCGAAAGGAGCCCAGAGCCGCACCACAGGCAGTCGGCACAACACGCTCCAGGAAAGCTGTGCACCATGGGAGGCAAGGCTGCCCCAAGGGCAGACAGCTCCGGGCAGTGGCAGGCGTGATTGGGGTGCCCGTCAACAGAAGAGTCGAGTGAATCGCTTCGGTGACGGCCCAAGGGGATCCAAAAGCAATTGGATCCAGGCCCACTCACTTTCAAAATATCATCTGGTTTGTATGAGTTGGTTGTACTTGAGTAGCAGGCGAGGCTGATGTGCTCCTAGCCCTGTAACCTAGACAGATGAACTCTGCTCCAAATGTCCAGTGTCATTCTTAGCAACGTGTAGCCCCTGGAGGCTGCTGAAACTTCAAAGTAGGATGTGGGATTTGAGGCTGGCCTAAAATGAGGGGTATGCACAAGTAACACCTGCAGGAAACATCAGTAAAGGCAGGGCTCTTGGACTTGCTGCAGCGTCTCATTCCAGAGTCTTTATTCCTGCCACAGTGAAGCCAGAGCAGTTGGTTCCAAAATGTACGTGGCATTTCAGTGGCTTAACGAGCCAAGGGACTCACCCTTTGAAAGTGATGGGTGGAGGAATTGTACGTAAGGGGATGGTGCCAGACAAAGTAAGCTGAGGAAGGCGAGGCAGAGGCAGGCTTTAAAGCTGAGGATCACGGCATCTGCTACTACTAAGACTGTGTTGGCAGAAGGATGCTCTGACCCTCAGGCAATGACAGGCTAGTCTGTGCCTGGGGGTATATAATGTTCCCTTGCCGAGGGTGAGCTCCTAGAGTTAAACAGCCTGTTCGGTAATTAAGAACAGATGTGCCCCCCCTCACCTCCAGATTTTCAGGCCTTACCCATGCCCTGGTTCTAGCTAGCTGGTGTGACTACTGTCAAACCCACACGTGTTGGGAGTGTGACCTGGCGCAGAGCTTGCGGGCCAGGCAGACGCTCTCGTGGTCAGGAATGAGAGATTGTAGCTGCCACTGTGTGCCCCGCTCATAACCCAGCTGCGATGGCGTTCTGCAGGGCAGCCAGGCTCGTGAGGGCCGAGCAGCTTGGCAGGTGTGGCCCGACCGCAGCTGGGCTCTCGCAGGCTTTGGCGCTTTGGAGACAGCTCGGCATTTTTATCTCCTGCTGGCCCTCTCAGCCTCCCCTGCTTTTCCCCTCCTCTGAGCAAACTCCTGCATGCTGGATGGAGCATAGGCGGCCCGCAGGCAGCGGCCTGACTCACCCCCTCGTGCGGGGCACTATGGCAGTTCAGTACTCCCAAGGTCATTTGGGGTTCCTGAGAAGCACAGGACTTCGGCTTTTGCTCCGGTCACGGTTAAACTCCCGCTGGCTGAAGCAGCCGTGTGCCGAAGCTGGGTGCACCCGAAGGAGTGGCGCAGCGTGCTCAGCGCAGGCTGGGGTCAGTGAGGAGGATGTTCTCTGCTGTATGCCACCCATGTCAAACAGAGATACTTCTTTTAGGACAGCATGTGTCCAAGCTGTTCCCACTGAAAGCTGAGGCTGTGCTTGAAATCCGATTGGTGCTGCTTAGCTTGAAGTCGGTTTGGTGCAGTTTAGCATTTTGGGGCTATGGGTTCCATATCTGAAGGAGAAGGTTTATGATGAGAGGTTACATGGCATATTTGGAGACCTGATTTTAGTTTCGGTACTACTGGCTACAGGAAATAGGATCTCAGTAGGTGTTCTACCTTTTGGTGTGTGAGCAGCAGGCTCAGGACAGCTGTTGGGCTCCCAGTTATTTTTAGGGAGAATGCTGCCCAGCAGCTCAGTAAGGAAACGTGGCTGGGTGCTACCACAGCTTTCACTTCGCTTTGAAGGCAGAAATGATACAGAAATCTGAGTTGTATGATAATCTAAGACATGCTTTTAAATCCTTGGCTGCTACTTCTGAGGAGTATAGGTACTCTTGAATTCAAAACAAACCAACAGAAATGTCTTTCTTGAGATGAGCTTAGATGGAGACTTAAAACTTCATGTACTGATGTGCTGCTCGAACGACGTGACGAGCTGGAATTTCACAGTTACTCCTGTGCTTTTCGCAGGTCCATATCTAACCCTTAATTTTTTTAATCTGGATTTTTTCCCAGAAACAAATCACCTCTCGTCGCAGCAAAACTGCAAATTGAACATTTGGCCAAAATGACCTTGTTGTGTATCTTTCCCAGTGACATGTGATGGGGTACACACTAGACTGTGTTGATTCCCAGATTCTGTGTGGAAGAAACACTCTACAAAACAAACCAAAGGTCTCTGGCTAAAGGCTGTATCTTGTGCATTTCTCATGCCCACCTATCTCTTGTACAGATGCTTGGATCTGGAAGCCTTTCAGGGTTCCGAGGTAAAACTTTGTGTTTTTCATTTCTCTGTGTTGGTTTTTTATTTTTATGAGCACCTTAATGGTTTCTGGTTTTGTGACCATAGCAGTTATCTCACCAGGCAGATTTGCTTTCTGTTCAGAGCAAACTCAAGCGTGTCCCTTTTTATAAATTTAGGAAACTTTGTCCTTTGGAATTTCTTCTCTAGAGGAAAATGTCACTTTAGTAGGAGGTGCAGCTGTCTCGGAGGCTTAGTTCCTCAGCAGTGTCACTGGCTACAGATGTTCCAGCTGAGGGGTCTCCACAGGGCCCTTCAACAAAGCAATTTTCTTGTGGAGTACATGAATCCTTGGCAGCGTGGGTGCAGTAACGTGTTCTGCCATGTCTTTCTCTTGCAGGCCATGAAGCCATCCAACCACGCCACCATCCAGAGCATTGTGAGAGCTGTTGGAGTCGTCCCCGGCATTCCTGAGCCTTGCTGTGTTCCTGACAAAATGTCTTCTCTCAGTATCCTATTCTTTGACGAAAACAAAAACGTGGTTCTGAAGGTGTACCCCAACATGACAGTGGAGTCCTGTGCGTGCAGATAACGCCTTGCGAGGCCCCTCGGCAATGCCAGGGTCATCGCTTGCTCCTTGGGGAAGGGGGTGGGCGGGGGTCTCATCATACCCACTTGATGTTTGCACTGCCAATGCATTTCCTTTGGACACAAAAGAGAAAATGTAAAGAAATCCAATCAATGAGAATGGAAATGGAATGGATTCTGAATAGTGATTCCAAGGAAAGTGAGTACAAGCTTCATTCGTCTGTGATTTTGACCGAGACACAAGGCTTGGGAATGGGACCTGACTGTACCTGTTGAAATCGAGAGGTGAAAGAAGAATCTGCAGATGGTTGAGACTGCCCGAAGGACATAGTGATCTACTTTTGTACAAGATTTTGGAAGCAGCACGATCTGTTAATTCTTATCTCTGTTCTAATGGTGACTAATGGCGGGGGCAGGTTAGAAATGCAATAGTCTTCATTTTAAAGCTCGTTTTCTTGCCTTAGGTTATAGAGTAGTACAGCAAGGTGGCAAAACAAATCTGACATCCTAAGAGCCGTAGATAACCTGACTTGAACGTGCATCTTCTTGGTACAAGGTTACCCAGCTTGTGTGGGAGTTCCTTTTCACTTACAGCTCACTGCTGTAATTCAGCTCTTCGGAGCTCAGCGGCCCCAGGCAGAAGCACTCAGAACAGGACTGCTGAGTGCATCACTCTTGATTTCTCAAAGGCTCTGTCGTTTCTTTCATGGAAAACCTTTCCTGCTAGGGAAACTCAGCAGGCCAGGGGTATGAAAATGTCACACTCAGTGAAGTGTCCGCGTGACTTGTTCACCACACGTTCTAGAACATACTTGCAAATAATCTGTGGGTTGTCTGCCTGCAAGGACGTTGTAGCCAGCTTGTGGAGTGGCCTCTTCTCCCAGGTAACAAGCGACAGAACCAGAGGCCATAGCCTCAAGCTGCACCAGGGGAGGTTCAGGCTGGACATTAGGAAGAGTTTCTTCAGGGAAAGGATGGTCAGGCAGTGGAAGAGGCTGCCCAGGGAGGTGGTGGAGTCGCCTTTCGTGGAGCTGTTCAGGAAAGGACTGGATGGGGCGCTCAGTGCTCTGATTTAGCTGGCAAGTTGGTGACCGGCGCTTCCGTACTCTGGGGGCCCTGAACTCAGCAGCAGCAGCAGAGTGTCACTCACGGCGCAGGGCTGGTCCCAAAGATCGGCACCCTCGACTGAGGAGAGGCTTGTGTGTTTGCAGGAGACTGATGGGTTGTTTAGTGGCTCCTTTTTGCTTTCAAAACCAGCCTTTAAAAATGAATTCTGGTGAAAGGTTCATCTGTGTACAGACTGTCAATTTAAAAAAATGAAAATCACCCCCCAAAAAAGAAAAATTATTTTGTATATGGAAAGAAACTTCTACAGATGCTTCTAATTTATTTTATATCTGTGGCCCTCCTAATGTATCCTTCTTTATCTCAGCACTCTTTAAGCCATGCAATTTTCCCTGTCAGTGCAAAGCCGAAGGGCCAGGACTGTGCGGAGCTCCGAAGGACAGGTGCACCCGCAGCGCCACGGGCGTTTCACTGCTGGTGGACAAGCGTGTCTGCTCTGTGTTGTTTGCCTCCAGTGATAGGGACGTTCTGCTCGGAACTCTGGACAAATGTAAAATAAAATCACTTTTTAAAATGAAAAACCCATGCTTTCCTGTGTGGCACTCAGATGTTTCCAAGAACATCGAAATCCAGTGCTCGTTCCCGCCCTTTGTCGCGCGGTCAGTGGGGGCGGAACGGGAACCCCCGTGCGCAGTGACGTGTCCGATGCGTCACGCGGCGTGTCAGGCGCGATGGAGCCGGGCAGTGTCGCGCATGCGCTCTGGTGCCACACGCGGGTCCCGGCTGCGGCAGCGGCGGGCGAGCGCTGTGGTGATAATGGAGGAGGGCGGCGGGTGCCGTGGCTGCAGCGAGGTTGAAGGTGGGCGGAGAACGGCGAGTCCTGGGGAAAGCCCTGAGGAGGGCGGCGGCGCCTGCGGAGGGCGGCCCCGGAGCAGAGCCGGGCGGGAGCGAGCGGCGGGGGCTGCGCGGGGCTAAGGCGATCCACGGAGCACGGAGCTGGGAAGGAGCTGCGGGGCTGGGGCTGCCCGGCAGAGCCTTTCCTGGGAAACCAGATCTGGAGTTGCCCCCACCTCGGCCCCGTGGCGAGCGGCAGCGCAGCACAGGGGATTCCTCTCTCGGTCCTTGTTTCCCTCTTTGTCTCTGTATCTCGCTGTCCTTGCCGTGTGTTTAGCACTCTGTCTTTTTCTCTGTCCTTCTCCATGCCTCACTCGTGTTCCTTTTTATTCTCTGTGATGATCCCTGTTGTGCCACTGTTTCTCGCTGGATCCTTGTGTCCCATTCCCTGTCCCTGTTCTTTTTTAATCCCTCTCTGTCATGCTGCCNCGAGCGGCGGGGGCTGCGCGGGGCTAAGGCGATCCACGGAGCACGGAGCTGGGAAGGAGCTGCGGGGCTGGGGCTGCCCGGCAGAGCCTTTCCTGGGAAACCAGATCTGGAGTTGCCCCCACCTCGGCCCCGTGGCGAGCGGCAGCGCAGCACAGGGGATTCCTCTCTCGGTCCTTGTTTCCCTCTTTGTCTCTGT
>VZTF01009640.1:31722-42187 GCA_013397755.1 Cnemophilus loriae | reverse complement strand
AAAGAAAAGAAAAGAAAAGAAAAGAAAAGAAAAGAAAAGAAAAGAAAAGAAAAGAAAAGAGAAGAAAAGAAAAGAAAAGAAAAAAAGAAAAGAAAAGAAAGAGAAACCAGTGACCTTAAAGTGCATTAACATCTTTTTTGTTCTTTTTTTCTTTTTCTTGTCACTTCAGGTCTATTTCTTAGTTACCAATCACAATGATGACACCACCTCTACTTACATTTTACAACCACCAAACTATAATGACGTGAGAGTTCTGACCAGCATTTTCTCCAGAATCCTGGGGACTCGGCCCTCCAATGTATTCCATGTATTTTGGTAAACTCTAGGTAGTTTTTATTCCAGTGCCAAACTCTCCCTCGGTGTTTCTTGACTTTTGTTTGATTTTTACAGAGTTTAAGCATAAGTGGCTTCCACTCACAATGCTTTGCAGTTTTTAAGTAACCTCTAATATATTTGAGAAAATTCTCTTGTTTCCCAAGAACAAATAGCCTGAGTTTCCAAAACACAATGTGAGCGTCAATCTCATTGTTCAATCACATTGTTCAATGTTCAGCATGGAGTGCTTGCCTCCAGCTGAGCATGCAGACCTTCAGCTGAGTCAGAGCACATCTGCTGTCTAATAAAAATTTCACTTCTTAATATTCTGCTGATCTGGACTGGGTGCCGGGGAAACACTGGCAATGAGCGGCAGCTCCAGTGCAGACGGAGCAGCCAAAATGCTGCTTCAGGACACAACTCTGTCTCTCTATTTGCTTTAGAACTTAATTAAGAGGCAATTCTAGTTCATAAGACGTTATACTACAAGGCTGCTGATTTATTAGGCAGACATTCAGTAATGTGATTGAATGTTCTTGTACTCAGTGGATTAACTACAAGTGTGTTGTGCCAGGATGACTGAGAAATTGAAAGCTTATCTATTTCAGCCTGCTGCTGGGGTCCCTGGGTGAAACTTTTTCAGTGGGCTGTGCAGGTTCCTGAACTGCAGGATTGAAATTTTCTATGATACAATCCTTCACAACAGTATTCTAATTTTTTATACATACTGGGTTTCCTTTTATTTTTTTTCCCCCTACTTCAGCTTTTAAGTAGTTTGAAATCTAATGAAGGGGACCAGAAATTGTCTGTATGCTATAGGATGTGTGAGAACTAGAATAAACAAGTCCCCAAATACAGCAGTCACCCAAAACTTCATTCTTTGTTAGAAATCAGTTTCCATTGTGGACAAAGCTCTATTTGTCCTCAGAAAGCACAGTTTTTTCCCCATCCCTGCCTGTTACATCTAGGCTCACCTTCCAAGTGTCTAAGGATGAAAAGTCTCAGGGGTTTGAGAAAAAATTCTCAAGCCTCAGTATTCTTCCTTTCTGAGCAGAGACATAAATAAGCATTTTCCCTATTGTCAGAGACGAGGGTTTGTAGCAGCTGGTGTGCAGGTAGTGCTTTCCCCAGCAGGCACTCCAGGCTCCAGTAGAAAGGGGCTTCAAACCAATCTCTCCAGCCTTTCATCTCATGCTCACTGCTTCAGTGACCACAGTCTAGCCAAGAGTGACCTTTTGCAATTCCATCCAAACTCTGAGCTACCTAAGATCTGATGAGGAAAAGAAATGCTGAGTGTATTTCACTCATGGGAGGAGATACCCACACCAGAGTAAGAAATGCAGGACACTGTTTCAGTACAGTGTCTGTGTTCTTCGCTTTCCCTCCTATCTAGCCAACTTTAGAACTTTTCCCAGATGATTTTTGAAAGGATTGCAGCACTCAGCCATGCAACTCCTCTGAGAAATCTCCTCTCTCTGAGATCATTTTTAGTACCTGCTGTGCTAATCTTGCTTTGTCAAATACATCTCTGAAAGTGCCTGCCAAACATTTCTGAAATACAACCCAGTTGGAGGAAGCATCACTTCTTATGTGGGGCAGACAGGTAGTCTGTTCTGAAATCTATGTTCAACACAGGATTGTTAATGGAAATTGGAAAGAAAATATGGATGTGAACGTTTCCCATCACTTGATGAGAAAAGAGGGTTAAATAAAATCTGTTGGACCTCTCAGATTTACAGAATAGAATGAAATCATTCCTGCTCTTCCACCTAACCAGTGGCAGGAAACTGGTTTTGCACTTACTGTGCTGTCCAAAATTCATCTTCTGGTAGCAGGCTAAACTCTAAGCTGGTATTATTATGACTGAGAAACTGTCTCTGAGAGTTTAATTCTTTATTCTGTTAAGCAGAATATCAGTCCTGGTCCCTGTGGAATAATATTTTTGTCCAACTTGCTGACAGAGGAGTTAAAATTACTTATATCCACTCACCTTTTGGGTAAGGTAAACTGCTGCTGCAGGAGTTTGTGGGATTATTTACAGGATGGGATGGACTTTGAGCTTGGCTTAGCAGGTGTTCCTCACTCAACCTAGAAGATGCAAAAACACAAGTGAGGTTCCCTGATGAAAAAAGGTCATGTAGAACAAGGTGATTTGGTGAACTATGAGGAAATCTTCTGCAGGTGAGAGCTGAAATTTGATGGTCAGTTTAAATTGTTTGAAGGGTTGGGGCTGACATCTCTGACAACTGAGAAGAGCTCACAGCACATCCATCTACATCCTCCTCTGGTCTGGAGGAAAAGTTTGGCTGAGGAAGAGGACTGTTTTGCTGTGCCCTGCAGGGAAACATTTGGACACCCTCATGATTTTCTTGTTACTCATCTCCTGCTGGAGAATTTGGCTGTGAGGTAAAGAGACCAAGTCTGCATGGCTTACTGCAGATGGCTATGTATAACAAAACTCAGTGAAAAGAGGTCAGTACAATCATTTAGACCACCCAGAAAATCATCCAAACTGACTGGTTAATTTTGGTTTGGATTACACCAGAACATCAGCCAGGCAGTGCAGCTCTCTTCAAAACTCAGCACTTTCCTGAAAGTGGCAACACGTTGGTGACACTGTGAGGAATGGAGAATGTTCAGAAAGAGGGTTTCATCGTGGAACAAGCGAAATGCAGACATTCAGAACTGGCTGGTGTGCAGCTCGTGCTGATCACCAAGCCCAGCAGAGGCATATCCATTTTCTGAGACACAAATGATTAGCAAAAGCTGTCCCTGGAAGAGCAAGAATTCAGAAACACACTGCAAGGGCTCTGGAAGGGAAAGGGAATGCGTCTTCAACAGCTGGTTGGACAGATAACACATTAAGAGTAGTTTAAATAAGAGCGGCACTGCCAGTGGGGACTGACTGGGCTCTACAGACTGAGCTTGTGCTCTGAACAAGATTTCCAGGGGTGAAGTCTGTGGTATAAGTGCAAAAGATTTCCTGATTGTCACAAGTGAGGAAAGAAAGACACAAAACCTGAAAAGGGTAGACATTAAATAACTCTGGAAACAAATTTAGCAACCACTATGAACTTTGTTATTGCCAAACAGACATGAAACAAACCAACCAGCCAAAGAAAAAAACAAACAAGCTCACAGATTTGTTTAACAAGTATAATATTTAATTGACTGAATTTAATTAATGCCAGGTTTAATTAATGCCAGTCAGCTGAGGATCTGGCAGTGACACCAGCAGTGACTGCATTTGCTACAGCAGTACTTGTGTGCAATGGGAAACCTAAACCCTGGAGAACAATTTTGTGAACTTCTGCCTTCTACCTTGTGTTTCTGTTATGATCCGTTGTCAGCACTAGATTAAAGGCCATGATTTTTTGTATTTTTTAAAAATATTTCTATGAAGTAATATTCTTTTAATTCACACAGTTCAAATGCCTAACCTGAACCAAAGTTACAGCTTTACTTAGAAGGCAATTATGACATGAGAGTGAGCAAATGATTATAAAGGTCACTGTCCTGTCAAACCACAAGGTACGACCAAGCTGAAAGCTTGGACCCACCTGTACATTTTGGATTTACTTTATTCTTCTAGCAATAAACACTTGTAATGTTAAAACTTCCATTGCTGTCAACTAGGAAGGATGCTGTGTGATTTAGAAAAATAGCTCAAATTTCCTCCTGATTTCTCCTGTCTCTGACCTGGAAGGGGAAGGAATATCTTTTATTCTCATGAACGCTTTCTTAGGCTTCTAAAATAATATTGTAGAGAAAAGCTTAGGGCAAAGATAGCAGAAGAGATTAACTAAATGTATATGAGCATAATAAAACCTTCTCTTTCCTTCCAAGTAGCCTTTGTCTTAAGCCACAAGGAATCTACACAACATTATGTTAATTATCTTTCATCTGGCGGCTGCGCTTCACTGGTACAAGGAGGGCTATTCAAGTGTTAAAGATTGGTTTTCTAGGGCTGTTTAAGATGCCCTTGCACAGCCTCTCTGGTCTCCTGCTGCACTGCAGAAAGGTGTTTATACCTGTCCATTCTGTGAACCTCAGGCCATTGCAGCTGACTGGGTGAAGAGAGATTAAACCACTGGATTAGAAAGCCCAACAACTTCCATTTGCCTGAGGGGTCATTTCCATTCTCCAGTGGGACCAAACCACTCAGATGTCTTTGCCAAGACAAACACAGCTTTAGGCTGAATGCACAACAGCTCAAATTTATTATTTAATGTGTAGTTTTCCAAACCAGTTTCCAGCTACAATATATTGGTGGATTATTTCATTCTCTGACTCCTGTGCTTCAGCTTTCCAGTGCAGAGTGTGGGATTCAAGACTCGCACCATGAAAACAGCAGGTTCTCCATCTGAGGACACACGCACATGCTGATCAAAAGCATCCACAAGTTCAAGAGAGTCTGAGGCAGAGACTTTTTCCTTGTCTTTCAGTCCTTCCAAAGCACACATCAACACTAATGATCTGTGACTGAATGCAATCACATTAAACAGTAATAGCCTTGTGATGAGTGGTGTGGACAAACTTAGCAATAAATACTTATTGTTGTTTTCATTCTCTGGTCCTTCCCCATATACACAAAGTGGGAAAAAATCCTAATGCCTTTCTGCCCCATGTTGAAATCCTCCTGCCAGTGATGTTCAGCTGTTTTCTGGCTCAGAAAGTCCCTCCTGGCCTTCAAAGCTGACCCAACAACCTGGGATCTGTGTTGTGAATATTCTGGCAGTGACACTCTCCTTTGAAGGGATTGTTTTTGGTTTTATAACTCTGTTTTCCCCCCATCAGCTATTGCCAGGGTTTTTCCATACTGCCTCCAGTGAAATTTCATCAGCAGCATTTGGATGCCCCACTGACAGAGGAGTCCCTTCTCACTCTGTGCTGTGGGTTGGCAGAGCTGAAGGAAGAGGATGTGATCAGAGCAGTGCTGAAAATACTGCCATCATTTCTCATGCTGCTGTCAAGAGCTTAACAGGGTGGTGAGGGAGAAAGACACAGGAAATTAAAAAAACCCCATGTTCTAGATATTTATGAGTAGGTGTGTGGCACAAGTGGGGTGCCAGAGACATGGAGTCAGAATTGTTCAGCTTGGGAAAGACCTCTAAGACTGAGTCCAACCTTTAACCCAGCACCACTATCTCACATTCACCACTAAACCATGTCCTCAAGTGCCATAGCTGCACGTTTTTTGCACAGTTCCGGGGCTGTTGGCTCTACCATTCCCACGAGCAGTCTGTTCCAATGCTTTACAACCCTTTCTGTGAAAAAAAAAAGTTTCCTCAGGACCAATCTAAACCTGCAATGGCACAGCCTGAGGCCATTTCCTCTTATCCTATCACTCATCTAGGAGAAGAGACTGTCTCCCACCTCACCACAGTCTCCTGTCAGGGAGCTGTAGAGAGCGAGGTCTCCCCTGAGCCTTCTTTTCTTCAGGCTGAGCCACCCCTAGCTCCCTCAGCTGCTCCTGGTGCTCCAGACCCTTCTCCAGCTCCATTCCCTTCTCTGGACTCACTCCAGCCCCTCAATGTCCTTCCTGAATTGAAAGCCCCAAAACTGAACACAGGGTTTAAGATCATATTTCATGCCAGCTGGAAGACAGACCTGTGTTTGCTAGGAACTAACCCAAATACTGGCATGCTTTCTGACCACTGAGCCATCACAAACCAGTTCCACACATGTATAGGTAAAACTCTGAGAAAATTCATTTCCTGGGTACGGAAGTTAGTCTTTTTAAACTGCCCTGAAGTTAGGTCCTCAGAACCTGCTGCCTTTGAACATCCTGTAGACTGGAAAAATGCAATTTGGTATATCAGAAGTAGTAAAGAGTATTCTCACTCTAATAGCTTTAGGAGAGTTTAGGAAGAGACTCCTGTAAGCAAGGAGAGATGTGTCCTTTCAAGAGCCTGTGCCATTTGAACCTAATGGTTTTACTTGTCCCCTTCTTGATCCTCACCCTCTTCACTGAGATGTGGAGATCCTAAATTGTCTCTTTGAGGTAGGCAGCATCCTGAACTGTGTGCCTCCAATCTGAGTGGTGACAATATCTCCTCAAGCAATCAGGCAGAATATTGTCTCTTTCCTGACAAAACTCTGTATCCAGTAGCCGGACCTTAATCTGTTGATTTTTGCACTACTAGAGCAACTCCAGAAGGAAATTGCTACTTTATTTGAACTGGCCAAACAACACACTGGTAGCACCCGAAAGGTGGTGCTTTGAGCTGCAGAGACTTCCCAGAACATGAAATAAATGTCTCACCACATTGTCTGAGAAGAAAAACAATTTTCTTGCCCTGCTAATAAACAGCATGTGTTCTTCTAAACAAGGTGGTCAACTAAGTGGAACTTTAGCCCAGTCCAGAGCAAACATTCTGACATCGGTCAGAATGTTAGAGGACATAAAAGATGGGAAAATGGACATTTGAAATGAAAAAAATTGTAAGTGTGAGGAGTGATATTTGCCTACACTAGATACCACCATTGTAAAATGCTCTAGTGGGTTTGACCTTGGTCTGCATTTATGTATTTTATCTCTGTGACATGTAGCTACAGTGCACAAGGAGTTTAATTCTTTCCTTAATACTGTTATGATTGCAATGGAGAAGATATCTTTAATTAAAGGGGAAGCAACTTGCTAATTCTTCTTTCTTAAGATACACTTACTCACTGAAACTCACTGAACTTTCCATTGCTTTTAAAGGCTACCTAAGAGCTCTAAATGCAAAGCGTGAAATAAATGCTAGTGATCCTACTGAGTCATTTTTGTGTCCAGCAGTGCCATGAGCCTTTCCTTGCTCTGACCATGATAGAACTGAGCCATTTACTGGACTTTGTGATAATTCAAACACGAACAAAAGCAACCACAACAAAAAAGACATTTTTGCAGCTCTGTATAAATCTATTGGTTGCTGGGCTTGCAAGGTTTGATTTCAGCTCCAACTTGTTTAAATACTTGGTTCAGATCCTCTGGAGTAAAAAATTGGCAGGAACCAGACTGAAAGCTCTCCGGGTTCACTGAAGTTTTGCTTTCCTCCACACAGGTTCTGGGAAAGATTCTACAGTGAAGAAGCTGAATAAAACAAAAATTTCATTATTAAACCTCTACTGGTAAGTTAAATAATCATGTCTAGCAACATCTGGCTTATTCTTACAATCAATAATTCCCCAAATTAAGGATTTCCTGTTGCAGTATTTAACTATGTGAAGCTAAGAAAAAAATGAAAAGCAAAAGCTGGAAGGAACATCTGTGTTTCAAATAATCTTGGGAGATGGGATCAAAATAAAGAGTTTTAACTGTTGCATGCCGCTATTCTGCCCTGTACTACCTGCATCCTGTACAAGCCCATGGTAATGACACGTTCTGTTTCCATATCCATTTTCCTCACATCCGTGAATGTATCTTTCACTATCATTAAAAACAAGGGACGGATGCAAAAATAAATTCTGCAATACCAAATGGATCTGTGCTATAGCAAGGAAAGAAAGGTCTGTAATAGCATATCACTTCCTCATGCCAAGGAAGCTGCTATTGCTAATCAATCAAAAAGTCTGTTGTCAAATTAATTTTCAGTGTTACTGCAGATACTGTGTCAATGTCAGCCTTAAATGAGCATTTTTTTTTTTACACAAGAAAGGGGGAGAGCACCAAGATCTCTCTGCCTGGAGATCCTTTCCTATAAAAGTGGCAGAGTTGTTCTTGAGTTATGTATGTTAATTGCCTGCACTACTACAGGTAGGGGTGGGTAAGATATTTCATTGACTGAAACAGCAACAAATGTAATTATGTTGCAGTTATTGATTTATTTTTCTCAGTCATGATTTTTATCATCTCACTTTACTAGTTTTTTTTCTGTCAAGAGCCATATTTTGAAGTATAAGAATTTCATTCACCTCTTCCAGTAAACATTTCTTTCCAAGTAACTGATTGCTGTATGCATTGACTCAAGCTATTAAACAGAATAGTTCTTTTTATTATTGTTATTTTATGCATGCAATTTAAGCCAAAGTGTTAAAGAATGGTACACATAAGTTGAGAAGCTGCAAATGTTTGAATCTAACTATTAAATATTCAGACTCCTAAAGTCAGTGCAGGTTCATGCAGGCTCATTCTTAAGGTTAGATTGGAGGATGTGTGCATGAGGCTGTGACACAGAGTCTTTGGAGAAGAGCTTTTACTTAGTGAATTAATAGAGAGCAAGAGGAGCAGAGCCCTGATCTTGATGGATCTTCAGCTACAAGTTTTGGTTTTCCTTATTTGTAAGAACAGTCCCCTTACACTTGTCCAAGGGAAATGAGCTAACATGTTCACCTTTACAGTGATTTAATAATAAATGTTTACACCATTCCTTCATCACTGTTCACATTTGTGTTGAAAGGTCATCTATGCCATGCAAATTTCATGTTAAATTAAACTGCTCTTGATTTTCCTAGAAGGAAAAAAACCAGCTACAGATTGGCTGGCAATTCTCTTCTGCACCTGAACCCCTGCTGGCCTGGCAATAATTTCCTGATATGTGATTATCATCATTAACACCTCCAGCCACATTTATGGGACCCAAATGGGAGAGGAATTCAAATTTCCTGGCATTACTGGACACCTTTAAGGTGTAGACAATGCTAAAGTGTTCTTCAAGCAGAAGCAGGAGACGAGGTCAGAAATGTGAAACTGAAGTAGCTGTTGCGTAAGCCTCTTCTAAAAGATACAGAAAGTTTATATGCTTATCAGATGAACGGCTTTTGCAACACTGCAGTTTCAGAGATGTTGTTTCTCTTTGACTTTCAGGTGGACCTGAGATTCCTCAGCCACCAAAGGAAGCTGTTCTGGGGGAGATAAGTGTGGCTCTGCCCTGTGGGTCTGTGTTTCTGGTCTCTCACTGCCCCTGGAGACCTGCTAAATCACATATTGATTTCAGCTCCTTCTTATCTCTAAGGAGTGAGATGGACTCAGAGGATTTCTTAGATGAAGCAACAAAATCATTTCTTACCTTTCAGAGCTATGAGGTAGAGAGGGAAGAGAATGGGCAAGGAGGCAGAAAGCCCCAGTGGGAAATTAGACGGTGCTGTGAGGACACAGCCCATGGTCTTACCTCATATCCTTGCCACCAGCAACAGACTCTGGCATCCACAGCTGAATAAAAGACAAGGCAATAATTATAGCTAGCAAAATTATTTTTGACAAATGCTGTCTTGTTTGGAAAGCACGTCATTAATTTATTCCAGTACTTGCTGTTGCGCTGCCTGGCTGGTTTGTAAACCATTATACACCAATTTCTTCTTGTTTCTACGAGCAAGAGTGAAATCAGGTCTCTTGTGCTTTGCTTCACAAAATAAGAATTGAAATTAGAAGAGCAATTTTTGCTGTTCCGAAGCCCTTTCATAATTTTTAAATCAGATTTATTAATACATTATGTTAACGAATACAGAATTTCCCTATTCATGTGTGTATTGTTCTGAATACACAACCCTATGGCCCCAAATATATATTCTTAAACTGGTTAAATTCACAGAACACAAATGTACAAACATCCTCACTCCTCCAAAATGTCTTTGGATATATGCAATAATGTATGTACAGTCTCAGTAAGGGGACGGAAAGACCTTGTGTTTCAAATAAAAATAAAAAAACATAAATAAGGCTTAGTCCCCTAATCAAAATGGCTTTGAGACTTCTACCTATGTTTTTACAGTGCACTGAGACAGAGTTTGAAGCTTATTCTATTCCCAGTGTGGGGGATTTTGTTGTTTGTGGTTTTTTTGGATTTTGTTTGTTTGTTTGTTTCTGGGGTTAAGGTTTTTTTGTTTTCCATTATTTCCATTATTTCAGGCTATGACACTGTGCTCTGAAGTGCTGCTGTTTGCCTTTTACAGGAGAAAGCCACACTAGAAGAGATTTACCAGAGGTGTCTTGATCAGAACAACCTGTCAGACTTGATACAGCTCCTTCAAGACTCTGGATATGACTTACCTGCAAAATGAAATCACTGAGCCCACTGCAGCAAATTGGCTTAGAGTGGAATCAGTGGTGCACTAAAAAGAGAGAGGAGCCTTGTTGAGAAGAAAGACCTGAGAGAACCCAGAGAGAAGACAATTAGAGAGAAAATGGAAAACAGAGGGTTGCTTACTGCTGGTTTGAGCTGAGGGCACT
>VZTF01009640.1:13235-31380 GCA_013397755.1 Cnemophilus loriae | reverse complement strand
AATTTCTGCAAACAAAAATATTCTTATGCAAAAACAGTCAGTAGCAAGGGTGAAAGAATAATGTCCAACAGAAAAGAAAATAAAGGGAAGGGAAGGGAAGGGAAGGGAAGGGAGGGGGAAAGGGGAGGGAAGGGGAAAGTGGAGGGAAGGGAGGGAGAAGGGGAAGGGGAGGGGAGTTTATTCCTAGCAAGAAGAAAAATAATGCATCGAGGCAGTGATGCTTATCTTCCACAAATGGATCCAGGAGATAGTACTGAGGTGCCCTTCAGAAAGGGGGAAACATATTTCAAAGGTCATCTGAACCATTTTCCTCCAAAACCTACTTTCTGGGAAAAAAAACCCCACAAGTTTCCATAGCAACAAGGATTTCCTTGCCAAAGACTTGCTCTCCAAGAACATACCCATTATGGCATATTTATCCCTTTAGTTCTGTGCAAGACTGTGGTAACTAAAAGCATTCATTACTGCTCAGTCCCTACATTTGCGTATTGTTTTTAGCTCTTGATTATGTGAACAATAACACACTTAATGGAAGATAGTGCAACTTTTATTGCTGCAGTTAAGGTAGCATGACAATGACAAATGAGAAAAATATATTTAAAGTAGTAATGAATCTTTTACAGAACTTCTATCAAGAGTACTTCGTTTTGTTGGTGACCCCATAAATAACGGATTCAATTACCATTCTCTTGTTCCTTCTAGCTCTCTGAAAGCATTTCACATCGTTACTTTATCTGAAACAGTTATTTATTTCACATTAGAGATAAGCAGTGCTTTTTACACGGCTAACAATAACTAGTAGATGTTGATGCTCAGCCAAATTATTTTATAGACTTGGAAATTAAATGTATCCTGTCACTGTCTCTGTTTTTTTTCTCTGCAAGGGAAGGCCCATCAGTAAATATCTAAAGAAAACTTTTCCTCAGCTAAGCTGGAGCCTTGGCAGGCTGTCTGTGGGGCTGTGCAGAGACAGCAGCCTTGGTTTTGTTTCCCGGTGACTGTGTCCAGCCTCTGCTGATCAGATATTTGTACCTCTGCATAGACATGACAGGAGCAGTGCTGCTCAGGCTCTGTGCTCCCATTTGGCCCCCACACAGCAGCTAAAGCCCTTCCAGGAGCTGGTAGCTGAGTTTGTAGTTGTGAGCATCAGGCAAAAGTAATTTGCTTTATCTTCAGAATGCACTATTTACACACCATACCAAAAGCTTCAAATGGCACTTGTTTAGATGTTTCTAGAATGGTTAAAAGGGTGTAGTGGTTTTACAGTAGGGGGAAAAGGAGTTCCATGTTTGTCTGATAAAAAGACTTAAGAGTGCTTTAAAAAGATATTTTAAAACCTTAATACCATCTCTAAGAATTTTCATATTTTTCAATGATGACAAAATTTGCTGAGGGATAAAATACAGGTTTGGGACATGCCTGCCCGGGAAGGGAAATTTTGATGAGATTGCTGCTGAAAGGTACAAATAAAACTGTTTTGTATCCATGACTAAAGAATCTGCTAGCAATGAATACTTAAACAGAAAATTGGTCATGTCAGCTTCTTCTGGATAAAGAAGGAAAATCAATAGGTATATAGCTTGTTCCTTCAGTGAATGCAAAGCAAATTTTGTTGAAAGGCTCCAAGTCTCTCTTCTCCAGCAGAAAACTTGCTAGAACACAAAATTCAGCCTTTGCCATAGGAGAAGACTGTAACCTTTGAAATTGTATTTTGGATCCAGTCTGAGAGGAATATATTTTGAAGCAAGTGGAAGAGAAACGCAAGGTCAGGAGCGGCCAAGGCTGCCCCAAGGAACCAGTGCTTGGACCTCATTGTGGCTCCTCTTGAGGCTGGACCTGTCTCTGCCTTAGTAGTAAATATATTTTGAAATAAAATATCTAGGAAGCTCAGTTCTGTAGTCATTTTATCTGTATGGGTTTTTAGTTGTCACAGCTTTTTTTCCGTAGTTTTAGGAAACCAAAATGTACTTCACAGTGAGGAGTGAGAAGAGTCCTAAATTCATAGGACTTACTGCTTTTGTTCCGAGCACCTGTTTTTCACGAGAAAACCTCATCTATATGATGGAAGGCAAAAGCAAAAAATATTTTTCTGATTTATTCACTAAAATCTCCAGCTCTTTGAAACAATTCTGCAGGGAATATGCATGGCAAAAGCAAATACATCTGGTAAGTGTTTCACATTTCAGACAGATTATGGAGGCAGAGAATCCAGTCTTGCCTTGAACAAAGTGGGGAAAAATGCAAACCACTCTGTGATATCGTAGGACAAGTCTTGCTTCTGTGCATTGGAAAGAGTGCTGTCTGTAATCTGTACCAGCCACATCTCCACAACAAAACAAAACAAAACAAAAACAAAGCAAAACAAAACAAAACAAAGCAAAACAAAAAATAAAACAAAACACCCACAAACAAACTAGCAAAAAACCATGAACAAAAAAGCATTGTCTTGAAAATAGTCCAGTTATAGTTAGGAGAAGGCAGGGGGAAAAATTATTAAATGAAAAGGTTAATGTCTTACTTTCCTCTTTTAATCTTTTCAGCATGGTGTCCCAAATTGAACTGCTAGCACAAGCATGTAAACTTATGAAAAATAAAGAAAAAAATATAATAGAGAATTCAGATACACCACAAAAAGTTATATTGTGTCTTCAATTCACATTCCTGTAATTTTACTAGATTCTACTGTGGCTGGGTAGCTGCTACTATTTCTACTCTATTAACACAAGTTAATGAAAGTATATCTAGGAAAATTTCCCTGCAAGTGCATCTGACCTCACATTGTGATTTGAAACTCATAAATGTGAGGTTTGTTGCGCTGGTGATGTCTATTACAACTGGCAGCAAGGGTAGAAGCTATTGATCATTTCAAGATTTGAAAAGCATAAACCTATGAAACTGCTTTGGTTTTGTTTGTGGTTTTTTTGAACCAGGTTTGCATCTCCTTTAAGGTAAGGGAAACCCTTGAATAAAGAAAACTTCCTTCAATACAGAGACACTACAGCAGTTCTTCAGTGCAGCAGTTTGTAAAGAAATACTACAGAAACCTGGGACAAGATCCATGGAAAGAGTTCTGCTGAGGTGGCTGCAAACTGTTCCACAGAGGGGAATAACCGAGTACAGAAAAAGAAAGAGAAGCAAACGAGAGTTTTTTTTCCTATCCCTTGAATTTTGCCATTTATGCGCCCGGTTCAGCTGCAGATAAGGTTTGTCATGAAGAGTGGACAACAAGATATGTGTGTGATAATATTCCAGATAATAAAGATAATTATACTAAGTGAAAATTTAGAATCTAAATTATTGAAAAAAATCATTCCAAGACTGTGCATAGATTTGTCAGTCTCTTTAATACTAATATTAATAACAATATTAAATTTTTAAAACATAAATTATACTATCAAGTATCATCAGTATAAGTGATTCCTAATATTTACCTGCTTTACTGACAAAAGTTGGAATTCTTAAAAAAACAGCTATCTACTAAATTATTACTCAAGCAGAATTAAGGTTACCACATAATTTAAATTAAGGTTGTTTCACCTGAAATTCCACACTCAATCTTTGATAGATTTAAAATGCCAGCATGGATTTTATTTTATATTTGGCATTTGGTTCGTGTTTGATTTTTTACCTGTTGTTGTTGTGTTGGTTTGGTTTTCGGGTAGCTTTTTGTAGTTTTTTTTAAGTCCTTACTTTGGCACAGGACATGAACTCACCAAAATATATGTGTGTAAAGAGAGTATTGAGTCCAAATTTCATTTTATTTGATAATTGCTGCATTAAGTACTTAGATAATTCAGGTGTCAGAGAGCTGTTGTAGTGAGAGCAAGAGCAGAAAGAAAGAGTGGATAATGAGGGGCTGAGCACTACAGGCATTGAAGGTGAAGGATGTTGAGACTGAGGGTGGGAGAAGAAATATTTGAAGTCGAACATGTGAAGGGGAAGTTTTGGTTTTTTTATGTTATGCAATAATGTCCCCTTTTTTCCCCTCAAAAAATTAAAGTTTATGTTACTTGACATTAAAATAAATTAAATAAAATTCCCAGAGGTCACACTGCTCTGCCCATAACAGCATAACGTGAAATCTTCCTTCCATTTCATTTCTCTGATTGTCCTTTTCAGGTTCTCTTCTTTCAGTGTCCTCAGCTTGCCCTCACTGTCTTCTGGAAATGTTTGATCATTTCATCAGTCTTTTAAAAATGCAGTAGCTTATGTTGTCTTTGTGAACATTTGTTTTTTGGTTTTGGTTTTGCTTTTTCTGATTTTAAACAGGAATGTCCTGTTAAGGTTTTAGGAAACAGGAAACCCACAATAGTATGACTTTAGAATAGATAGGTATTTGGTGCTGGAAGACATCTAAGTCTGATTGAGGCACTAGAAGCTTTAAAATTTTCACAAGACACCCAGTCAGCGATGCAGATCCATTACCTCTATCTGTCCATCACAGCAAGTGAGTTGGAAGCATCTGTCTGGAGGAGGAGGCGGCTTGCTGGTGGATATTTGTCACTTTGAATGTGATTGGTGCTATCAGGGTGTTAACCTTAGTACTTGAAAGCATTTCAATAGAATGCAATATATTTCCAGGCAACAATTTTATTTTGTAAAAAGCAAGATTTTTTTTTTTTTTTTCCAAAGACAAAGTCTGTGTAGAAAGATTGAGCCTTTCTGGAAGTGTCACTGGAATAGAATGATAAATACAGGGACTTGTACCCGTTGTCAAAAGGAATGAAGTGATTTGTGTGGCATCTGCAGCTCGTGGGAGCTTTGGGAGTGACAGAAAAAGCAACTACACCAAATGCTGCTAAAACACATCCCTGCAGAGTTCTTGCTCCTGAGCTCCTTACATGCCAAATAGATAAGACAAGAAAATATTTCTGTAACTATTTTATAGATGGTAATTAAAATCCAGACTTTTAAGGCCTGCAAACCTCTTATCTGCTACAGAGCTTAAGAGGTTCAGCTCTGTTCAGGTTTCAAAGGACTCCAAATTAAATCCTAAAACTGTCTGCAATTAAACTGTGATTTCACACATCTTTCAGAACTAAAAGTTCAGAAAGATTGTCAGAGACTTTAAAGTCAGTATTAAAAAAAATAGAATGTAATTCAGATTAATTTTTCCTAGATTTGGCCATGAAATTGTGTGCATATATATATATCTAGACATATACACGTACATATATTTACAAAACTTAATTTTTAACTCCCTGAGAAAACATTTTGAAGTCATGTTTCAGTCTGAGCTCCATCTGTAAGCTTTTGTAAAAGAAAGCCATGTGAACTCCAGCATTGTCTGTATAAAATACTATATGTTTAAAATACTTTAGAACAACAATACTGAGATGAACTCTATTTATTAGCCACTGGAAATCTGCTTTTGATATAGCCAAAATCTCAAGAGAGTCAGAATCTGAATCAAGAGTTAGGTTTCAGGGAAGCAGCAGCACCAGAGCTGCATAATGGGCTAACGAGAAGTGCTCTAAAACTGATATTTCTGTCTGTTGTATTAATATTAATGGAGAACAACAACAAAAAAACTTCTTATTATTCAATATTGGTTAGATCTCTCCATTCTCTGAAGCAATTTCTGTCTTCTGTCAGATGTTGGGCTTAACTTCCTTTAAATCAGAGATCACACTCTAGACAAAGATTCTAGTAGACATGAGAGGTTTATCTTATATTATTTTTATGTGTTCTGCTCTTGATTCCATTTCTGCCTCCACCTTCACATTTTGTTGTGGAAGAGAGCTACAGAATTTTGTTCTGCATTCTGTAAAACACTTATGTTTATTTCCCTTAAGCCAGCTGCCTAAGTGATTACTGTATTTTCTGGTATGTGCTGTAAATTCACCCAAATTACTGAGTTTTGTTATTTCTTCCCAGTTAAATTGTTAACTGTGATGTTCAAACACACCTCCATTGGTTGGTTTTTTTTTTCCTATTAAGAGAAAAATAAAGAAAGCTAATAGGCACTGTAAAAAAATAAGCTAATAGTTACCACAGGAGGTCTTTCCCTCTTGTTTTCTTTAAAAATGGTCAGAAATCTGGCAAAACTTCCAAATATGTTGCTTTATTTGTGAATGTTCAGCCCAGTTATTTTGAGTACAGTCCCTCACAGAGTTTTAACTATGCTTGCAGCGACATGATGGGGATTTAAAGTATATCTCTATATGTGCAGAGAATATAAAGATTTGAGAAGTTCTGAGAGTCACAGGATCATAGAAGAGTCTGGGTTGGAAGGGATCTTAAAGAAAATCTCATTCCAACCCTTGCCATGGGCAGGGACACTTTCCACCTTCCCAGGTTGCTCCAAGCCCCGTCCAACCTGGCCTTGGACACTTCCAGGGGTGGGGATGAGGCAGCCACAGCTTCTCTGGGCAACTTGTGCCAGGACCTCATCACCCTCACAGCCACGGGGGACTTATAAAAAGGAGGAATAGGGACTTTTTACATGGGCAGGCAGCCCCCTGAAAGTACCAGAAAGCCACGTAAGATGTCCCTTTTCTTCAGGCTGAATAACCCCAGCTCTCTCAGCCTGTTGGCTGAGATGGTGAGATCAGTAAGAACATAAATTTTATAGTATCAATAAAGTATCTTTCTGTTTCCAGTGCAGATTTTCTCACTACTTACCTGTCTCTAGTGGTCTATGTATTATTTAGCCATTCTATGTTGCCCGGGAAAAACATTTTTTTTTCAGTGCTAGATAAATTCTTGGGAAAAAATCAAACAACCGAAACGTATTTAGATAAAAGATAGGCTCTTTAACTGCATTCTGTATTTCTTCTATTTTTAGAATTGTTCATTATTAAGAAAAAAGAGCATAGTCTTCTGAGCACATTAGAAGGCTAAATATCCAGTAGATTAACAAGAATAAGAAATGAATTGATTGTTTTTGTTCTTATGTTGCTAGTTCAAAGTAACACCACAATATTCACATATTAGAAGCAGGTCATGCTAATGGTGGGATAGATTTCTTCAGGAGTACTGGAGGTTGGTATCTCTTTGAGATAATTTCAAACTTGAAAATCAAAGTGTGCATAGACTAAAAGCATATAAGATCCGCAGTGTAAAGAGAAAGAAGAAGGAAGGGCTCTAAACTCCTCACTTAGTGCCAAAACTACTTTCAGCCTTTTTACTTTTTTGGCCTGCTTCAGCCTTTTTTTATACTTGTAACTATTAGTGAAGCCAAGGATTTCCGAACATCTTTGGGTTTTTTTATTTACAAGTGTTTGCAAAGAGCTGTCTTCCCTAAAACCCATGCCTTTGGAAACTCTGAGGTTTTAGGATGCCTGAATACACAACCCAGCAACTGCACAACCTCCATCAGCTGCAGTCCCAAACTCAAAGGCAGACAGCTCCATCTTTTTGCGGTTCATGACTGCCCTCTCAGCACACCCATTTCAGCTCCAAAACACAGGATTTTGAATTGTTCTCTCAAGGATGAGTTCAGAACAGTCACCTGTGGATTCAAACAACCGCCACCAAAATCAGCAGCAAGGTCGGCACGCGCAGGTGTCTGAGCAGGGACAGGCGTGGGAAAAGTCCCTGTGATGACTGAGAAGTCTCTGTTTCAGTGCCAGCCACCTGTGGGGAATGCTAAATGACGTGGAGAGGAATGGTGGAAGGGGGAATTCTTGGGGACTCCACTGCTATCTCAGGGCTACGGTGTCCCACTCCCACCTCCTCCTGGAGGAGGAAATAATGGGAGATGGATCAACACACTTGAAACAATGATTTGCTCAAGAACTGTCTTTATGGAAACATAACTGGAGAGAGCCAGGAATTCACAGTGCCGTTTAAAATCGGGCAAGACATACATCCCTCTCTCTAGGAGGTTACGAATTGTTCCAGCAGTTTGGAGTAAGGCTCAGTTGGTGTGAATTTGCTGGCTGGTGGTACAGATTGCTACTCCATTCCACTACTTTTCTGGTAAGGGTTTTTTTTCTTCTTCTTAAAATGACGAAACATTTTTGTGAATGGCACATTAGAACAAAAATTGAACCTTAAGATGTTAAAGTCTGAATTTAAAACTGATGTATAGGCAGTCTGCTACTGGGAGTATTCCTTTTGGCTTCAGCTTTAAATCCACATTAATTACACTGAAATTAATAACTGCTTCTAGAGTGGCAGCAGTGGAAGATTTTGCTCCAGTCTTTGCCATATTTTGACTGAAAAATCATAGCCCTGAATATGTGTTAAATATTAATATTGAATTTAAATATACATGAAGGGAACTGCTTCCATATGTTCATATTATGAATCTAATTCCATTTGAGTAGAATGAGCCACAAAGAGTGGGCCTGTTTCACTGTACCATTAATCTCAAAATGCTGGTAGTGGAACTTAATTGCCTGCATTAAAATGTAAGGTTCACTTTCTATTTCTGTCTTTCAATGCAATTGGATCTTTTCCCTGAGTTGCAAATGCCAAAACCTATTTACACTGCGTAAGGAATATAACCTTACACTCCTGTGACATCTGCATCAAATTTCATGAGACAGCTCAAAGAAACAGCTCGAAGGTCTGAAATGGAGAGATTTTAAGCTGTAGAGGTAGAAGAAGGAAAGGAGAAAAGATGTAAGTGCTGTGTTGTTGAAGTGAATGGAAATTTGAGTTTGACATCAAGGAAGGGCTCAGCAGTGAGTCTCATGGCAGTCAAAGTCACCAGACATGGACAGACAGAAAGGAAGCCAACTGTAGACAGCTAAAGATGTGCTTAAAAGCACAAGGAATGATAGCAAAGGTGTTTGGTTCTCGTTTTCTGAGATGATGGAGAAAACCAGGCTTGATAGAAAAATCCAACAGTTGCCTAAATTAACTGCTAAAGATGGAACATATTATCACAAATTGGGGAACAAAAATCTTGTCACTTAGGATATGAAAACCACCAAAAGTCTCTTTGTCCACCAGATTGTCCAGTTTTCTGTCTTTTATGAGTTGGTCTGATAAAGCTCTCTCCTCTTCCAGCAAACGCCATCTCTCCTATTTCCTTAGCCCATTCAGCCCTCAGGGTCTAAAATACTGAGTTATGGGAATGGAAACAGAAAGGAAGACCAAAGGAATGAAAGAAAGTGCATGAAATGTTAGTAGGCTGTGCCTGATGCAATACCAACAGCTTCAGCCTGAATTTTTCTGCTGACTAGGGTTGTCATACTTGATTCATTAAGAAATGAGAAGAGAAGGGCATGTGAGAATAGACAAAGGAAGAAGAAATAGGGTCCTTACCAGGCATGATAGAAGATAATGCTGTAGAACATAAAATATCCAGCATTTTTTTGATTTCTGGCTGTCAGTGAAAGCCGTATCTGCCTATATTCAGAGACAGGCAATTTATTTTCTCAACATATTTCTATGAAATATTCATTTTTTTCCCATGCTAGCACAGGGTCTACAAGCTGTAGTTTATTAAAAATCCTACAAGTAAAAAATGGCAGTAATGAATTTTTAAACAACTGTATTCTCTCTGAAGATGATCAAACAGAGTTTACCATGCAGAAAAATAATATTAAAAATGCAAGTAAGAAATCAAAATGAAAATCAATTAAGCAAACAAGTCTAAATGGAGCCTCTTAACCTCTTTTTCTGAGCGGTAAAATTGATCAATGGGCCAAGTTTATGCTTTTAAAAGGTAACTTTGCTTATTCATTCAAGAGGTTGGGGTTTTTTTTACTCTTTTCAGTAGCTCCTCAGTTTTTAGACTGCTGAGCAATGCAATAACATGTTTACAAACAGACTGTCTTGGGTCCTGGTTTGTGTCATATTTCTTATGCATGGAAGGCAAGGGAGGGAGCTTGAGGAACAAAAATAAAACAGGGAAAAAACACCCTTCAAACCCCATTCAGTCTTCAGCATGGGCTCAGACTCTCTGCAGACGGGACACCTGAAGTCTTTTTCCCTGTGCTCTGCTGCTGGAGAAAAACTGGGCTCTCCATGACACCAGAGGGGATTCCTCTCCAGTGCTCCTGTTTTTCTTGTTTTAGGGTAGCTCAACACAAAGACCAGTTACATGCCTGGTGCAGATTGTGAGAGAAAACTGCTTTCCAGAAATATCAGCGCTGCTTTTCTGGACATGACTGTTTTGCCACAGCAATGAAAAATGTTTGCTGTCTTGATTTTAGGTGCTCTTGCCTTCTCTAAAAAGCTGTAACACCCTCTAAGAACACAGGGACTGCTCAGGTCGGGGACAAGACCAGGGAGAAAAGGACTTTGACACTGGTTCGGTTGCCTTATTAGGCAGATGCCACAGCACCAAAAACATCTAGGATCATCCAGTGACAAATCCAATTAATTTCCAACAAATCGTCACTCATACATAAAAATTGGAGTTTTGTGGACCCTTTTGCATTGTCAAGACAGAAAAATAAGAAGTAATATCACCACAGAAACAAAGCCAAGTGTTGGATTTTAGTCGAAAAGATTCACACCTTACTGCTTTACCACTGAATCAGCTCACAGAAGATTTAAGAATGGCATTGCAATTGTTGCTTCAATGGATACAGTAAGTTAGAAACTGCAGAGAAAATAATTCCTGCTGTTCTTGTTTTAACTTTGTATTGCGAGAAGGTTGCTTCAATATCTATAGTTAATGACAGCAGCTCCCGTTACTCTACTTACAGTCAGAATTATGCAATAAGAGAAAATAACCACAGCAACATCAACATTTTTTGAAAGGCCTTTAGTGAAGAAAGGACTGTGTGGTTTGAATGCAAATATTCAGTGGCTTTCACGAGTTAAAACAGCCCATCCTGTTGTATTCTGGTGTGTTCTGCAGTATTTGTGGATCCATGATCCCATGTACCTGCAGATCCAATAGCACTGCACCTAAATCAATTTTTCACTCGTGCCTATAACAAGTATTTCAGTCTCTATTGGACTCACACACTCATCGAAGCTTTACAACAACGCTGAGGAGGACAAGTAAAAGGTCAAAATTCAATCAAAATGCAGGAATACTTTGGTATGATGAAAAACTATGAAAAACAGCCTTTTGATTTTCAAAACTGAGACTGCTAGTGTAATCTTCCCCAGCTAGATGTCCACTGTAGAAATGCAAGGGAACTTTTAAGCATTGGAAGTGAAAACTGACTGGTACAAAATCATGTCCAGTGCTTTAGGCCTAGTTATCAATGAAGACAGTAAAGATTTCACTGAACACTAACCCCAGGCCAGGAAATCAATCAGTTGACAATAACTGAAAAATATGTAAATACTCACGCAAATTATTCCTCCACTGCATTTGAACGTCTTTGCTATAGCCTAACAAAAAAATAACCAAACCACTTCTTACCCCAAAAAGAATGTCATTAAAATCCAGTAGATACATTTGTAGCATAACTGATGACAATAATTAGAATTTCCACAAGGCCATTATGAAAAACCATGAAAACAACTGTAGACATTAAATATTTTATCATAGCAAGTAATATCCATTGAAGTCAGCACCCTGCATAAGCTGAGCATTGCAATAACATTCTGATTATACTTCCACCTGCTAATTTGGACACTCAGGGAGAGGGGAAAAAAAATTAAGGGGGAAAAGAGTTTAAAATACTGTTAAAGTGATTCTTTATTGGACAAAGAAAGTATGACTTTAACACTTAAATTCAAATCTCTTCCCCATTCTTCCTGCATTAAAAAACTCTATTTCTCAAAATCTTGTAGCATTTATATTTTGTGTTTTTCAGCCCATGAACATGAAGAAAACTCTATGTTTGCAATGCCTAATAAGTAGTAAATGGTATTTTTGTCTCAGTAAGATAGAACTCCTTTTACTCTTTGTTCTGTGTCTTAAACTTGATTTGCAACTACCTTCTCAGCTGAGCACCAAACCCATTTTTCCTCCTCAACTCCATTCCCTGACTAGCTACTGAGTAATATTTTTAACAAGTTAAATTGCTGACATCAAACCAGACTCCGAGGGAGATGGATAGTCCTAGTCCTCTAGAACTATCACTTGCTTCTGTTCTCTAATTGCAACATATACTTCAATGTCTCTTTTTCCTACTGCTCTGTAAAGGTACAGTGTTATGGTTCTGGGCAACCTGCTTGTGGTCCTTTGGCTTCCTGCTCCAGGAGGCTTCTGTTGGTCACAAGACATTTCACTGTGGCTGAACAGAAAACAAGTGATTATAATATAATATTTTACCTTTCTGGTTTTTTTTAAATACTTGTCTCCCAGCCACAGTGAAGTATTTTAGCCTCAGTGTATTGAGACATCACAGCCTCATCCATTGGCACCCCATGGAACTCAGGAGGCACCACACACACAAACACCACGATCCTCTGTGGTCTGTAACTTCACCGAAGCAAAACAAAAGCACATCTAAGTGTAATTGCTCTACCTGGATTTAATATTTCCAATTTAAAACTTGGTCTTTCTGAGGAAAGAAAACAAGAAGAAGCTGAAAGCTTGCTTTAGAAACATCTTTGTTGTAAAGCTTTTTACCAGCCAAATGTTTTTTCCTCCTCTTGCCATCTAATACCCTCTCCCTTCCTCCCTCCATCTCTCCTTTCCTTCCCCCTTCCTCCCTCTTTCCCATTCTGTCAATATCATTATAATGCATGCTTAATTTAACCCAGCATATTGCATCAGGTTCCTCACAGGACCACGCAACATAAAAATTAAATCTGAGGCTCGGTTCGTGCATTGCCTTGCCTTCATTTTTCTGTAAGTGAAGCTGGTGCCCTGACAGGTTTCTGTCTGAGTTGCAGTGCTGCAGAGCACAGTATCTCATTACCCACCCAGCAGGTCTGCTGTTAGCAGGGGTGGCACTGCCTTCGACCTGCTTACCAAGTTGCAGTTCTCTGCAGTGACAGTTTTGGTTCTGAATTTATGGTTGAGCAAAACAAGTATAAACAATTTTTTTTTTTTAAAGCTAGACAATTCTTTAAATCATCACCTGCATTTTTTAAACTATTTTATGTACAGGCATCTAGCAAAAAATCTAAATTCCTTTTACATGGTCAACATTCAGGGTAGTCCTTGCACAGGCACTCAGCGTAGGATTATGGAATTGTCTACGTTAGAATCACTAAGAGTACAAACACTTTATAAGCTGTTGTCAGCATCAGCGCTGCTTCTCCAAAGCAGTGTGGCAGTTAGAGCGTATTCCACAGTGCAATGTCTACTACAATTTAAATACAAAAGCATTTGCATCATGTAGCAGCATTTGGGAAATTTATATCTACCATGATGCATTATTTGAAGTGCCCTGAACTACAGCACCAAGAACATACTTCTATGGTGTTAGACATGAAAGCTGTCAAGGTCATGGAAATGGCTGGTTTACTTTCGTTATTTAAGTCTAGTGTGTCCCCAGAACAAGCACAAGAAATAGGAAATATTTGTTTGACACAGCAGTTTGTTCTCTTTTCTGACTTTGTTCACAAGCTGAGCCATATTATGATACTTATTCCTAATCTTACTTTACATATATATTTCAATTATTAAACAACACTTTCACACTGGGGGTGGACAAGATAATATTATTATTATCATGTCTACATTTATTACTGCTTATTATCATCCCTACGTGCTATATCTAGCATCATAACACCACTGTGCCATGCTAGTGCTGCTCACAGAGCTCACGCTGTTCCTGCCACTCCCCAGGCTGCAGATGAAGCACTGATCAGGACACTGCAGCTCCTGGCTCCCTTTCCCTCGCAGAGCATCACCCTGACAGCCCCATCACCAGTGTCAGAGCTGACCAGACCGTTTTCCCCTCTAGAACCCAAAACATCTGCCAAACTGACTCAAAAGGGGGATGAATTTTGGGGGGGAATGGTTGAATGTATGCCTACACAAAGTGCATCATACATTTCTGGTGATGGAGAGAGTAAGATGTCAATAGGTACCTCTGTTTCCATAACTAAATTTCATACATTTTAAATCTATTTCAAACAGACTTGACAACTTGTAATTTTTTTAATTGTTCTTGCTAAATTTCCAATCTTTCTTGCAAATTCTCAAGTGATAAAAACCTACTTGTGATCTCATTTTTTTACCTATTTTATCTAATTTTTACATCTTTTTAAAGTGTTTGTTGTATTCTTCACCCCAGAAAGGATTGATTTTTTTAAAATTCCTTTTAGCAAAAACAGGATTTTCCACTGTCATGCAAAGAATGTCCCTGTCCCAAGGCAGTTTGCCCTTTCAGCACTTCACCACTATCATACAGCAAATTGTTCTATTCTTCCCATCCACTGTTTCTAACAGAAACATTTGCAAACAGCAAACACTTTTGCTTAAGTGCCTTTCATGAAGTCCATGACTAGACAACTTGATGGGGAACCTATTCTTACACATATCTGAAGTAAAAATGTGCAAGATTTTTAAAAATTTGTTGGGGGGGTTATTTTTGCCACCAGGGACTAAAATCTTTTAAAAATATCCATAACCAACAAAGTATTTCATAAATTGTTTGGTTTATTATTATGATATGTGCTTATGAGCTTGGAAAGAGGTGGCTTTTACTAAAGATAAGGAGCACAGAAAAAAAATTAGAGAATGAGCTGTATGTTTTGTGCTAGTACACCTGTGTTGCATGATCACACTTTACAGGGCAGTATTTTTCTTACTGGAATGCAGTAAACTGGAGTTTGACCCGGTATGTTTTCATGCAGAAGATCTCTCAGATAAAGAATGGCATGAATGTTACTCTCTCCAAATGTGGCAAATGTGCAATGATCTCCCTGACAGTGACAGAAAAAGGGCTCATGAAACCACTGGCAGTCTTGGAGTACTAGAAACAGACAAACAAAGATGTCTTAATTGCTTGGAAAAGTTTTCAAGACATAAGTTGAGAACTTAACAGCAAGGAAGAATAAATTTTCTTCTGTCATGGGGACATTGAGATTAAAATGGGGCCAATTATGCAAATCCTGTTTTTTCAGGTGGGTTGTTTGGTTTTTTGGGTTCCTTGTTTTTGTTTTTTTTTTAATGTTTTAGTTCCTTTTGGATTTGGGGTGTATTGGCTGTGAATACGGGTGTGCAGCACATCTGACACGACGAGATCTAGGACTCAGTTCTGAGTTCTGTGTCCTGGCAGCCTGGGCAGCCCAGGTGTGGAGCTGAAGCCTGACAGCCCTTACCCTTTTGCTAAGGAATTTCTGCTGCTCCCTGGATGTTGGCTGCATCCATATGCCGCTGGCAAGATCAGTGACTCTCCTTCATTTTTTCAGTCAGTAAAGAGGAAAACAGAAGAGAAAACAAAGCTTGATGATACAGCACTGTACAAAGGCTCTGTTTCTGCTCAGCATTTAAGGGCAGGCTGATGCACACACAGCTGGGCTGCTCTTGAATGCCTTTAATTCTTAGCCTAATACAGCATCCATCGTTCCCTCAAACACTTTTATCAGGCATTATCACTCAAACCCATCATCCTCAGGTGCTTGTGAAGGGGACTGGTGCTGTTGGTGAGGCTGTAAACATTGCAATTTCCCAAGTATAAAGGTCTCAATATACATCATGCACAGGTGGTGGTGGGGGTGGTTGTTCACAAGGGCTCAAAAAAGGTTAAAAAGCAAAGATGACTCCTGACTTCACTATAGTTCTTCCCATAAAAGTAAAAGTTAGGATCCTGCCTAGAATCTGCCTAAATTTTGCAGCCTAGCCTGCTCGTTCATGAACAGTGCCCAGGACAGCTGAATCTAAAAAAATTATTCATTAGAAACATCAGCTTCTGTGTACACTGCTGAATTCATTTTTAAGAACAAGGAATTGAAACTTATCCAGGTGTCAGAAACACAGCCCTTATCTTCTCAATGTGTTTTTCTCCCAGAGGAAAGTCACTCTCTATCAAGGAATATTTTAGCTCTAGGAAGTGAAATGAGATAGGAACAACCTGTGAGAGTGTCCTGTTTCATCAAAAAATGCACAAAGGAGTTAACAACTCCAGGCTGTAAATACTGTTCCTTTCTCAAAGTCAAAACAAAATGAACTGTTAATTGAAAAGCTTATCTGATTCAATGCTTTACAGTGTAGTTTAATTAACATGATCCTCCTTTTCTGTTGTTGTTTGGGTTGATCTATGGGTTTAAAGCTCTTGTTGCAAGAGCAGAACAGAGAATGAGGCAAAACACCACTGTGTGGGAAATGTACATGCTGCAGTGGGGCAGAGTTACCAACTGGGACAGGAATTCAGGCAAGTGCTGAAGAGATGGAGAAGCACTGCCTGACTGGTGCAAAACTGGCCCTGGTGTCTCATCCACCAAGCTCCACCAGCCCAGCAGCTTCTGCCAGCAACCTGTCATCATGTCAGGCTAAAGGACACTCAGTTCAGAGTCTCCAAATTCTTCCTCACCAGAACAAGAGCTGACGGTCATGCACTTTCTGTGTTGATAAACTGGTATGAAATCCCACACCAGGCCTCTAGACATCAATTGACTGTGGCAACTGAAGTGGGGAAGTCACAGTTATTCTAGGGAGATCTTAATTTCTTACCGTATTGATCTATTTCTGCTTCCACAAATTTTTTTACATACAGCAATTTCGGATCCCCCTAAGCCCTAGGAATAATTTACTATATGAGACTGTGATCACTGCCACTCTAAAACAAAAAAAGGAGGGGGCAAATGGAAAGGAAAAGCTTAAGGATACTATAGACATCTCTACATTTCCCCAGGCTAATCCACATCAATACTGTGGCAAGATTAACAGGATTGGTACAGTTATGATCATAATATCCACCAAGAACTAAACAATATATTACCGTTACTGTCCTTGTCAGCAAAACAAAGAATTCAGGCCCTCAAAGGAAATGTGGGCTCGAAAGACTGTGCATTGGGAATTTTATGAAGAACTGTTTTCTTATGCAGTCTTTACACTCCGTGTGTTTGGAGGGAAGGTGGAAGCAAAGGCAGTTAAAGGAGGCTGCATATCCATCTTCCCTCAACAAGAGGGGAAAAATCTATTCCCAGAGCTCTTCAGAGGACTGATGGAATGCACCACAGCCAAGCAGGGGAGCTGAGACTGTGCTGCTTTCTCATGGAGACTGACGTCTGAGTTCTTTAGCCTCAAAACACCATCTTTTCTGCTCCCAGGGTTCTTCACACCACCAAAAACATTTTTATATTACATTGACATACCCGTCAAGTCTCTTGACTCTGCTGCAATGACATAAACTGATTCAAAAAGTATCTCAGCTGGACAGGCTGAGTCTGCAGCCCTTGGCTTCTTTCAATGCAGCAATTCCTGGGGTAGCTCAACACCTGTAACCAATTATATGTTTTACTTTAAGCGAGATTGCGCTCGAAATGTTAGTGATATTAATCTGACTCATAAAGTCTATTAATATATTTCTGCTGATAATCCATAATCTGAAACTTTGGCAATAACTTCTAAATTGGTTATCCTGTTATTATTATCTGGAAGTGTTGCAAGTTTGCTGTGTATCATAACAGAAATGTTGATTTATTTCCCAAAAGTGGTGCTGGTCTTTTTCAGATAGAAAAATGTGTGTTGCACATCAGTTCTTAACACAGAACTTAAATCTCCAAGGGCTGCTGGCCCAAGCCAAGCATAGAGGTTTTCACACATCTGCTTACTGTCAGTCAGGCAGTGCTGACTGACTGATGATGTTTTGTATAGCAATGTAATGGTTTGAGTTCGCCAATCCGATTTAAGTGTATTGGTTCAAACTCAGGCCTATTATTCAGAGCATTTACCTCTGTGAGATAAGGATTAGGAGAAGCAAAGCAGGCTCAATCTTTAAAGAATATAAAGAAAGTTTTATTAACAGAAGTAAAAGGAAAACAATCCAAATAATAAGAATTAGATTAAACCTTTAGAAAACCTCTCCTCTCCCCAAACTTCTCTTTCAGATATTTCCCCGCTGACAATGCAAAGACACAAAATCTGATGTTTTTCAGTCAGTTTACCACCTCTAGAATAACTTTTCTTCTGTTCACTTAGGGAGAGGAGTTTCTGTCTTTTAGCATACCATGGAGAGATTCTACAAGAAAACAGTTCTCTCGTGACTTCAACATCCCAGTGAATCAGCCGCCTGGGGTCAACAGCATCTGACCCCTGTGAAAGTCCTTCCCACACCTTGCAGCCTTCCCACAGCTGTTTCGTGTGCCACGTCAATTTATGGGGTACAGTTTTCAGGATGAGCTGTTCTAATATAAAACAAAAGTTCTCTCATCTCTC
>VZTF01009638.1:1403895-1426893 GCA_013397755.1 Cnemophilus loriae | reverse complement strand
GCCCGCAGCGCCCCGCGCACGTCCCGCAGAGGCTCCCGCGCCTCCATCGCCGCGGGGCGGCCCCGCAGCGCCCCCCGCGTCACGTCCGCTCCGGCAGCAGCTGGAAACGCCCCAGTCCGCCCTCTCCGCCCTTCCCGACAGCCCCGCCCCACGGAGACGGTCCCACAGAGACAGCCCCGTCCCACAGAGACGGCACAGCCCGGTTCGCGGCGATACACGCTTTATTAGTGAGCAAGCAAACGGGGAAAGCAGCGGGGCTGTGCCCCTGTGTGCGCGTCTGTGATAAGAAGCGAGGCTCACACCCCCCCTACATCAGCCGGCGGAGGTCCTCAAAGTTGAGCATGTTGTTGGCTACATCGGACCAGGCTGCGTGGGTTGCCCCGTCCATCTCCGGGGCCAGGCTGTTGCTGCTCTCCAGAGTGTGGTTCGTGCCGCCGATGACTTCATGGCATTCAGGGCACGTACTCCTCTGCATTGCCCCCCCACACTCCCCAATTACATAGATATGTCCATTTTTGCACTTGAACCAGTGGCCACGGGGACAGGCAATAGCACTGACAATCTGCACCCGCTCAGCTTCAGAAATCCCCAGCCCTGACATGGGCAAGCGAGCATTGATCTTCTTCAGGTGAGCCTTCACTGCAGCCTCATCCTCCTCTGTGAATTTCTTTGTCCCTTCCAGGATCTCACGTGCACTGTTAATCTCTGCTGCAATGTCTGCGGATATCATCCTACTAGCTTTGCACCTTGCCAAGAGGCTCAGCAAATAAGTCAGTCTCTGGATCTCAGACTGCAGGTCAGCGAGCTCCTGTCCTGTGAAACTGGTGCGTTGCTTATCCAACCACTCCTGGACTTCATCCAGCCTCTTTCTCAGCCCCTTCCTTTCATTATCATCAATTTTGTTCAGAGAATGAGTTAGATCTGCTACACGTTCATAGAAATTAAGCAGGTTTTCAATTAGTCCGATACTCTTTGTGGAGAGAGAAGAAGCTTTTAGTTTCTCTTCCAGCATGGCATACTTAGAGAGTAGATTATACCTCAGAACAACATTCTGCTCCAGTGCAGCCCGCAGTCTCCGTCTGCTAGACTCAGTTTCCTGTGCTGGGCCTTGGATTTTCTGTTTCACCTGTTCTATCTCCTCCACCTGCCTTTTCACAGTGTTGCCATATCTCAGATTCTTTCTGATGGGTGTCTGACACAAAGGGCATACCTTCAGTTTGACAACATCATCATTGTTATCCATATAGTGGTCAAGGCCTTGCGACTCAAAGACATGGCCACAATCTTCAAGCTGTACAAATCGAGCATCTGGGTCATCCTCAAAGCCAAAAAAGATCTGAGTGAGTTCCTCATGGTCACAAACAAGGCACTTCTTTGGGCAAGGCTCTCCACACAATCCAGCACAGGGATGACTACAGGGCAGCGTCTTAGCACAGGGAACATTGCAGCGAGGCCTGTTGCACGGCTCAGAGCAGAGGTTGGTACACTGGTAGTGCTGGCACTGCCACTCACATGGCTCAGCACAAGGAACACAGCTTTCCCAACATTTCTTTTTGCACTTGCTGTGAATACAGTAGTTCTGGCATTCCTTCTGACAAGGAGGACATTCTGTAGTACAAGGCTCTTGACACTCATGGGAGCAGATCAAGACGCGCTTGCATGGCCTGTTACATGCCTTATGAAATCTTCCTCCAAAGCAAGTATGACAGGAACCTGAACATACATGACCGCATGCCAGTGTGACAGAACACTTACTCTCACATTTCACACTTTCCTTACATCTCATCCTAATTACCCAGCATGGAACTTTCTGCTCGTGGCCACATTTCAATGTGGCTGTAACCTTTTCAGGACATGCCACTGTGCATGGCTTCCCACAGGAATTCTTGCATGTGTGTCCACAGTTTAATGTCTTCTGGCAAGATTCTAGGCACTGCAATTGCCACGCTGGAATATGGCATGGCACCATCTGTATGTGGCCACACTTAGCAATAGTTTTCTCTACCTTCACCTTACATTTTCCACAGCGCTCATAACATGACTTTGGGCAGCGGTGCCCATCTGCACAAAGCACCTTTTGACAAGGCTTCAGGCACTGGTATTTTTTGTGCTCCGGGTCATATGGGTGGCATGCCCTTGTGCAAACATGTCCACAACTCAACCTAAACTCACAGGGACGAGTACAGCCTCCCTCCGGGACTCTGTTGAAGTCTTCACCTGTAGATACCTGTGTCTTAGTTTCAGGGTGGTTTTGACAGCAAAGCTCCAATGACTGGCCGATGTGACCGCTCTCCCCAAGGACTTGAATGATCTTGTTCCAGAGAGGAACCTTGCCAAGCATTCTCATGTTTCCAATACAATAGAGCCCTTTCTTAGCTCTGGATAATGCCACACATATCCGATTAGGGATCTGCAAGAACCCAGCTCTCTCCTCTTTGTTGCTCCGCACCAGTGACAGGAGAATAATATCATTCTCCTCCCCCTGGTACTTATCTACTACGTGAACTTTCACACCTTCAAAGATGTTTGCTGGCATGAGCTTATGCAGACAGAAGAGCTGTCCAGTGTAAGTAGTGAGAACGGTGATCTGAGAAGGTTCATAGCCCTGACACAAGAAGTATTTGCACAGTTCCACTACAAAGTGGGCCTCGTGTGGATTCTGGTGGCTTTTCCCTTCCTGGATCTCTTGTTCAGGAACCTCATGTTCCACAAAGAAGATGTTAGTTGAGACACCCTGAAACAAGAGGAAGGATGTCAGAAAGAGAATTCTAGTTTCTGTCACCCCAGCCTGTTTCCATGTTCCTGATTATCCACTGACAGGAGGACTTTTAAGGAGTTGACTACAGTATGCAGTTACTGTGTACTTAGGTGATTTCCTCTTAGATTTCCATAGGTTATTAATCAAATTCCCATTTCAGCTTATTGGTAACATTTCAGTATCCTAATATGAAATCAGTTCCTGTGGGTGGTTTTATTCCCTATCTTTCCAGAGGTGTTTCTACTGTACATTTCCAGGTCATACAAAAGAGAACATGAAGTGTTAGTAACTTCTCAAAGCATATTCATGGTGTGAACAATGTCTTGTTTTGGCCCTGTGGGAAAGAGATATTAAGTTACCATTGCACAGGGCTGAGCACCTGCCTAAAACATGCCTCCTCTGTTGCTGCAATAAAAACAAAGCAGCAAGATTTCGTCTTCACCAGAAAAAACTAGCAATGCTAGGACTCCAGTAGTCACTTACCAGCTCATGGTGTGTAGAGTTGGCTGCTCACCTGTTCAAAAATTCTATTTGTCTTGAGTTAGCACAGACTTTTTTTTTTTTGCCTATTAATGAATTATTCTACCCATAAGAAATTATTGTTCTGCCTGCCAAAACCCAGAGATTGATTTTAACAGGAAAGAACAGTTTCTGTAGATCAAACACAGATCTCTGGTTTTCCAAGGTGTCCATAGTGGCATAGTGTCCAGTTGGAGTAGAATTTAATTCAGTCATCACCTACGTTGGTTATTGTACTAGCTGAGAAGATTCAATTTTGATGCCTTTTGGTACATCTCAAGTATGTTTTAAGGCCAGATGGAACCACAAGATTCTCTAGAATAGATACTTGTAGGAGAAATGGGGTAAAATTTTGTGGTCTCCCAAGTTGTTGTGTGTTTTGGGTGGTATTTTTCTTGTTTGTTGGGTTTTGGTTGGTTGGATTTTAGAGGGGGTTTATTTGGGTTTCTAATTTATTTAACTAAATCGTCTACTACAAAGACTTGATCTGGATTTCAAGATACCAAAAGAGGATCTGCCACTTTCCCAGATAGCTTATTCTAATAATTAAGTCTTCACTCTTAATTTTCTCTTGTCTGACTTCAGCATTCTGCTATAGTTTTCAGTATGCTTCCCTCATCCAGTTAAAGAACTTTTAACTAATTAGTACTGTTTTTTTATGAAGACAGATTTACATAGGCTAAGCTACTGTAATGATACTTCTGTAACTGCCTCCAATCTTTCTCCCAGGGTATTCAGTGGCTTGTGTTTCAGAGATCCAAGGCCATCAGTGTAAAAGTGTAAGCTTGGCTCAGACTTCTGGGAAAATAGTTCAGTTGTGACAGAGAGCTGTGAGCGAGTCTGCAGGAAAGGGCTATGCAAAATATGCAAGGGAAAATTACAGAGAGATGACTGCTAATAGTTCAAAGATGCAAGAAAAGCACCAACATAGACATATATGAAGTCCCGATTAGGGTGAGGAAATACAAATCAGAAAATAGGGAGTGAGTGTTAAGATGGAAACTCAGCACCATTAAGGAAGAAGCAAAGACTGACATTTCTGACTGATACCCAAGGCAAGCATTCTAATAATTTACTAAATTCTGGCTGTTTACTGTGCATGTTAGATAATAAGTGATTACTTGACACTTGTAAGGTGCATAGATTTTCTTTGCAGATGTTGTTTATTGGTAAAATGCCCAAATGGAGAACCCAAGGAAAAAGGGTTCCAGTAATCTTGTCACCTATCTTATGCTGGAGTTTCACATATTATGCTTTAAGTCTTTCATTTAAGATTTCTTCCTAGCTTTCAAACTCCTACAATTTCTTTGTTCCCCCTTCCATTTTTTACTGTTCTTTTAAAGTCATTGGTACTGGATCCACTTCCAGTGTCCACCATCACTAATGCCAGAAGAACTACAAATTACTTACCTAATTCTATATTGCACAATTCCTTGATTCAGGTATAAATTTCAATAACTGAATTTGACCTAAGAGTTTGAAATCCTTGAATACTCTGTTTTACAGAAACTCATTTAGCCAGTAACAGGGGACAATAAGCAACCACTTGGATTGCTGAAAACTCACTTTTATATTCTCATATTCCAGGACAGAGGGATGGTTCTCCAGCTTCTGGTATATATGAGGACTGATAAGCTGGGCAATTTCAGGGCGCATGCGGTGCTGAAACACAAAACAGTTTTATCAGTCTTGAGGAAGGAGCATCATATTTCCCTGTCAATATTCTTTTGCTCCACTGTACAGACGGTGGCTGAATACAAGACAAGGATGACTTTTCAATAAGAGACAAGAAGGGAGCACTTCCCAATCCCCGCTCTACCCCACCCCATTGCTGACACCACCAGCAACTACACAAGTGGTAGTAGCAGAGTATCTTCAAGAAAATCTCTTGGTGAGGTTGTTGTACAAGAATGGTGGTTCCAGTGCAAATCTAAGCACACTTATAGATAACAAAAGGTAGCACTTCACCCTAACTACTAATAGGTAGTGCCTTTAATATCAGACTGCTGGTGGTAGAACTAACTTCCCCAGGCACCAAGATAGATGATTATAGCAATTTAGCAGGAAGCAGCCTGAGAAGAATTGTGCTGTCTCACTCTGCAAAGTTCTGGAAGTTTCAGTTGCCACAATAAACCATTTTCTTCACACGAAAACATGAGAACCACAGTGCTGTGGACAATATCACTAAATAACTGAAAATATGCTGGAACTCTGTCTGTGTCAGTTTGACAGCTCCTACCACTCTTTTCAGAAGTTAGAGAGTACATTCTTTTCTTTTAGGCTGCTCTTACAGTAGAAATATAAACTTAAGCGTATTACAAACTTAAAACAACCTAAATACAAATGCCATGGAGTTTTTTATAGCTCTTCCTTACTTGGTACTTCAGACAGACAAAGGGGAAATCCACTTTGATCAGACGTTCAAAGAGAGAGACTTCAAGGTTGAAGTTCTTGGCCAGGTCATATACATTTGCACTAGGCTGCAACTGAAAGAGAAGGGATAGGAGGTCCATGTTTTGGCACTTTTCCTATGTGTAAGTAGGATTTTTCACTCTCATTTTATGTGACTGGTTGCCCACTGAAAGGCCAGAGACTGGATTCTTGCAGAAGTGCTAAATATCAAAGCTAGATACAGTCACAATCAAAGCACATGTAAAATTGTATCAGTTAAACTAAAACACCAGTCCCACAGGAACTCTACTCTAAAACTACAGGAGACAGGACCTATGGTATCTGTGGAAACTGGAGAGTAATGAGCCTTGGCAATTTTCCCACACAGTGTTTAGTTAGATGGTTCTTGTTGATTAACACAGCAGATAGAGACGTTAGTCATGAAAGTTACCTGCTGGTGATCTCCAATGAGGATGAGGTGCTGGCAGTCTTTACTCAGAGTAGTAATGGTGTGAGCCTCAAGCACCTCTGCTGCCTCTTCCACAATGACAATTCGGGGCTCTATGAACTGCAAGAGCTGTCGGTATTTGGCAGCACCTGAGCAAGGACAGAAGTTAAACCTTAGGATAGAACTGCATTCAAGCAGTAAGATGAGTTTTCACAGAGAGGGGTAGGCTCTGTCTCAGAAAAGACTGGCGTTCTTCTCAAGATTCCCCATTTCAACACTCAGCTTTTTGAATTTTAAAGCAGCACCATACCAGAGACGGCTTCTATATGAAGAGTTATTAAGGAAGGCAGGTGGGGATTAGTCCTATGCCTGCCTTGGTCCTTTCTCAATGCTTTCTTCAGACAGAAGATACACTCAATACATTGTTCTACACACATAAATAAGCCTAAATTACCTCTCCAAAGGGGCATACTACAATGACCTTGACACTTCCATCTCCAGAAGGTGCTGTGGGAATAGCAATACAGATACTAGCTGTGCCTTACTAAGGCACAAGTAGTGCAGTTCTGTTAGAAAAATGATGCTCAGAGACAGAGGGAGTGCAAAAGGGCACAGAAGCTGCTCACGCCACTAATTAACAACTCTCACAACAGCCCTGTTTGCAAAGGGAGTCAGAGATAAAAAAAGGCTCCAGACTAATGCAGAGCCTGACCCAGGCTGTGAAGCAGCACAAGATACTAATCTTTCAGCAGAAAGGTTCTTTAAACGTGACTGGAAGCAATACAATACTGGTTTGCTTCCCAACTGCTCTGCACCTGTAGTTGTCATCCCCACAATTCTGGCCTCTTCGAGAATGCAGAGATCTTGCTCCAGCTTCAGTCTTTTCAGTCTTTCTGCTGCTGCCTGATACTGCTGTTCATGCTCCAGAATGTCCTCTCGAATAAAAGCCTGGTAAGTCTTCAGCCAAAGCCTGGGAAGAAAGTGCCATTATCACACACTGCAAGGAAAACAGGATGGTGATCCACAAGTTCTGAGTGGATTCAGTTTAAAACTTTCCCCATGTCTTTTGGGCAACAGATTATTACCATCTGTTCTTAGTCCTGAACACGTACAAATGCAGGGGATGACATTGCTTCCCATGCAGTACAAGGAAGGTAAGAACAAGCATGTTCAAACAAGGGCTGAACAGATACAGGCAGAAACATCATGGCTTGACACAGCTTGCACACTGGAATGATCCTAGGAAACACCTGCCTGACAGGCCCTGCAAAACAGCTTTGTCACCTGTAAAGCCTCCAGCGGGAGCTCAGGTCAAGTTGCCACACATCCCAAATAGCATTGGCCTCCAACTCTGTCATTGTGTCCAGTTTACGGAGCTCAGCCTTCATCTTCTGCTTAATTTTTCTCCTCTGGCCAGGAGTTACCTGCAGAAAAAAAAAACCAACTCCCCAATAAGCAGTTACAGCACAAAGATTCTTTTGTATTAGTATCCTCATGTTATTCTTTACATAATCATGCTAATGCATGCAGTTACCTCCCACTGCATGGTCTTCTGTAGTGGTTGAGCTGTTCCTTCTTCCTGGTCCAGATTCATAGCCAACATGGCATGGGCTAGTTCATGAACAGCTATGTCATCTTTCTCCTTCCTCCTCCAAGGGTTTGCTATTCTTTCATCTTCAATCATTCTCTCAGCTTCAATCAGGTCAGCCATCTCTGGGATCTTCAAAAGCTCTACTTCTGCTTTGGCTTCCTCCTCCTCCTCTCTTTCCTGCTGACCACCTGTGAGAGCCACCAGTCACATGCAGTAAGCCACAGCCACTCTATCAGTGCAGCAGTCAGATCACTACATGGAAATTAGGGTTAATCTTTCCACTCCCTCATAGTATCACACATCATTCTGTGGCTGTTAAGTAGCAGCATGTCTTTTCTGGCACACATACACTGCTTAGGTAAACACACTTGTAGATGATGTGTGTGGAGTGGGTGTCTTTTTGGTGTTCATTTTTTTTGTTTTATTTGTTTTACCTGGATTTTCAGCCCATATATTCTCTGCAGCATTCTGGGTGAAGGCAGATACACCAAGTCCCAGCCACTCCAGAATCAGAGAGTGTCGTGAACCAATGTAGTACAACTCAGTGTCCTCCTAATACAGGGAAAGTCAAATCAGCCAGGCCCATTGCACTTCAGAGTCTTAGGATGATGCCAAAGCAGCACCTTACACCAGTGACAACTTGGACAAGTCTCCCCGAGAGAACCTCGGGGAGAGCTAGAAAGTCCAAGCAGCCCCAGATCTTCAGAAAGGGCACCCCTCCTCCCCTTCAGTTTAAGAGGCTTTTATTTGGGTACTTGCATTTTTATGCTGCTAAAGATCACTTAGAATCTCTGCAGTTCAAGGGAGCAAAATTCAAAGCCCCTGCTTGCCCTGCTTTGTCTAGACTACTGTCATTTGGCACAGCTTGCTGTCCGCTCCCTTACTTTCCCAGTAACCAAACGATGCTGATGATGCTAAAAAGACGTGTGCTGGGGGAACCTCAGGCCCATTAGCAGAAAGGATAGTAAGCATGCACTGGGACTGCTTGACTTAGAAGAAAGGGACCTCTCTTACCAGAGCCGTTATCAGGCTGGCCCAGTGCTGGGGCGCCATGTGCCGTTTCAAGTAGCGCTCATGCAGAACTCCATAGGTCGTGCACTCCAACCGCTTCGCTCTTTCAAGGAGCTTCTGCTCAACCTCTTCCATCTCACTCATTATCTACTCATAACAAAGAGAAGGGAGGCAGTGTCACATTCAGAAAAACAAAGTTCACTAACAGCAGGACAAAAAACTGACAGAAGAATTAAGAGGCCAAATTCAGCGTAAGACAAGGTGAAAGGCCAGGTGTGGGGGAGGTTTACTATCTCCTCCAATGCACAGGCAACCCAGCCCCAGCATCTCCCAGGAGGTCTGCACATACGTTTTCATAGTCTCTGGGGAGGTAGTCTGGAAAGTCAAATGTGTAGGTAAGCTTCCTCAGCTCCTTCAAGGTAAATCTGTGCAGGGCTGCACTGCTACTCCTGCCCCCAATACGCACTATCCCATCTCTTTGAAATGAGAGTATTCCTGTGAACAAAAGAGAAATATTAGAACTAAAGGACCAAACTCAGTTTTCAGCAGTAGGACAAAAGGTAGGAAAAACACCCTTTGACTGCAAATCCTATAGTGGTTTGCTCTGACTGCAGTTTTTTTAATCTGTATCAATGGGGCTAGAGTCACTAAAAATAATCAAACCAAAATGCAGGTTATCATGCCATACGATGAGCAGAAGTAAGAGTTATAGTATAGTTTCTAATTACAGGTTCTAATAACAGGATGCCCAGAGAATTTGTGGATGCACTATCCCTTGAAGTGTTCAAGGCCAGGCTGGACAGAGCTTGGACCAACCTGGTCTAGTGGAAGGTGCCCCTCTCCATGGCAGGTGGGTTGGAACTAGATGATCTTTAAGGTCCTTCCAACCCAAACCATTCTATGATTCTGCCTCCATCCTGTTTGCAGGTACTCTTACCTTCTAAGAACTGATCAAGTGCATGGTTAGTGTAGCAGACTATAAGGATGGGACGCTTCTGGTGGGTGCTTTGCCATACATGATCATTAGTCAAGAGAGCCTGAACAATCTTCAAACCCACGTAAGTCTTTCCTGCAAAACAAGCTCAGAATCAGAAAAGGGTAATCCACTGTCTATGAGTGCCTTGAAACATAGAAATCATCAAAAACAGGTACAAGACTTCTTTCTAGGCTGCCAATCTGGTCTGTACCAAGAGAACTGACCCCAGGGGTAACTAGCTTACAAAATGTAGACAAAGTAGCATGACACTGACTTTCTGGCCTGCAGTTGAGCAAGGCCATGGTCTGCAAGAATGTTATTTTTTGGATAATACACCAGACCTGGACACAGGGTTTTCTCTCCCACTGCAACCCCCAGCCCACTCTGATACTGGCATCATACATGACATTTGACTGCACGTGAAACATCCACATACTAGTGGAATACAAGCACTGGTGCTTGTTGAGTTCAGGTACCATTTAAAACAATTACAGTCCATCTTGTAATACTTTATTCACACAATGGTTCACGGCTGAATGCTCCCAACACTCTAACATGCCGTGAAGACAAGTAGGAGAGTGCTGCACAGCAAGAGGGACCATGTTCTCAAAGGTGACTGAAGACTTCTTCACCCCAATATACAAGCACAGCCAACAGTGCAGTCGGTGTCTACTTGCATCTAGGTGGGCAAAGATCAGACATGGGTATTTGAGGATATTAACTGTCTCCACAGCTCACACTAACTGGGCCACTCAAGCAACAATCAGCCACAGGACTAAAGCTTTGGAGACAGTACAGCTGGCTTTCTCTGAAGTTAATCTTCCTGGATAGGGGAATCAATGAGAATTTCTTAAATTACAGAGCCTTTAAGCAAATATTTCTCACCAGTGCCAGGAGGTCCTTGGATAATAGCCAGCTCCTTGGTAAGTGCAAGATTCAATGCCTGCATCTGAGACTCATCTAATTTCAAAGCTTCCATTGAAAGCCATTGATTGGGATCTAGAATGTAGACGCTTTTCAAGCTATCAGGGCACTTCTCTTCGCGTGAAGTCTTCACCAAAGGTGCAAGATTGTAGGCAGTAGCCTTTGTCAGGTATGCCGGCTCCTTCACCTGTGCATCACATTCCACAATGTACTTCTGGAATGGGATATCTTCTTCCCGCAGTTTCTGTAACCCTTCTAACACATGCCGATAGGCCTCAAAGTAGGCAGTTGTCTCTACCATGAGGAAAGAGTCTGAGGGTTGAACATCTGCCAGCAGCGGCTGGCTCTCTGCATCAAAACACAGCTCCACAATCCCATCCACAAGTTCTGCAGCATTACGATTAGAAACAGTAGCAAAAAGGAATGTTTCAAAGTGATCTCGGGACATGCAGACTAGGGATCCATATAGCAATCGTTTAGAAATCTGCCATTGTACCAACCCCAGTGGTTTTGTGTCAAACTGGACCTTGTAAGCAATACCAGTTGAGGCACAACGTGGGGAAATAATCCGTGCATCAAAGTAGATCCTGATATCATCAAACTTTTTCTTTCTCAAATTTCTGTCCTGGAGGTTCTGCAAAACCTCCATGATACCTTCCCTTAAAGGCCTTACAAAGTCTTCTCTCAAAAGTCGGAAGTGGGTGTCAAGATAAATGCTGGTGCTTTCATATCTTCCAGAAACAAAATTGGGACGCAGAAAAGGTTTCTCTTTACCGTGTATCTCATCATATGTTGGATAAATGCTCATGATACGATAGCTTTCTTCTTGCCCATCTTGAGGCTGCATAAATGTACAGTTATCAGCCCTCAGTGTGCCTTCACGTCTCTTCTCCTGCAGATGCTGCATGAGCATCTGGACTTTACTGAGATTCTGCTCTGTCTCTTCTGTGATGTCCACACCAAAAGTTCTCAGAGCATTTATGGATGCTGTCAAGACTGTCAAGAGAATGGAGATTTTCTGCACAGAGCTGGCTGGGAAAGTACTTATCAGGTGCTGAAGAAGTAAAATGATGTTGCTGATGTGCTCAGGGTATTTATGGCGTACAGCAGGAGCTACTTCTGTTACCATGTCAGACACATACTGTGGCAGACAGATCTTGAGAAAGCTGGACTCCTTCACAACTCCAAGAACATGTTGGACATTCTGTCTATCCATTTGGTAACTGCATGCTTTTCGAAGCACCTGGCAAATAAGCTGAACGAAATTGTGGTTCATAGTTGTTTGGGAAAGAAGTTCCTTGAACCCCGAACTGGAAGCAAGTATGATGACAACTTCTGAGGAGTCTTTCTCGAGGAGACTTTCTAGGAATTTATAGCCCATCCTTCTGGCTTGCCGAGGCTGCTCACTGTGGTGGGCGCCACCTGGGGTAGCATTCTGGTAGAAATGAGAATTCTCCCGAGGTTGCATCCTCCATCTGCTACCTTCATTTTCCCACCCACTCTGCAGCCCTCTCTCTCTAGCTCCTCCCCGGGCTTGTCCACCTTGATATCTCCTTCCCCTGCCTCCATTTTCTTGCTCATTCCAGGGTCCTCTGGTCATCTCACGGGCTTGTCCAAGCTGACACCTCCTTCCTCTAAACGCATTTTCTTGCTCATTCCAGGGTCCTCTGCCCCTCTCATGTGTTTGCCCACCTTGATACCTCATTCTCCTTCCCTCATGCTCCTGTTTAGTCCAGAATCTTCTGTCTCCACTGTTGGCCTGTTCACCTTGGATTCTTGGTTTATTCTTACTTGATTGAGGAACCTTTGAAATCCAACTGCCAAATTTCTCTTCTCTTTGCCCAAGTAGAAGAGTATAATTACTGTCTTGGAGGTTTTCCCCTAACTGAGGTGCCTGGCCTGGTATATTATTTGTTCTGTTTCTGCCTCTTCCTATAAAGCCAGTGTCCAAATGAAGTGCATGCCCTTAAAAAAAAGGAAAAAAAGAGACACTCCTTAATTATAAATCAACCAAATTCACATGCTTCCCAACAAAGATGAATGAGCATATTGACATGATAGTCAGCATATTTTGAGCATTTGACATCAAGTTAAAAAAATCATTGTATTTGCACACAGACTTTCAAATTGGTGTCTCATTCGTACCCCTTTTCCTAACTTCTAAAGAGAGCGTGCCATACTTAGAGTTCACTTGAGCTACGAAGACACTAAAAAACAAAACTTTTTTCCACAGAACTGAAAGAAGAAGTAAAAAGGTGAAAGATGAAGTTTGCTGCACAGGACAGAATTTCCTCGGGAGTTAGTCATCAGTGAAATAATGACAGAGGACGTCACAGCTGACTTGAACTGGCTATATATAGCACACGCAAAACATGGAGCTTCTGGTCTAAGTCCAGCCTCTCGGGGTAGGCGGAAGCACAGCTCGTAGAGCCTTTGTCAGGCTCCCCACAGGACGCTTAGGGAAGAACTGACTGCTAGCAGGAACAAATAGCAAGAGGCTGCTGCAACACATCACTGCATCATGGCCCCAGACAGACTCCAAGGGCAAATAAGGAAGCGTTGAAACTCAGGCTTGAGAGAAAATCTCGCTGTACACAGGCAGGGGAGCAGCGGATCCTCCTGTACCAGCACCACCCCCAGCCCTCCTGCCCTGCATTCCCCGGGGGACCCTCACCTCTCGCTCCACCTCGGGGGTTCTGGGCGTGAGGCTCCTTCCCAGGACCCTCCATCACCCGGCTGGGGACTGCTCCGCCTCTGTTCCAGCTCTCCAGGGCGAGGGCAGCGCTGGGCGCTGAGGACCGTGGCGCTCCTGCCGCCGAGCACGGGCGATGCTGCGCTGCGCTGCCCGCACAGCCCGGGAGCCGCCGCGTCTGCCCCAACACCCAGCAGCGCTTCCCTTTCTAGTTCCCCGCAAAGTTTCACTTTCCAGTTCCCCGCAAGTCCCGCCCGCTGGGCAGAGCCCCCGCCCCTCGTCACCGGCGGGCAGCGCCCCTGAAACGGAGCTTCTCCTTCTCTCTCCGGCTCCCAAGGGAAGGGGAAGCGAAGAGAAGGAGAGGGGAAGAGAAGGAGAGGGGAAGCGCAAAGGATGGGAAACACATCCCACCACGACCAGTCCTGCCCTAGCACGGCTGCTTTCGGTTTCCTTTCCCGGCATTGCGGGGCGGAGGCAGCCGCAGCTCTGCCCATCCGCCTCGGCCCTGCCCCCGGCCCGGCCCCCGGCCCGGCCCAGCGCACGCGTGTCCCGCGAGGTTCCGGGTTAGAGCCATGGCCACGCTGGAGAGCCTGGGCCTGGTAGGCACCATCGCCGAGGGGGACGTGGTGCCCGTGGACTCCGAATCTGGCGACTCCGAGGATGAGGAGGTGGGGCCGGGCAGGCGCGGGAGCCGCGGGCCGGGGCGGTGCGGCGGGGCCGGGCCGCAGTCCTTGCTCACGGGTGTTACCGCAGGAGCTGCGCCGGGCGCCGGGCCCCAGGCGGCGGGGAGCCTCCCGCGGGGCCTTCAGCGCCGAGTTCGTTTTCGGGGAAGCGGAGGCCGGCGGGGAGGACGCCTGGACGGCGGCGCTGCGGCAGCTCCGGGGCAAGGTGAGGCCTGAGGCCGGGATGGAGCTGCGGTGCCAGAGGCCACTGCGACCACTGCTCTTCTGGGCTCCTCTTACAGCTCCCCTGTTGTGATTTTCTGCCTAGAAAGCAGCTACGACGCTGGATGAGAAGATTGAGAAAGTGAGACAGAAAAGGAAGCTCCAGGTCAGGTTCTTTCTCATTGCTGAAAAGACTGATATGTGTTTGGCCGTTCCCTCAGCCACGGTGCTCTGGCTGCAGCTCATCCCTTCGGCTCGGTTTGCTGCCACATGAGATGTGTTGCTGAATGGATGAGGTTGCAGAATTATTAATGATTAAAGTTATGCAAAACCAGGGATTTGTGAATGGGCTTATAATAACAAACACAGACTCAAAAAGGATTGAAGTTCCTTTTCCATCCTTTCTTTTTAAAACATTTTGGTAACTTTTTTTTTAGGAAAGGGAAGCTAAACAAGCAAAAGTAAAAGATGAAGATGCAGAGGCTGAAGATGATCAAACCAAAAAGAAGGAATGTGAAGATTACGATAGGGATGAAGAAGATGCAGAGTCTGAGTATTCACTGGATGATGAAAGTATCTTCACAAAAGCAGGTATCAGCAGTACACACTGAGATAGTCAAGAATCTGACGCAGTGTTGGCTCACTGGAGAAAAGTCTGTAGTGAAGCATTGCTGGGAGTGGGCAAGAACCTTTGATATTTTGTCTGCCTTCTGCAATATTCCTTCTGATTTTAATCAAGCTTATTTTGAGTGGTAGCCATAATTGAACTCATCCCTGAACAAGGATATTTAGTTGGCAATTTTACTCCATTACACGCCTCTACTTGTTTCTGAGGCTTCTCCCTTAATATCTCAATTGAGAGCAAAAAGAATGAGGTTACAAGGTTAAGATAGTTCACAACGTCTTGTTATGGTTTTAGCTGTGCTTGTTAATTCCTGTCACATTTCTCTTTCTCTGCAGATAAGGTGAAAGTGAAGGAAAAGAGGAGATCAAAAAAGAGAGAAGTGGTAAGTGTTAAAAACTAGTCAAATTCCTCCAGCATTTCTTGTGGAGGAATTTGCTTTAGTTAACAAATCGTAGCTCAAAAACCAGCCCAGAGCCCTTTGATAACGTGTTGTGTTGCTGCATGTGTTGTTCCAGTTTTGTTGTTGTTCCTGTTTCTAGGAAGGAGAGAGCTTTTTTGAAGATGCCTCGCAATATGATGATAACTTGTCATTCCAGGACATGAATCTTTCACGACCTTTGCTAAAGGTATTTACGTAGTTGATTTGTTACATGTTACTCTGAAGATTGTTGTACAGCCTCCCTGCCACCAATTAGAACTGTCAAATTTCTCTTTGCTTTGCAACCTCTCTGACAAGGAAATCATTTGGGAACTAGTGTGATAGTCCTTTAGGAGCTGTTATTATAGATTAATGGAAAGTATTCTTTGATTGTGTCAATCAAAGATTCAATGTGTTAACATCATCTTGAGTGAGACTTGTCACAGTGTGGTTGGAAGGGACCTTGGAGATCATCTTGTCCAACACCTGCTCAAGCAGGGCCACCTAGAGCTGCTGCCCAGGAATGTGTCCAGATGGCTTTGAATATCTCCAAGGATGGAGACTCCACAACCTTTCTGGGTGCTTGGTCACCCTCGGGGTGAAAAAGTGGTTCCTGGCGTTTAGAGGGAACCTAAACACATAGTTCCAGTTTGTGCTCATTGCATCTGTCTCTGGGCACCACTGAACAGAGCCTGGCTCCATCCTCTTTCCACCATCCCATCAGGTATTTATGGACATTGACAAGCTTCTCCCTGAACCTTCTCTTCTCCAGGCTGAACAGTCCGAGCTCTGTCAGCCTTTCCCCAGATGTGAGGGCCTCCCAGGCCCTTCATAATCTTCATGGCCCATTGCTGGTCTCTCTCCAGCATGTCCGTGTGTGTTATAGTGATGAGCCCAGCTCTGGGCACAGTACTCGTGGTGTGGCCTTACCAGAGACAGAGTTTAATTGCTCTCTCTCCTTTGTAGGCAGTCACAGCTCTTGGCTTCAAGCAACCAACCCCGATTCAGAAGGCTTGTATCCCAGTGGGTCTTCTGGGAAAGGATATTTGTGCTTGTGCTGCCACTGGGACAGGTAGGGGGTTGAGCAGGGCACTAGAAACAGAGAATTAGCTATTCACAATAATTGGTAACCCTTCTTGGTTTGTTTTTTTTTTCAGGTAAAACAGCTGCCTTCATCTTGCCTGTCCTTGAGCGCCTGATTTACAAACCTCGTCAGGCTCCAATAACACGTGTACTGGTTCTGGTGCCAACACGAGAACTGGGTATTCAGGTGCACTCTGTCACAAAACAGCTGGCACAGTTCAGCAGTGTCACAACTTGCCTGGCAGTAGGTGAGTGTTAAGTTTTTTATGTGAGTTGTACAGCACACTGTAAACCATTATATGGAACTGGGAATTCTGTGTTGTAAAACTGGAGGCTGTATGGTTATTGTGCTTCTAGTAGATACGTTGTGGTTTAAAATCTTGCTTTCCAGTATTGTGCTCTACTTGTTTACTGGTTTCTGAGAAAGAAAATATGGGGTGATTTCTGTTTTTGAATGTGGTTTAATCTGAGGTGCTTCGCATTCCTCAGGCAATTTGCATCCCTGTACTCTGCTGCAGTGTGCTAGGGGAGTCAGCAGTTTGTATTCCCTCTCTTTCAGGTGGCCTGGATGTGAAGACTCAGGAAGCTGCTCTGCGCTCGGGGCCAGACATTCTTATTGCCACCCCTGGGCGACTGATTGATCACCTCCACAACTGCCCTTCTTTCCACCTGAGCAGTGTTGAGGTGCTGATTTTGGATGAAGCAGACAGGTAGGGTAAGCAGGACAGCAATGAAAAACATGGCAGTTTTCTGCTTTCCTTTCCCCAGGCTATCAGGCTGTCCTTGTTGTCCTGCCTTATGTAATGTTTCCTGGCCAGGCCCAGGTGAAGCTGCCTTACCTTGCTGTTTTTCTGCTATGTAGGATGCTGGATGAATACTTTGAGGAACAGATGAAGGAAATAATCAGGTTGTGTTCCCACCACCGTCAGACAATGCTTTTTTCTGCCACAATGACTGAGGAGGTAGGACAAGCTGCTGAGAAGCATATTGAGGCAGGAAGCTGGACGGGAGTTTGTCAGGTCTTTAACCAGAAATTACGTGGACTTTTTTTTCTTAACCTGTTTTTGTAGGTGAAAGATTTGGCTTCTGTTTCCCTGAAAAATCCCGTCCGAATTTTTGTGAACAGCAACACAGATGTGGCGCCTTTCCTGCGGCAGGAATTTATCCGTATCAGACCCAACCGGGAGGGGGACCGGGAGGCCATTGTAACAGGTCAGTGATGAGCCAAGGCAAGCTGGAATCAGTGAGTGACTATGGAGCAGGCTTCTGAGAGGACTTTCTTTTAGCTCTGCTGACACGAACGTTCCAAGATCACGTGATGCTTTTCACCCAGACCAAGAAGCAAGCTCACCGCATGCACATCCTGCTTGGACTGATGGGCCTGCGGGTTGGGGAGCTTCATGGGAACCTCTCTCAGACACAGCGGCTAGAATCCTCCCAGTATTAGCAGGCTTAGTAGGCTTAGTTGGCAAGCCTAGGCTGAAAAAAACCTCCAAGCTGGAAGTTTTAGGGTGGAATAGATAGCTACATTCATTTCTAATGCATTTGCTTTCTCTGCTCAGACGCTTTAAGGATGAGCAGATTGATATCCTGGTAGCTACAGATGTGGCTGCACGTGGACTCGATATCGAAGGTGTTAAAACAGTGAGTATTTGAAGTGCTGAGCTTTTTAATGAGGCCTTTCATGTTGTTTTCCTACTAACACTGTTTCTGTTACAGGTAATCAATTTTACCATGCCTAACACCATCAAACACTATGTCCACCGTGTGGGTCGGACAGCCAGGGCAGGCAAGGCTGGTCGTTCAGTTTCACTTGTGGGTGAGGAAGAGCGCAAGATGCTGAAGGAGATTGTCAAGACTGCTAAAACAGCAGTGAAAGCCAGAATCCTCCCCCAAGGTATGTGCTTCACTGAGGTAAGGAGCTGGAGAGAGTACACAGGGAATATTGTGGTACAGAGGGACTAAAAGAGGCGCTGAAGAACAAGATGGACTTCACATGAGCTGCCTCTGATGTTCATATGGTATTGTTTTCAGATGTCATATTGAAATTTCGGGAGAAGATTGAGAATCTGGAGAAAGATATCTATGCAGTTCTGTGCTTGGAGCGTGAGGAACGTGAGATGCAGCAGTCAGAGGCCCAGGTAAGCAATTTTTTTAGTATCTGGTGTGATATAGTCCATTATGAGGTTACCCTAAGTGTACTTAACCTGCCTACTTTAGAAAGTGAAGAGAGGAGTATTTTTTAGCCACCATGAGCTCACATCTTGCCTGAATTATCACAGATCAACAAGGCAAAGAAGCAGCTGGAGGCAGGAAAAAAAGAGACTGGGAGTGAGGGTTTGGAGCGGAGCTGGTTCCAGACCCGTGAGGAGAGGAAGAAAGAGAAATGTGAGTCATGATGCTGTTGCCATGTGAAATTCTATAGCTGCAGCTGGCCTCTGCTTTGGGCTTTAAGAGGTTCTTTATTCTATTTTTCTTTTTCTTTCCAGTGGCTAAAGCCCTGCAGGAATTTGACCTAGCATTACGAGGGAAAAAGAGAAGGAAGAAATTTGTACAGGACACACAGAAAAAAGCGCAAATGACAGTGAGTACATTTGTGGACAAGTGGGACCCTGGGTGGACTATCATAGTTTTCCCTTAGCAAAGCTTCATATCACCAAAACCTGTATTTTAACACCTTTTAGCCAGAGGAAAGGTCACAGTTTGAAATCTTGAAATCTCAAATGTATGCTGAGCGGCTGGCAAAGAGGAATCGCCGAGCAAAGAGAGCCAGAGCCTTGCCAGAAGAGGAACCAGCAGCAGCACCAGCAGGTAGAGACTTTTATTTTACGGCTAACTTACTTTATGTCACTTTCTTTGCTAGAAATAGGTAAATTAACCTAGTTTGTGTAGAGAGAGGCACTGATCTTTGAAGGAATGGCCACAAGGGCTGGCCAAGGGTCCATGTTTGCAGTCATTTGCCTCATGTTTAGGCTAGTTGTGTTCAAGAGTACTGTGATGATGCTGTGGCCTTCCGTTTACAACCAGTGTTCTGATTATTATTTGTTAGGTCCCAAGAAGAAGAAAAAATTGTCTGTGTTTGATGAAGAGCTGACCAACACAAGCAGGAAGGCTCTGAAGCAGTACCGTGCTGGGTAAGGTCTTAGCAGGTCTACATTAGTGCACACTGTAGTAGATGACAATTTGTTTGCATCTCTGTACTTCCTCAGGGATACTTTGACTCATATTGGGGATAAAGGTGGGCAGGGTTCTTGTGAGAAGTATCTGTCCTACTGATACAATTCTGTGACTTGTCTGACCTCTTCTCCCTCACCTCTCTCTCAAAAGCCCATCCTTTGAAGATCGAAAACGCTTGGGTATTGCCCAGCGCAGGAAAGGAGGAAACTTCAAATCCAAGTCCAGGTATAATTCCCTTTACTTTCCTGTTAAAGTTTTGGGGCTTTTTCCCTGCTTTCTTCTTCTTCCTCTTGTGATTGTTTAAAGGCCCTTGCTAAAAGGTTTGTTGGTTCTGCAGTACCCCCTTATTGCAGGTCTAATGCTGGGGGTAATCAAGGATAGTGCCTTTAATAGCACATTCCTAAGCTTCTACTTGGGAGACCATTTTGCCTAGAAAATGCTCAGTGCTGCTCCTCATCTGTCACTGAGAGTTGGGCTGATGGAATGTCATTTCAATTATCTTCTCCTTCAGGTATAAGAGAAAGTAAGAACTGTTGGCAATTACCAAATGGGTAATTTCAGACACACTGTACAGGCCCTCGGTTTTGTAGTACTGCAAGGAGACAACCTCAGTAACATTGAAGTTTTTCTTCAAGTTCTGGAATAGCTCTGGGATGTTTGTCAAATACCTGGTTGAAGACTGTGGAAACATCTGTAGCAGCCCATGAAATAAAGAATTATTTTTCTTTTGAGATTTTTACGCTCTTTTATGGATAGCTAGAACAACTGAGAACTGGAATATGTTACATCTTTCTAGTTCATGTAAGTCATCTTTAAGGCAAAAACTGGACTAAGTTTTGCTCATCTGTGATCTCAAATAATTAATAGAGCTGAAAAAAGATTGTTGTGGTTCAGAACCCATTTCCATAATAGGAAAAAAAAGTTTTTCAAACTACCTGTCACAAAGATGGTTTCTTTAATTTTTTACCATCTCCACTCTCCCAATCTTTTTTTTTTTCCATCAGCCTTGTTAAATTTCATTGCTACGCTGTAATTTCTATAAGGAGCACAGTTAATTTCTGTCTATACAAATTAAGCTTTTTTTCTTCAAGCCTGCGCTTCTGGGATGACCAAAGTGGAGCAGTAAAAATTAATGGCTGCACTCTTGACAAACAGACCAGCACAACAGTGACTCCAAGTACTAGGTTTTCCAGCTTTATTAAAAAGAGCAAATGTTACCAGCAGTAGATATAAAATATACATAGCAAAGGTCTGACAGGTGGTACTGCTCAGTCTATCCCCTTCCTTGGTCTTCTCCCAGTTCAGAGGTACATGACAGAATTCTCACGGCCTTGGGGGGCGCATGCCAGGTGGAGGGGGTCCTGGGAACAAAGGAAAGAGTTGAAGAGAAAAGAAGCAGCAAGACTAAACAAAAAAGACATTTTCCCCATGCTCAAAGTACCCATAGGACCCCTTTTTGGCACCAAGCATTTATGACAACTAGCAGAGCTAGGGGGACACTGGAATGCATCACCCTTCAAACATTAGGTTACAGCTTCTTAGAGCTGTCAGGCAGTGGGATAACCCCTGCTCACCTCTCATTCCTGGGGGTGGTGGTCTCATGCCTGGGGGGGGCATTCCCATCGGAGCCCCTCGGCCAGGTGGCATTCCCATGGGTGGGCCCATTGGTGGTCTCATGCCCGGAGGAGGTCCCATCATTCCTTAAGCCAGAGAAGAAACAAGCATGTAAATCCAGCTGAATATTCAAAGCACTAGCTGGGTATCAGGATATCTTCCATAATACCAGTTTTTGGCACCAAAAATTTCATCGGAAAAATTTCATCACCAATTTTGCAACAAAACATGAGCTCTACAGAGTAATTCCTACCTGGAGGAGGGGCTCCTCTGCTCATGGGTGGGGGAGGACCCCCACGCCCTGGTGTGTATTGAGTTGGGGCTCCTGCTATGCTGGCAGTGGCTGCTGCAGCCGCAGCTGCCACTGTTCCACGACCCTGGGGTGTCATCACCTGTAGACAAAATAAACAGGCTCAGAAAAATAGCACCTGCTTTATCATAATAACTAAAAAATAACAATGAAATTCTCCTTCAGAAAATTAAACCAGTCTTCTCTTAACTTACTAAATAACACTACAACCTGTAACACGATTCAGTGGATACCACTTGAATTATGTGTGAAAAGCTGTACTTTTTCAACCCTCTTCTTCTGTCACACAAGACAATACCTAGGGAGATCTAGTACCAAAAAAAACCCTCACTAGGCTCAAACATTGTGGTAACAGAAACTAAGATTACAGTTCTTCCACTACAGCAATTTCTTGCATCACACTGGTACAAAAAAAATAAAAGCCACATGGGTCACAGTAGCTCACCTGTTGGGATGGTCCTCCCACTCCTCTGACAGGACCAGCTAATCCTGCTGGAGCCTGTGGCATGGGAGCACCAGCTGGTACTCCCCTCCCTGCTGCTCTCCCAACGCCAGGTCCTCCAGCAGCTCCAGCAAGGGGTACCCGGGCAATTCCAGTCTGAAAATAGAGCCCCCCAAAAGAAAGATTTATCAAAAGTCCTCAGATCCTAGAGATGACCACAGCCTTCCTTTGTCCAGTTAAATGTCCCAGCCCATAAAAGAATTACAGCTTCCTGCAGTGAAGTTTGTTGGACCTGGTCACAACAGCATCTGGAAATCTACAACAATACAATAGTAGCATTCCCCCGCAATGAAGCAAATTAATCAGATTTCCCTTCCCTTTTTCCTTAGTTCTCTGCTCATTCTTACATCTTTTGGAGGTGGTCCTTCAACCGTCATGGACACCAGGTTTTCCCCTCGCAGCAACACAAGACCAAGGACTCGTTTCTCTTCCCGCTCTGGCTGTTTTGAATTTTTAGGTCTGGTGAGAAAAAACATTGCAAAACAGAAGAAAAAACAGAATGAATGAATGAATGAACACTGCTCTTTGAGCTTACAATAGAATACATGACTAGGCTGCTTCTCCAAAGAGATGCACATTTTTATATGCCTCAAACTAAGTACACAGAGAAGTCTAAACTGCTACAACTGGCATCACATCTGTTGGTTATTAGGGAAGAACTAAACCAAAGTACCCCGTAAGCCTTGGTAGTTTGGGGATTTGACAAACAAGACTAAACCCATGACTGTTTCTGCAGGAGCCGGCAGCCCACGCTGCCCCACCGCTGTCCCGGCTCTCTCCCCGAAGCCCCCCCCGCTGCGGAGCCGGGCTGGGGGCACCCCCCCATCGCTCACTTGATCTTGCGGAACTCGTCGCAGTCGCAGAGGATGAGGTTCATGTGCTTATCGAAGGCCTTGAACGTGCCGATGAAGACGCGCCCATCCTGCAGGATGCACCGCATGCGGTAGTCGATGTGCTGCAGCATCTTGCTGCTCTTCCCCACCGTCTGCAAGAGAGCGCCGCGTTACCCGCGGGCCGGCCCGGAGCGGGGCTCGCTGCACCGCCGGCCCCCCGCCCCGCGGGCCCGCCCGGCTCA
>VZTF01009638.1:1384015-1403180 GCA_013397755.1 Cnemophilus loriae | reverse complement strand
GAGGGGGGTGAGGTGAGGCCGCTGCTCCCTCGGGAGCCGAGGCACAGCGCGGACAGTGCTTGGCAAAAAAATTATTGTTTAGCGCCTTAAACTGGGTTTTGGGCCAAGCTTCAGGGGTTGCCGCCTGGCTGGTGGCTTTGAGGTGACTTGACTGATTAAAAATAATAAAGCAGTTCTCCTTTTGCCTGTTGCTATCAGTTTCTGTCGTTGCCAAGAGATGGTCTCTGCCATACTGTGTTGAAATGTGCATGACCAGGGCCCATAGGCGTAGTGCTTTACAGCCAAAGTGCATCCACAGAAGGCCTTTGGAGGAATGTAGGATTCCAGAGGCAGCAATCTGAGCCATTTGGTTCTCAGGTTTATGTAGCGAGGGATGTTTCTCATTGCTTGTTATGTGAGGTAACAGAAAACTGCATAGCCCTCGGGTTGGACTCCGCTATCTCCTACCTTTTCATGCTGCTTGGCTGAGGAATGCGTCTTCTCTGCCCACCTGTCCCATTAGTCCCTCTGCCAACGTCACTTCCAACTTTAGCTTGGCCAGTTGGTACCATCTGGGGACTTGCTGAGGACTGCTGAGGGTGTTTTGTCGCATCTACAGGTTTCAGAAGCTGCAGCTATTTGCTTGTTGACTGGGGGATTGTACCAGGCAGCTTTTCTTTTTCAGGGAATGTTCTTTCATCCTCCTCATTTTCATTCTGTGTGCAGCACACTTTGTTCTCTATCCGTAATGAAAAGAAGATTGAGTTTGTGAATAGGGAAGTTCTGCTTAAAATACTCTAGTTGTTTTAGCTTGCAGCTTCTCAGAAGTCTTTTGAATAGTGTGTTTTTAGTGGCTCTGCTGATTTTTCCTTGCCCTGCAGCTACCCCTGCACCACTGCTTTGTATGACAGATCTCACTCTGCAGAAGCAGACGGAATTAATTTTTGATGGATTTTAGCTTGTCTTCTGTCTCCCTGTACAAAACTGTGAGAAATTGTTTACAGGCTGTTGAAAAGAATGTGCTGTGAGAGCGTGCACATAAGTGACTGACTGGTAGACACAATTACACAACATCATGGTCTGTACTTCTTCACAAGAGCTTCTGAACAATTTTATTAGCTCTATCACTGTTGCACTGCAAAATATCCATTGTAAAACCAAACATCTTGACACCCCTCTTGTCTGCAGGTGCACAGTGAAGTCTTTTCAAAGGATGCTTTTGGCAGACAGCCTCATGTTAAGAGGCTGACCTGAAGTACCCTTTGTATTCGTAGTCCGGTCGTCCTTGTCCTCATCTGGAAAGCTGCTTCTGCTGAACCATCGATCTGTGTTGGTCCTTCAAAGCATTGTTTGACCAAGACTGTTCTAAAAAAGTTTCCTACCTTTTAAATTTTTAATTCTTACTTCTCTGGATTCCCCTTTGCCAAGTCACTTTGGTGTTCAAACCTCTGCCTTGGTAGAGATACCTGCGGTATCTGTTCCGTGGTGCTGCTGTGCAAAAAAAAAATATCAGTCTTGAAGCTCTGTTTCTTTCACTTTCAATTTGCTGTGCATTGAATACTGATTGGAATAGGTAACATGGTTGCCAGTCATGAGTGGATGCTCATTTACGGAAGAAATTTGGGGCAGAAATAAGTCTTAAATACCATGGTGAGTTACTTTGAATTTGTATGCAGCTGAGAGCTTGTTTTTTGGAGATACCAAGGTAGTGCAATACAACTTGGCTGGTCCTTTGTTTTGGTGGTGAGGATATCAGGGGAGCTGCAGGTAGAGTGCGTGGCCTTCTAGGTGTTGTGTGCCTCTGCAGTACCTTTTTGGGGATGAAACAAGACATTTTTATGATTCTTAGGGGGATGGTTTAGTGGTGGACTGGGCAGTGTTAAGTTTATGTTCGGACTTCATGATCTAAACGGTGTTTTCCAACCTAGATGTTCTATGATTTCTGCAGGATTTCCCCTCATATCAGTGCTTCTGTTTTAATGTGCACTTCTCCTCTCTGAATGAGGCATGTTCTTTGAGTGGGAAAAGACAAGTTAGAGATTTGTAAAGGCTTCTACTTCTAGTAATCTGGACATCTTTGTTTTTGCATCTAAAGTGCTGTATTTCCTTGTACTTTTCAGTAGCAACTTGCCACTTGCAATACCAATAAAAGACTATGACTGTACTGCAAGAGGCTGAAGGGAGAAGTGGTAATTAGATACTAATTACTCATGCATAATTAGTCATGGGTAAATTTGTTTTAAAAGTTGCAAATTCAGTTCTTAATACTCAAGGAGTAATCTTTGAGCCTTGTCTCTTCGCTGTGTATTTGTTGTGCCTTGAACACTGAATGGATTTAGATGTTTTCTGGTTGTGAATTGGCTCGCTCGTGGGAGAGGTAATTACCTGTTCAGTTGTTACAGGCTGGTTACTGGGGATGTTGTGTGTGTGCCTCTGCACAGGACTGACGTTTCTCAGGATTTCAGGTTTAGGCCATCATAGCCTTTAATTGCTGGAGAACAGTGAGTGGACCTCACACACCATTTGGGAACTGCCTGCCTGTTTCTAGATTTAATACTTGGAAACCTGTGTATCCTGCAGGTCTGAGGGTGTCATACAAATTGGGCTCTTTGGGGAGTATTGGTTGTATACTGGTAATTGCCCTGATTTGGTGCCCTGAGTCTGCTGCTTTTCCAAGGCCAGCTAATATGTGCTGCTTATTGAAAGGCTGGAGATGTTATTTTGAGCCTAACTTGACTGGCACTTCCCTGCATGAGATGTGTTTAGTCTTACAGTCATTTAATGAGTTTTAAGAAAATACAAGCCACTATTGGGATTGGCTCTCAAAGAGAAAGAGGAGGCCCAGAGTACTAACTTGTAGCCATCTCTGTGAATTGGGGTAGGCTTTCCAGAATATCGTGAAATTCTGAATCTGGCTTGCCGGGTACTTCCCGAGTGGTGGAGGGTGGTAGAGTGGACCAAGTCTGGCTGTCATAGGAGTGCAGGAGGTCATACAGTCCAGTCTTTTGGGCACAAACCACTGCGTCTGACAACTGACTGGGACCAAACCTTGAACACAAGCTTATGCTCTGAAAGGCAGATAAAGGAGTGAAAGGTAGACTTCCTGAGCAATGGATGCTCATGTTTTGGATTTATGATGTTGCAGGAAGGGAATAGGATAAAGCTAGCTGCTGCTGCTTTGCCTAAGAGCCTGTTTGGGTATCCTGAGTGGATCAAGTTATCTGAGAAATTTGGATGGGCCATCAGTAAACACCAGCCTATGGGAGGGAGGCTACCTGGACTGTGTGTTCCTCCTCTCACCTACACACAGCAGCTGACCCTAGGGAGCTGCTGCTGTAGTAGTCCTGCAAACTGAGCTGCCAGTACAGACAGTGGGTGGCAGATGGGGCTTTGCTGATCAGTGACCCTCCTTGTGAGTGCCCCAACAAGCTGTCAGAAGTATTTCTCAGATGATGAGGCTGGGCATACAATTTCACAACATGCTGTTTGTGTGAGGTCTTGATCTCTGCTAATACTGGATGTTTTATGCCTGTCAGGCCGAGGAAATCATAAGACTGATCTTAAGTGTTTTGAAGCTTAGTGTTAGATCAAGTGTAGCAAGTGAAATAGTTTTCAGAGAAGATGCTCACTGTCATTTCTCTTAACAGGTGTAGAGGTGTATGCTGTTGTAAAGGCACCTGGAGGAGTCTGGAGCAATGCCACCACCTTCAGACATTGTGAAAGTGGCTGTTGAGTGGCCAGGTGCCAATGCCCAGCTGCTGGAAATAGATCAGGTGAGACCTGGTAACCAGATGGGGGAGAAAAGTAACCCCAGCGTTGATACTGGAATGTGGGAAGCATAGAAATGGGCAGTATTCCTTTCTGGTTGAGAGGAACACGGCTACTGAGGACTCTCTTTCTGTTCTAGAAAAGGCCTCTTGCATCCATCATCAAGGAGGTCTGTGATGGGTGAGTAGTTCTCTGGGAATCCTTGTGGAGAAAGTCTGTCCTGCTGACAAATCTTGCTGGGTTACTGTGGAAGTCTGCTGCTTGTTAACGTGCTGCTAGCACAGTCTGTGCTGCCTGCTGCCGGTTTGGCCATGGCATGGGCTGGGGTTTAAATTGTGAAGAAAAGGATCTCCTGGAAAATGGGAGCCTTCCATTTTTATTCCAGTTCTAAGTGTGTGCATTTGTATGCCATAGGGTCAGTTTCTCTGAGGATTGGCCCATCCTGCTGTTCTCGAAGTGCAGGCCTGTTGAGCTGTTCCACAGAGTTGATTTCGAGTAGGCTGAAGTCCCACACTGTCCTCAAGAGGAGTTTTCTCTCCTCTTCGGGAGACCTAATTTTCCCTGCTAAAGCTTTGCTTGAAAGTTCTTTTGCACCTTCCTGGAATCAAGCTCCATTTCCTAACTGAGAGCCAGAAGAAAGAGGAGGAAGAAGCTTAATGTATCCTTCTTCTTCCTCTGCCAGGTGGTCGTTGCCAAACCCTGAGTACTACACGCTGCGTTACGCTGATGGTCCTCAGCTGTACATCACAGAACAGGTCAGTGTGAGAGGCAGCAGTTTGCTGATATCCTGGGTGAGAGTGCAGAATGTCTTGGACTAGGGTCATAGAACAATACTGGCACTAATCCTTGAGGAGCAGCATCTGTGCTCTCGGAGAGACTCAGACTCAAGTGGTGCCATTCAACAGAGGAGCTTTGCCCTGCTCTCTTTGCATGCCTGTAGGTGTGGGGACCTGAGCTCAGTACCTTCAGTAGGGTTGTGTAGCATAGGAGCCCTTTTACTTGTGCATACAGATGTGCACTGTAGATCCAGTTGGGTTCTTTCCCCCCTCACTTTTCCACCGTTTGTGTTTTCTTTCAGACTCGCTGTGACATCAAGAATGGAACTATCCTACAGCTGGCAGTCTCCCCGGTAAATGCTTCCTCACCTCCGTCTTTCTCAGTAACTCTCCATGGCTGACAGGCTGTTTGTTGCCTCTTGGCCTTTTTTCCTCCTTTGCCCCAAACTTCAGGGGGGTTACCTTTGTTGTGGGCCATTCCACGCAGTGAGGCACGCGCTCTGTTTTCCATCCTGACTGTGGTGTGTGTCTTTCCTTTGGATGCTCTGCCCTTTTACAGGACTTCCTGCAAATAAATCCAGTCTACAGTTTTAATGCATCTCCTAGATTAGGATGCTGTGAAACACCCAACAAAGGAATTCTCAATATGAGTGCGCTTAGCATGGTCAGTCAGAAAGCAACAGTTCTAGTGACCGAATGCAAAAAATTAAAATAGAGACAAATTTGATCCAGAGGGGGTTGTACCTGCTGCATTCTTGCTATTGTGACCTCAAAAGTCATCTTTTGCAGCTTTCTTTTTATTTAAATTCTTAGACCTTTTTTTGTGCAAGCGTCGTGGCATAGAGCTGAGGGTGAGTAGAACTGGGAGAAGGTACTTGGGCAGGACGGAATTGAGAGGATATCAGTGATCTGTGTCTGAGAAATCTTACAGAATGTCTTGTGGATACACAAAATATGATGATGCTTCTCTTTGAATCTAAGAGACTTTTTATCAATAGTGTATTTCTTTAATGGAGTTGCTCCATATTTCTATACCCACCTCCACTCACCTCAGCGAGGAGAAAAACAGGCATTTGCTCTAACATGTGCATTTTACTCACCTCCTGCTTGGCTGTAACTGTTGCTGAGAGAAGCCTTTTTTTAGTTTGTCTTAGACTTGCTGACTGCAGCTACTGAATGTGACTTTGCTGGTATCTCTACCCTGGCTCGGCTCTCCCTGCCCACCCATGGGCTTCTGACAGAATGCTGATGCTGGCAGGACTCAGACTGCAGGTGACTGGTCTGTAACTGGCACCATCCCTCTTTCCTGCCAGTCTAGGGCAGCTCGCCAGCTGATGGAGAGGATCCAGTCGCACAGCATGGAAGCCCGGCTGGATGCCATGAAGGAACTGGCCAAACTTTCAGCAGACGTCACCTTTGCCACAGAGTTCATCAACATGGAAGGGATTACAGTGCTGACACGGCTTGTGGAGAGTGGGACCAAGCTTCTATCCCAGTAAGTTTCCTTTATTCCAGGACTCTGGGAGAAGGCCTCGAATAAGGGGCTAATTTTGCTTGCTGAAGTGGCATTAAGCAATTAACCTTATAGCAAATGTTGATCTATGGAGACAAGGCCTTTCTAGTCATTTGCTAAACCTCACAAGGCAGAACAGGAGAGACAGTCATGATCTGCTCTGGAAGTTTCCTCAATCACATTCACGGTGAGCTATGATGCAAATAACTCACTTGGATTTTCTGCTGCAGTTGTTATGTTTCATTGAAAGTACTTCTAAAGTCTTGATAACTTACTGTAATAACATTTATAGCTCTTCTTATATGTTAGCAACTAATATGTTTTTGGCATTTTTTGCGATCTTCCCCTCAGTCTCTTTTATCTTTCTGTCTTGCGGTTATGTATTAAATTTTCCACAATTCATGCTGTGCCTTCATTTTATTTCAAGTCAGGTCCCAATATTTAGAGGACAATTAACTTTTCTTAGGTTTTTTTCTGATGTGAAAACATGTTTGTTCCTTTGACTAGCCAAGTACTGATCCAGGTGGTTGAGAGTCTCTGGTGGCAGGACTAGGGACTTACTGCTGCTAATTTTAATTTGCGCTTGTAACCAGGAAAAATAAAATATCTTTCTACAAAACAGTAAAATTATCCGCATAAATGCTTACATTTTATTGCTCCACCAGGTGCCAAACTGTTTTATTAGGAGAACATGGTGACATTTTTCTCTTACCCATCTTATCCAGCTTGAGCAGGCTTTTTTTCTTGCCAGCAGATCTCTTGTAACTGAATTCTTCAATTTCTCAGTTACAGTGAGATGCTGGCTTTCACCCTGACTGCCTTCTTGGAGCTCATGGACCACGGTATTGTCTCCTGGGACATGGTCTCAATAACTTTCATCAAACAGGTGAGCTTGGGTGGAGGGGGTGAGTGGATACTATTTCTTTTAATGCTTCAATGCATCTTCCAGGAAGAGCAGAAGACTCGGAGAAGCTGAGTACTCTCTGAGAGCCCAGTGCACCCCCCTTTCTGAGCCCTGCCTCACTCACCACGAGGCCTCCTGGATGGGCAGCAGCTGACCTGCTGGCTCCTGTGTTTTCAGATTGCAGGGTACGTGAGTCAGCCCATGGTGGACGTGTCCATCCTGCAGCGCTCCCTGGCCATCCTGGAGAGCATGGTGCTCAACAGCCAGACTCTGTACCAGAAGATTGCAGAGGAGATCACTGTGGGGCAGCTCATTTCCCACCTGCAAGTGTGAGTCTCCACCCAGGAATGGTGTGATTTATACCAATTTCATGACTACTTGTTTATTTAAAAATACATCCTTGTACATTTGAAACACTTAAAGATGATATTTTTTAAGTATTACCAGTATGACAACTTACTTGAACTTTAAGATTTCTAGTGGATTTTTTTAGAAAGTGAGATCCTAGAAAAATATGTTCTGTGTTCTGGAGGCACTTGGGCACATGAGTCTTGAACAAAGATATTTCACTCAAAATAACTGCCCAAATATGTTCAGTGTTAGGACCAAACCTGCATTTTAGTAAAACAATTTCCCAAAGGTTTTGCATCCAGCTGTCTGTCACTTTTACCCCTCTTTAAATTGTCTCCACTAGAATCTAAAAGCTCAGCATCTTCTGGGTTTTGTTCTGAATACTAAGGAAGAAAACAATTGCTTTTCTTGCTTGAAGAGATTAAAAATTCCCTTCATCTCCTTCCTCTCTTCCCAAACAAACTGGCAAATTAATACCTGTCTCTTAGGGCTGTTTGTCTAGGTCAGTTCTGCTCTTCATTATAAAAAAGCAGCATGTAGTTGTTAGAGCTCTGAGTAGGTTGGGTTTTTGCTCAAGCCTTTTAATTCTGAAGGTGTGGAAAAGCACTATTTGTGAATCTGATTGATACTCCTTAATCAGTGAACAGTAGTTTAACAAAATTATAATGCAAACAAAGTATTGCATCAATGTCACTGTGTGTTTGGAATGTTTATACATTTGAATTTGGTTAACAGAAAAGCTGAACAAGTTCTCCTGAACACTCCAGCAGCTTTGTTCTGTAAAGAGTTTATGTTCTTTCAGCTTTATGATTTCTGGTTTAGTCAAACACAGATTTGGTCCTAACATTGAACACATTTGTGCAGTTTTTTTACACAAATTATCTTTGTTCAAGACATAAAGTTGTGTGCTTAACTGCTTCCAGGACACAAATGGTCACTTAAGAAAGCATCTATGCAGGGAATATTTTGGAAAGGGAGGTGGAGGGTGAGTCAGGATTTGCTGGTGGTTTTCTTGGCAAGACCATCAGGAGGGAACAGTTCGTAAGAGAGGATATGTTCTGGAAGAACATGACCGTGGAAACAAGTCCAAAGGAGATGAGTTAGAAGAGGAGAAACTAACCTGAAAAATTGTTCTGCTTTGTCAAAAAGCAAGGAGTGTGGTGAAAAGAGCAACAAACCCTGAAAGAGAGCGCAAAAGTGAATGACAGACTTCAGAGACTTGGGCAGCTCGGAGGCCCAAGGAGAACCTAGGATGGTGCATGGAGATTGGCATGTTTGAAGTACAGCAGACTGACCAAAATGAAAAAGATTCGGAAGGGAGCAATAGAAGAAAGAATATAGTTGTTATCCAGAGATATGTTAAAGTGAGGAAAATAGGCATTTAAGCTAAAAGAAGTATTGGCTTTAGATCTTTTATAAAAAGTTTAATTCTACATGTATAGTTAAATAAATAAAATAATCTTTTTAAGAAAAGTATATTCATGCACACAAATTAATTTGGGTGATACATTTGACTTCCGTTCATCAGAAGAGCTTGATGCAAGAGTGCACTGGGTCTGGCTGAGATGGAGTTCACTTCCCCAGGGCTGCCCTCACAGTGCTGTGCCCTGCACTGAGAGGTGAAAAGATGTTGATAAAAAACCGAGTGTTTTGGCTGCTGCTGAGCAGTGCTCTAGCATCAGGACTGTCTCTCCAATGTTTCCTCCCCTCATCCACTACCGTGGGGGGTGGGCAAGATCTAGGGAGGGGGCATAGCCAGGGCAGCTGACCCAAACTGACCATATGACATCCGCTCAGCAATAACAGCCAAGAGAAAGGAGGGATGAGGGGCATTTGTTACTATGCTGTTTGTCTTCCAAAGCAACTGGTATCTGTACTGAAGCCCTGCTTCCCAGGAAGAGGCTGGACATCACCTGCTAATGGGAAGTAGAGAATAAATCTTTTGTTTTCCTTTGCTTCCATGCACAGCCTCTGCTTCTGCTTTGTGAAGCTGCCTTTATATTGAGTTTTTCCCATCCTGTTTTCTTCCCTGCCTTGTCCTGCTGAGGAGGGGAGAGATAGAGCGGCTTGGCAGCCAAGGTCTACTCCCCAGGAAGAGTTAGTGTATTGCAAGAAACAAACCTGGATTTGATAGAATGTCTGGATGAGGACAGAAGAATATCACTGGCATTTAGAAGCTTAGTTTTGTGCTGTTTTGAGCATGACAAGTGAAACCACGTGCGGTGTATGATCTAGGAAGGGGCTAAACACCCAGTACCTGAAGAAGATCTTCAGTGAAGTGTGCTTTCCCCTTAGTTCCATTTGCTTTTGGTGGCTTGCATTGGCATAGGGGAGAAAAGTAACTTGCTCCATACAAGTTTCAAGCTGTATCCATGTAGCAGACTGTACTATAACCAGGTTTTACAGAGAGAGTTTCAGCATTGGAAACAAACCACAGTGGGTGCTGGGCTGCAGTCTGCTCTGTCTCCTGGATAATGGATCTATCAGTTAGAAATTTCTGTCAGGTTTTTGCAAGCCTTTTGAAGAGTTGGAGATTGTGAGGATAGGTTACCCGAGTCCTGCTTGTCTGCTGAAAATGCAAGACAGCTGTAATCAGTGTTCTCATGGTGTGGCTAAAGCAACAAGCTGTAATGTTCTGTACTGCCTGTTGCCTTACAAGCCTCCCTTTGTTTCTGCAGCTCAAACCAAGAGATTCAGACATACGCCATTGCCTTGATCAATGCCCTCTTCCTGAAGGCACCTGAGGACAAGAGACAGGTTTGTTCTTGCCTTTTGACTTTAAACCTGAGTAATGGTTGCTGCCTGGCTGTTTATGCCTCAGAAATCATATTGTCTGGGCAAGGTAGACCTCAGACCTTGCCAAGAACTTAAGTGGCTGTTTCAGTATGGCAACAGAGGAGAAAAAGTACCATCCCATTAATAATGTGTCCTGGACCACACGTCTATATTTAGGAGATGCTCAGAAAGGATTCTGAAGGACCTTCAGAGACAGAAAGTAATCCTCCAGACAGCATGGGAAGGATTTTTAAGTTCATCGTGTATGGGAGAGGTAGGCTGGGTAGACTCCTTGGGGCTGTATGTACTTTATAAAAAAACACCCCACCTCTCTCTCCCTGAAAAAAGGGACCTTCCTTAAGTCATAGAGGGACATTCCTGCTGGCAAATGTGAGAAATGAAACACTGTCCTGCTCTGAGGAAACTCCCAAGATCTCAGCTACCTGCAAGATGTGCATATGTGTGTATTGTGTAGCTTTGCTGTGTTAAGCCTTTCTTCTCTAGTGCCCTGTTTGTGCCTTATTCCTGAACTCCAAGCTAAATCCTGTCTGCTTCTCTTTGTGCCTTTTTTTGCTTTCTGCCAGCAGGACAAGCTGCTTAACCCACTAGACCTGCCCATCACTGTAAGTAACTCAAGCCTGGGGGCTGGTCATGTAGGGGAACTGTAGGCATGTTAGCTTTTCTCTAGCTATGCCTCCTTGTATCCCAGGGATGATGCCCACAGCCTCAGAGAGTGGATGAACCTAGGGAGAAGGGCGGGAGGACTCCTGGGGATGCACTCAGACTGTGGAGGGGAGAAGAATCAGTAGCAGGAGAAACCCTGAATGACTTACTGTGCACACAAGGTCATACAGATGGTCATAAAAGGAAACTGCTCCTACAAGACTGACCAGGTGAACCAACTGTAAAACTGGAACCAGTCCTTTAGCAATCTGAATCTCCTTAAAATCACTGCAGCATGAGTTTATACCCTAAATCTCACTTGTGTTAATGACAGTTTCATATCCAGCTGCATCCTTCTAAAGATAGAGCTCTTTGTCTGTGAAGAGCAGTCACGAAACTTACTAGGGGCTAGAGCATAAATTCTGCCTAATTTGTGACTTTTCCCTTATGGGAATTGCAGTGTAAGAATGTTTTTTGCCCTGTGCTAACTCCAGGGAAATCACTACTCTTGTTAATAGGTTGATTTGGAACCTTCTGTATTGAGATACTGGTACGTTTTTTGGTTTTCTGCATGGCACAGAGAATGTTCCACTTTTTTCAGGGATGCAGCACCTTCAGAGTGGAAACTGCCATCTCAGTAAATGTTACATAATTTCTAAAATTAATGGATATGCTTAATACATGGAAATAAGAAAAATCATACTTCTCTGTTGGTAATTCAGCAAAGATAGTAGACTTCATAGCAAACAACATTCCAAGGGATCTTTCACTTTTTTTTCCCCCTCCCTTGAACACAATCCAAATGACCACAAAGGGCCGTGAAGTTGACTAAGGGACTTGGAGTATCTTCCGTATGAGTAGAGCCTGAGAGATTTGGGATTGCTCAGCCTCAAGAAGAGAAGGCTCAGAGAGGTCTTACGTGTTTAAATATCTGATGGAAGGGAATAAAAGAGAAGGGAGCCTGACTCCTCTCAGTTGTTCCTACTGACAGGACAGTAGGAACAGGCAGTGGGCACAGCTTAAACCCCGGGAAATTCCACATGAACATGTGCACACCTACACAACATAAATATGAGAGTTGTCAAACACTGGAACAGATTACCCAGAGAGATTATGGAGTCTTCATCAGTGGAGATATTAAAAACCTGACTGGACACAGTCCTGGGCAGCCAGAGCTGTCTGATGTTGCTTGAACCAGTGGAGTTGGACTAGATGATCTCAAGACATCTCTTTCAGCATAAATCATTATGTGATTCTGTGACCATCAAGCAGCAAAGTGGGCCTTACTGGACTCTCAGCAGAGTAGAGATCCCTTAGCAGTGGTTAGACTGTGTGCGTGCTCATGCTTCTTTCTATGCTGTTTAGAATTGTTTAATTGTCTTTGTCCTTGCCACTTTTTATCTGCTTCAGTCACCTGTTAGCTCCATCCCATGTACAAACTAATTCCTTCAGAGAAAGGATTCTTTGTGTGGCATGCATGAGCAAATCCTAACAACAGAGCCTTGTCCTATTCTCAGTACTACATCTCACAAATAGTAGTAGAAAATAATGACTCAGAGGGCAGTGTGTTCTCACTGAAAGCACCTCCTACTTCATCTAGATGCTCCTTAGATACCTTCCACTTAAGCACTGACTCACTTTGGTTGTAACATGAATGCTGCTGAACTTGCAGCCATTACAGCTTGGCTGTCAGTCACTGTCTTGGTTTAGGAGGTTTCTGTCTGGATCAAAAGTGATAATAGGGACTCTGAACAAGGTTAATGCACACATTTTACCAGACCTCTTGCTCTGTCGAGAGTAATGTTATTATGAGCAGTTGGAAAGTCTTGGATTGCTCAGAATGTGCAGCTGATTGAGTGCAATTGTCTGAGACTCCACATCTGCTCCTAATTCTCAATCTGCACTGCACAGGAATGTGAAGAGATCTCAGACTGTCAGTTCTTTTGGACTTCTTCCAGATGATATAATTCCCAATGGATTTTTCTTACCCAAAAGATTTTGCTTGTAGTAGCAAACTCATGATAATCTATCTTGACAGTAGCACTTGTGCCATTCTCCTGGCAGGGGCAATGAGGTCACTGGTGTGTTAGAAAGTGCATCTTCACAATTTACAAAGAAAGCACAGGTTAGGTTTTTGCAGGTGCATGTATAATTGTTGCTGGAACTGAAGGCATCTTGCATCTGCTGTGACTGTTTGTCATCGTGACTTGATGTTTGGGAAACCCTCCTCACCTAGATAAGGAAGCCATGCAGTCAAGAGGGAAACTGGAAGCTTTCCTCTAAGCATGAAAACTATTAGCCTGTATTTTGGTAAATTGAAATGCTTCTGCAGATTGTTCTTAAGCTGACTTCTGAACATCTCTTTAGGAACCGGACAAAGGAAATAAATTTCAGAGGGAGAGCTTTTGAGAGGGAGGAGACCTGAAACCTGCATCCCATAGCCCTTGTTATTTTGGGTGTTTACCTTGGTACAGGAAGCTGTGAAATGCTAACTGGAGGAAGCTCTTGTAGATGGCAGATTTTTCCTGGGCAACCCACAATATGCTCCCTGCTGTCATATCTCCTAATAGAGAAGTACCATTTGATGTCCACCATTAAGCTAAATTTGCTTCTGTGTTTTGACTATGCTAGTGCCTTTCTCCACAATACTGATGTTCTGTAGGGGAGCCATCTGAGTTGTGGTGAGATGCCATGCTAATTTGACAGTCTGTAGAAAAGCACTTTGTTGTGTGCCAGTGCTCTCTCCAATTCATAGGCTTCTTCTGTTTTCTCCTTTCTGCACGGTGTGGGCTTTTCGTTTATATATATCACTCATGTTATTTCATCTTTAAATTCCACAACAGGAAATGGCTAATGCATTTGCCCAGAAGCACCTGAGGTCTATAATCCTAAATGTAAGTACGTCTGAAATGACAAAGTGCTTCCTAATGTCCTCTCAATGGAGGTTTCACTTGTGCGTAGTATAAATTCTGCTGCCCTCAGGGCACTTGCAGAAAAGTGACTCTTTCAAAGGTAAAACTTGTTCAAAAGGGAGTTACCAGGATGCTGCTTTCAGCTCTTTCAGAGCATTATAATTATGCTTCTGGTGGAATTTGGAGGTTAAACAACTGAATCTTCATACAGAGAGATGCACATGCAGTCTGGCCTATGCCTAGGGCTAATACCTCAGCTTTTATTTGCATTCTCTTAATTCCTACCCTCTCCTTTATTTTGCAGCATGTGATCAGAGGAAACCGCCCCATTAAAACAGAAATGGCACATCAGCTCTACGTCCTACAGGTCCTGACCTTTAATCTCCTGGAAGAGAGAATGATGACCAAGATGGATCCCAATGATCAGGTCACTATTAGAGCTGAGTAAGATCTGATAGAACAGAACAGACAAGGGGCCTTATTCCTGAGCTCCCTAGCACTATTTGCAGTAGATGGTACATAAAGTTTCAAACCCACTCCTCACACTGTAAACCTTGAGATGACCGCATGCTCATGACTATCCTACTGCATGCTTTGTGACCCTGAGATGTAAGTGGGCACTGAAAGTCATACACTCCCTTCTTGACCAGTGTGATGCCAGCCGTCAAACTGGTTATCTCTGTGGAGAGCACATCATTTTATCTATTTCCCTGCAGTATAGGAGGAAAACTGGGCATTTTTAAGGTGTCTATTACTCAGCTGTATTGCAGTCTTTAATGAGAAATGCCATAGCATTATCTGAATGCCTAGAAATAACTAAGCCTGCAGTTAAAAAAAATGCAAACAAATATTTTGCATTACCCACTGTACTGAAACTTGCCATTTTGAAATGGATTGCCTCTTTGTGCATAGTGTTAATGACCTTTGGCATCTCTCTCTATTCACTGTGTGAGCTCTGAAGAGAGATGCAGGACTGTGCATTATGTGAAAATACTGCTGTAGTGATTGATCACATTACCATTTCCCTGCTTTCTGTCCTTCAGGCACAGAGAGACATCATATTTGAGTTGAGAAGAATTGCATTTGATGCAGAGTCTGACAGCAACACCGTCCCTGGCAGCGGAACAGAGAAACGCAAAGCCATGTACACCAAGGACTACAAGATGCTGGGATTCACTGTATGCATCTAGACAGTGACTGTAAACCTTGTGAAGGCAATCTAAGCAATCTCCATAGGAGTTGTGGGGAAATAAGGAACAGAAATAGCTGTTTCCTTTACCATGCTTCAGCCTCTGAGTTTAGAGATGCATTTATAGTCACACTCCTGGGGCAGATCGTTATGAACTTGCTGATGGGTTAAATGCCAGGGTTCATTAGCATTCTCTGGAGGTATTTCCTTACTATATGCACCTATACTATGAAGAACTTGGAATCAGCCTCTCCTCTAGAAAGTTCGGATAGCATTGTCAGCAGGTGTCCAAGGGTACCTCTTGGATAGATGTGAGGGAGTGCTTGATGGACAGGTGGTTTAAAATTCATTCAGAAAAGGTTCTCACACAATTTATTTGAGCTAATTTGTTTGAATTCTTTCTACACACTCTTTTCACAGAATCACATCAATCCAGCCATGGATTTTACACAGACTCCTCCTGGAATGCTGGCATTGGACAATATGCTTTACTTGGCCAAATTTCATCAGGACACCTATATCAGGGTATGTGAAGCTGCTGATTTTTATAGATGCCAACACCTCAGCAGCTCTTCTTAGTGTGTGTGGCATCCTGTTCTTGTAGATTGTTCTGGAGAACAGCAGTCGAGAAGATAAACATGAGTGTCCCTTTGGGCGCAGTGCCATTGAGCTCACCAGGATGCTTTGTGAGATCCTGCAAGTTGGGGAACTCCGTAAGTACCATTTATTACCCAGCTTTACAGGTTGCTGGGCTGATGCTTCTAGAAGTAGTTTACAGGCTGACCAATATTCACAAGCATTTGTATCTTCATCTCACTTCTGCCATGTAAGGACGGGGAGCTTGGTGTTGGCACTGCTGCTGTCCCAGTGATAATACCACTATCAAAATAAAGTAAGAAATTTTGGTGCGTGTTCAGTGGTTCTCCTGAAAAACTGATACAAGCAGAAAGCTTCAGCTACCCAGAACTTCAGCAGAGTGCTGCATAAAAAAAGTAGTCTTGAAACCATCATGAACTTGGGAAAAGTTTATTAGCTCCGACAATCTCAAAACAGCAATCTGAGAAAATTAACCACTATTAGAAATTCCACCAGAAGAAGGTGGGAAACACTGCAAGGAGTTATTTTGGGGGGACCAGGATGAAAAGGGCATGAGTCACAGAGGTTTGCATGGTGAAGTGTGGGGATCATTGCTGTTGTCAATCAACTGTCTATGGGGTGACAAAGTATTGAACTGTCCTAATCTCTTGGAGTAAGTACTGTTGCACACCATCAGGTGTCTGTCACTGTAGTGGATTTTAGTTACTCCTAGTACCTTTTGTCCAATATGCTCACATGGTTGTGGTTTGTCTCTTTCTGAAGCCAATGAAGGCCGGAATGACTATCACCCCATGTTTTTCACCCATGACCGTGCATTTGAGGAGCTGTTTGCCATCTGTATCCAGCTGCTGAACAAGACCTGGAAAGAAATGAGAGCAACAGCAGAAGATTTTAATAAGGTCAGGGTGGAGAAGAGATATTTTTGTAAAATCTTTTGCACATCAACAGATGTTCACTCAGCTTGTACATTTGGTTAAAGAGTAGGGCGCAGAAGATGTGACAGGGCATTGGTATGGGCTGTAAGGGAGGATGGCTCAACTTTTATTCGGTATGACATGAGGTCACTCTTGGTTCTTCTGGATCTTAAAAGTCACTAGTACACTGATACTCCTGGCTCCGGTTATCCCATGTCAGTTCTTTGCTGCCACTGAGCTGTGCCCTGATACTCTGCTGCCATTAAGCAGCAAGAATGTGACTTGTTTTTCTTCTGTCCCACCTCTTTAGGTTATGCAGGTTGTTAGGGAACAGATCACACGGGCTCTCCCCTCTAAACCAAACTCCTTGGACCAGTTCAAGAGCAAACTGCGCAGCCTGAGCTATTCTGAGATTCTGCGGCTACGCCAGTCTGAGAGAATGAGCCAAGATGACTTCCAGTCTCCACCTATTGTGTACGTGCCTAACAAAAACAGCGGCCTTCTATCCTTGCAATTTATCTCCATTTTCTGCTTACTCTTCTATATTTGATTGCCAGGGAGCTGAGAGAGAAAATCCAACCTGAGATCTTGGAGCTGATAAAGCAACAGCGCCTGAACAGGCTTTGTGAGGGAAGTAGCTTTAGAAAAATTGGAAATCGCAGGAGACAAGGTAAGGTGACAGTGTCTGCTGTATTTTTTCATGTGAAGAACTGTAGCAAATAAGATCTAATTAATTAATCTGTCAGCAGGCATGTTGCCAGAAAGGAAAGCTGGTTACTTGGGCTGTCCGTATCAGCCCGTAGTTCGGGATGGCACAGATGTGTGTTTCTAAGAATACAGCCATCCCCTCATGAATAAGAAGCCGTGCTGAGGAACTGCTACAGATGGATTGGGTGGAGAGGCTGTAGTGTAGTGGTGAGATGTGAATGATCTTGCTCAGCTTACTCTACCTGGTGTGTGTTCCAGAAAGATTCTGGTATTGTCGCCTGGCTCTGAATCACAAGGTGCTACACTATGGAGATCTGGAAGATAACGCCCAGGGGGAAGTGACCTTCGAATCTCTACAAGAAAAAAGTAAGTCCTGATTACAGGCTGTGCACTCTTCTGCGCTCCGCTGCCCAGAGGCTGAATGTAATCCTAGATTAAGATGAGAGACCCATGGCTGAAGCCCTGACTAAGGGGATACCAACTTTTGGTCCTTGCCCAAATTCTTCAAATCTTGGAATCACTTGGTATTTCTTTTTTAAAAGCCAGCTGCAAGGATGTCTTACTGGTAATGTGTTTTGGAAAACTGCACTAACCAGCTAAAAAACCAAACAGTGTTCAGTTGCAAAGACAAAACAAAGTTGTGTCTTTTCCTGGTTAGGATTGCTTGTTCAGGAGTTTTACTTTTTCACTGTTAGTTCCAGTTGCAGACATCAAAGCCATTGTCACAGGGAAGGATTGTCCACACATGAAGGAGAAAAGTGCACTGAAACAGAACAAGGCAAGTGTTACCTTTTTGCTGTCATTAGTATCTAATGCTGTAGTGTTTAAGACTGTGAAAGTGAGCAACAGGAGCGAATGATCTCCCCCGCTGCAGGTGTGTTGTGTACAAACCCCATCTCCTCTCTGGGCCCTTTCCTAGTGTTCCTTTGTGACTGCAAGGAGCTGTGAGCATGGCGTGGTTGTGCTGTAGTCTCTTCAGAATTGCTCACAATACCAATATGGGAAAGTGCACTGAGCTGCAGCAAGGCAGCTCTCTTGGGGTGGCAGGCAGAAGGTGCTGTAATGTTTTGTTCAGTTGGTGAGTGAAAGATTCTTTTCCATTTAGGAAGTGTTAGAATTGGCCTTCTCCATATTATACGATCCTGATGAGACCTTGAACTTCATTGCACCTAATAAATATGAGGTAAGAAACGTAGTAAGCAGTAGAATTTAAGCAGTAGAATATATAGCAATTAACTTCAGAGATTAAGAAGGATCAGCTGCTTCTCATTAGAGACTTGAGCAGGCTGTCTCTCACCAGGTTCATTCTTAGAATATGTTGGTGATGCTTAGTATGAACCATCTTTTTCTTCCCCTTAGTTATCTTTGTCATTTAAAAAGAAAAAAAAAATCAACACACTAATTTCCCCTAGTTTGGACTGCTACTTTTTTCCTCCTATGATTCCTAGAATAGGTTTACTTTTTTAATTTGTTATGCCACAGTAGAAACTCTTGTCCCTCTACTAGAGCCATAGGCTCATGCTTTGCTCTAGGCTTGTAACTTCCATTGGAAATCTCTGTGGGCACTGTTTTGGAGTTGGGGGTGGGATTTTTTTCCCTACATATTAACTTCTTGCAGTGTTTCCTGTCTTGAAGTTCTCTAATTTTTGCATGGATGGAAAGATTCAACATAAGGTATCGTTTATGCCAGGAGTTGTGAATTACCCCTTCTTTTCCACAGTACTGTATCTGGATTGATGGGCTTAACGCTCTCTTGGGGAAGGACATGTCCAGTGAGCTGACCAAGAGTGACCTGGACACGCTGCTGAGCATGGAAATGAAGCTGAGGCTCCTGGACTTGGAGAACATCCAGATCCCCGAAGCGCCGCCGCCGATCCCCAAGGAGCCGAGCAGNCAGCTCCCCGCAGCGCCCCCGCCGATCCCGAGGGAGCCGAGCAGCTACGACTTCGTGTACCACTACGGCTGAGGGCTCCGCGCTGCCGCCCGCACCGAGCCCGCTCGGGCTGTGCGGCCGGGGCTGCCGCCTGCTGCCGTGCCGCGGGCCCGGGGCGGAGGCCCCGGCGCCGCCCGCCTTTTGTATCGGTTCCAATAATAACCAGTAGCGCTCCTCGCCGCC
>VZTF01009638.1:1349559-1383807 GCA_013397755.1 Cnemophilus loriae | reverse complement strand
CTCCGGGCGGCCGCGGGCAGCGCTGTCCTGGGCCGACTGCCTCCGCCGGGCCGCCCCCGCAGGTACGGCCGGGCACGGGAGGGCGCGGGAGCGGGGCGGCGGAGCGGGAGCGGGCCACAAGTGTGGGGCACGGCAATATAAGAAAGACATTAAGCTGTTGGAGAGCATCCAGAGGAGAGCCCACGAGGATGGTGATGGGAGTGGAGGGGATGCCTTATGAGGAGCGGCCAAGGTCGCTTGGCGTGTTCAGTATGGAGAAGTGGAGACTGAGGGGAGACCTCATTGTGGTCTTCAACATCCACACGAGGGGAAGCTGAGGGGCAGGCACTGATCTCTTCACTCTCATGACTAGTGACAGGATCCAAGAAAACCTNGCTGTTGGAGAGCATCCAGAGGAGAGCCCACGAGGATGGTGATGGGAGTGGAGGGGATGCCTTATGAGGAGCGGCCAAGGTCGCTTGGCGTGTTCAGTANAACAGACTCCCCAGGGCAGTGCTCACAGCACCAAGCCTGTCTGAGTTCAAGAAGTATTTGGACAACGCTCTCAGGCACAGGGTGGGATTCTTGGGGTGTCCTGGACAGGGCCAGAAGTTGGACTCAGTGATCCTGGTGGGTCCCTTCCAACTCAGCATATTCTGTGAGGCTGCTCAGGGGTGTCCGTGGCACTCTGGCTGCTTCCAGAGCTGTTTGTCTGCCTGGGGTGGTCAGGGCCAATCCCCTGGGATGGGGTAAGCCATGGGGTGCAGCCATTGCTCCGGCCCCTGTGTTTCCCTACCAGGTGTAGGGCAGTGTAGATGCTACTTAGAGCTTCAGCCTGGGACGTGCTACCTTCATCGCTCATTACAAAGATATGTGAGAATAGAGAGAGGCCACACAGAACGTGTCTTTCTGAAGGAGCCACTGGCACATGAGAACCTTCTACAGTACCTTGATAAGTTGTCTCTGCAAGTAACATTTTCTCTTTAGCACTGGTGTCAAGCCATGCATTTATGTTAACTCAGCATCTTTCTCAGGTTGGAGCTTGGTAGAGAATTCATCATACATGGCACACAGAACTGTACCTGAGACCAAGGAGTGAAGCTCCTGCTCGGAGCACAGAACTGTAACTACTTCTGCAGTTCTTTGCTATGTGTTGTATTGGCACCCAGAGAACAGCATCTGGTCTCTGATCTCTGGCAAGGTTTGCAATACCTTACATGACATGCCCCATGGTTTCTTGAAAAATGCTTTCTCCACATCTGCAGCAGTTTTATCTTTCAGTGTAGCCTGCCCTTGGATCAGTAACACTGTTTCCTGTGGTAGGAAACTTACATAGAAGGGAGAATAGACTACCAAAAGCTGCACCAGGGTTAAGGCTGTGTGCGGATAATTGTTACTTCTTCAAGCTTCTTGCAGTGGCCCTCAGACTGACAAAGTTATTATGCTCTGATACATTCAAGAAAGACTTTATGCAAATCTGCAATCACTTTTAGTCACAGGGAGGGCAAGAGTTATTTCTGGCTTTTTCGTAATGCGTGTTGAGTGACTGCAGTGCTGAGCCCAACTTGAGTCACAGGGAGCAGGACAGAAACCTAAAGAGCTGAGAATATCTGAGTTATGTTGATTCTGAAGAGTTAACTTGAGGAAAGCTTTTTTTTCCCCTCTGGGTCTGCTCTGCTTTCTATGTTCGTGGCCATGAAGCAGGGTTTTGTGGTGGGTTTGTTTAATGTCATGGAAGACAGTTAACTTAAGGATTTTTTCATTGATTCTTTAGCTCTGTCAACTTCCTTGGATATTGGGCTGAGTAACTGGAGCTTCCTGTACGTCACTGTCTCCCTGTGAGTACAAACACCACGTTCCCTGGGAGCCTCTGGTGGGATTTGGAGAGTGCTTAGCCAGGGTCTGTTTCTTGAATTGGTGTTTGGTTGGTGGGGTTAGCATGCAAGGTCTGTGATAACTTGCTAGTAGCAAAGTAGAAATGGGTGGTCTGGTTCCTAATAGTACTTCAATGGAAAGAACTACACTGAAGGAGTCTGACAGTGTATTTTGGTCCTTACAGCTACACGATGACCAAATCCTCTGCCATCCTCTTCATCCTGCTTTTTTCACTGCTCTTCAAGCTGGAGGAAATGGTAAGGGTCCCACACAATGCTTTAAGGAGGGAGGTCAGACCTGGGGAGATAGGCAGTGCATGTACAAGAAACATGTAAGCAGAGGAATGGTGCAATTATGTGGGTGAATCTGAAAGGAAGGAGGTGCCTGTCTCTGTTGTGTTTGCTCTCCTGCAGAGGGTGACGTTGCTGCTGGTGGTTCTGCTCATCGCTGGGGGACTCTTCATGTTCACCTACAAGTCCACACAGTTCAACGCACAGGGGTTCGTGCTGGTGCTCTGTGCCTCTTTCCTGGGGGGCATTCGCTGGACTCTCACGCAGATACTGATGCAGAAGGCTGAACTGGGTATGTAGGGTGTTAGGAGGGGGTGGTGGTGCTGGTAGCAGGGAGGAGAATAAGGAGAGGTGATAGCCCTTGCTGCAGAAACAAAACATCTCATAGGAGGTGTTTGAAACCTTAGACACAGGATATCTGTTGATGGGTAACGAAGGTGGCTTGGCGTCTGCAGCAGCACAGGTGTGGGCATCATAAATAAGGTGTACGTCTAGGAATGGTGCTAATAAAAGCTCTGGGAGCTGTGTTATTCCATGGCTTGTTGCTACCTGGTCTGTTATTGATTCTTCTCTTTCAGGGCTCCAGAATCCCATTGATATCATGTTTCACCTGCAGCCGCTCATGTTCCTGGGGCTCTTCCCACTCTTTGCAGTGTTTGAGGGTGCGTGAGTTAATTAGAGAAAACAGGGATAGCTTTATAAAGTGGCTGGGAGATTGCTTAGCAGTTTGTTGTTCAAGATAATTCGCTTAGATAAGTAAACAGCTGTGAACTCTGCAAAGTAGTTAGAGACCTGGATTTATCTTATGCTGGCAGGACATTAAAGAGCGCATAGAAGTAGTAGCCTGCCACACTTGTGGAAGTAAGGGCTGTGAAGAACTGGCTCCACATCCTTCTGATACTGGAATGTGAGCAGCCTACCCCATCGATCTTATTGAGAGGAATCCTGGGAGCTGGGAATGGTATTCTGCTACTCATTGTCTTGTTCCTAGGCCTGCCTTTGTCCATATCAGAGAAGCTCTTCCGTTTCCATGAAGCAGGAATGCTGTTCTCTCTGGTAGGGAAGCTGTTCTTGGGTGGAATTCTTGCCTTTGGTCTAGGCTTTTCTGAGTTCCTCTTGGTTTCGAGAACATCTAGCCTCACCCTTTCCATTGCTGGCATTTTTAAGGTAAGGCATGGTTCCTGTGCTAATACTAGAAGGCAAGTACTGAGTCATCCCTATTGGGCTTTATGTGGTGGGAGCTTCATTAGATCCTTAGAAATCATTGCTTGTTATTTTTGTTCTCCTTGCACAGGAGCTTGATGCTTTGCCTTGCAGTCTCTGCAGTGAAGTCTCTTGGTCCGTGACAGCAAAGGGCCAGAGACTAGTGGCTGTTCTATAAAAAATACCATTAATGATCAAAGTTTGTTGGAATGTGGGATAGTTAGTGAAAACACATTGCCCTCATGAACAGCGGATGGTGTGGATGAGAGGAGGGATAAGAGGGGCAAGCTCTTGCATCAGACCTGCATATGACCAAACCACTGGTTTGAGCTATCTCTGTAACCTAGTTTGGCACATCCTCCCCTCCTCAGAGGAGTCCAGCACACACACTTGTGAGCTGAACTGTGATACGTGAAATCTCTCTCATCCAGAAGTTGCAAGATTCCTCTGTAACTGAGCTATGCAGTCAGATGACTTAAAATCCCACATCCCAGTTTGACAGGTTGTTTGTTTCTAGAAACTGTTTTTAGAACTCTGTGCGCATGAAAGAATGTGCTGATAGAAATTTAGCAGCCTGACATCTTGATCTAGGCTTCAGCTGTAAAATGTCTCATGCATATCTCCTCAGGTCCTGCCCTGCCACTTGTCACGTTTTTTTGTTTCCACAGGAAATCTGCATTTTATTCCTCGCCACGCATTTACTGGGAGACCGCCTCAGTCTCTTAAACTGGCTGGGCTTTGCTGTCTGCCTGTCGGGAATCTCCCTTCACATTGTTCTCAAAGCCATGAATTCCAAAGGTGATTGTTTTAAATCACTTTCTCTTTCTTTGTAGGCTTTCTCTTCGCTTCACTAGGAGCTGTGTCTGGTTCCAGCTCCTTGACAGCGCCAGGTTTGGTGGGAACTCCAGCAAGTTTGTCACTAAACGGGCTGTCTGCCTGCAGGTGACAAAGCACTGGAACCACACAAAGAGGCCAGCTCTGACCCTGACCTGGAGCTGCTGCTGCACCACCCTGAACGTGGTGAGGAAGAGGAAGAGGTTGTTGAAACCCCACAACAGCACTGACTGAACACGAAGCACAAAGCCACCTGCTCTGTTCTTACCAAACCTGCCTGACAGCTATCCAGGAGGAAGGTCCAAAAGTCTCTGTGACCACCCAAAGCAGAGCCAGGGCCTGGTGGGAGAATTCTGCTGTTTTGCTACGGTGTGGATCTGTAGATGCTGCACAAGAAACAGGCAATATCCCTTTCACAAGAACTTGGAAGACAAGCCCTGGTTCAGTGGATGTAGAATGGCATGGTGGGACAGGGAAAAGCAGTAAAAAGTCTATTAGGGGATCCTGAAGGCTGTTTACTGAGAGTGTAGACCATGAGCTGTAGAGTGAACATGGACATGTCTGGACTGCAGGCTGAGTGGTTCAGGGATCATTTTACTGCTGTTTAGGTTTTGACTTCAAAGGAGAAGGTAGATACACCTTCCCTTTTTGTTTTTAATGTTTCTGCAAATTAGGAACTCCCATACTGGTGGGATCACGTGACTGTATAAATCTCTAGAGTTGTCCCAGTGAGAAGGACCCTTTGTGCCTGGCAACCTCCATTTTCTGTGTGCATAGTAAGGATAGAATTAGATGCTGGTATTTGGGACCAGTTCAACGTGATGAACATTTCCAGATGATGTTGGTTGGAGGGAAGACAGAGAGGCAAGAGTACTTCTGGTGCTACAGGCCAGGAGGAGAACGAGCAGTGTCACAGGAGATCTAGCTAGAGCAATAAGCTTATCAGAAAGTATGTGGGTTTTGAGGGGGGAATTTTTTGGTTTTTAAATAAACTGTTTTTCTGATTCTCTTTTGTCTGTACATTCTGTACCTATGCTTCATCAAGCAGAGGTCATTTGTCTTCTCAACTCCTTTCCTGCACTGACCTTGCTACTGCATGCCCACGAGGCCTGACACACAAAACACTTGCGCAGCTATCACTGATCTCTAGAATTAGGGAGGTGTTCCTGCATCCTCTCACATTTATGCCAGCCAAGAGAACAGAGACTGATTGGTGTGCCTTCATGCACTGTATCCTAAGAAGACTTTTAGTATTGTGGCTTTTTGTAAGAATCTTATCTGTTTGCCCCATTTGATTGGATCAGGTGGTGCTGCAGTCCAGGAAGGGGGAATAGCAGGATTTAAGATGTCATTTTCATTGCTGCTAAGCCTCAAGTGGTGTTGGGCAGGTGGCTGGTGTTTTGCATGGGAGAATTTCCAGGTCTTTCAAAGTTTTGCTCAGTGCTAGCTTTTGTAGTTTTTGGAGTGGAAATAACTTGACAGAGTTTCCCAAAGGGATAACAGTACAATCTTTCTCCTGACAGGAGCTGGGTATTAAAGTGAACTTCTCACATTCTGTTTGAGAGCCTGAACCATTTTGACTAAACGGTCCCTCTGTTGATCTTGCTTCATTTTTCAGATATGAAGTCTTTCTTGATGACTTGAATCAAGAGCATGTCCTGTAAAAAAACTGGTTCTGAAGAAAACTTTTGTTATTAGTGATCATCTTTGATCATGTTCTGGTAACTGGCTTCAGAGCAGACAGCAGGTGGTGCAGCTTCCTCGTGTAAACTTACTGAACCAGCACGACCACACCAAGCTGGCAGACCAAGGGATTTTGTGCATCAAGTAGAATGCCTGGAGCTGAGAATGACTTGGTCTGTCCCTAGCTGGATTTTCCAATAGCTGGGACTTGTGATGATTCCAGCAGGATTCACCCTGTTTACCCTGCCAATAGCTGTGAGCTCCAAGCCCCAAATACTCTGTACTTGATGTGGGGCAGTGGTGCTTTCTGCACGTGATCTGTGTTCCACAGTATCACAGCTGCTCCTTCATTTCAGTTTCCACTCTCCTACAACTGAACCTCGGGCATCGTTCTGCTGTGTAACTCCCAGACTGAGGTTTCAGGTCTCTGTAAATCGAAGGTAAAGGCAACTTCATTCTCAGGCCAGAATTTGCACCAGAAATGGTGTTTGAAGATGAAATCTGATTGTGCTTGTGACCTGTAGAGAGCCATGTAGTCTGTTGCTTCCAGCCTTGTTTCCTTTTTAAGACAGAGGTGATGCCCTAGAACTCCAGCTCTGTCTTGGAGCTCTTGGAACATGGCAGAGTTGTGGGCAAGCTTGGGAGGGGTCAGGTGGGACTGTGCTGGTGCAGGGCAGTGCAGCAGAGTGTTAAAGCAGCAGCACAGCTTGTCTGTTGAACACTGTCCATCTTGCTTGAATGGCACTAAAATTTAATGAAAGGAGAAAGAACCTTTGCCCACCCTCTTTCATATAAGGAAAAAATCCTACTGTGCATTGAAAATGCTGGAAGTGGAAAAAGACACAAAGATGAAAGACTTGCAGGAGGGAGACAGGATTGCTGCAGCAATGGCACAAAATAAATGAGAATGCACAATCTTGTAGTGAGTGTTGAAGTTCAGACTAGGCATGAAGAAGTAAGACTGGAGTCTACTGAGGAGGGAGGTTGGAAGTGTGGACAGGAAGGCAGCGGAAGCTGGGAGTACCAGTAGATCTTGTTTACCTCTCGAAATAGCCCCAAGTGGCTTTGCAGCTCCTTGGCCAGAGGTAGCCAAGGCCTCTTCGCATTGCTGAAGCTGTTTGAGGCTTGGATTGATGCAGTGGGGTTGGGATGGGAAACCCTGCAAACACCCAGCCGTGTGTGCAGGCACGAGACTTTGTCTCCTGCCTTGTCTCCAGGAGGTCTCTTGGTGCCACAGTGTGGTCCCTGTGGCTGAGAGAAGTGGTGCAGCTCGCTGCTTGTGCAGACCGTTTTCTGACAAGCCCCAAGCCAGGGGCCACTTAGGGGACAGGGGAAGTAGCTTTCAGTACAGGCAAACATTGTGTGGCACAGTTTGGTTCTGCCCCTTTCCTCAAAGGAAGTGTGTGACAGCTGGATGTCCTGGAAGGGCTGTGGAGCAGAGCAGGGCAGTGCTGGGGGTGTCTGTGCTACCCACGTCCATGCCAGCCCCACACTGACACAGCCACCCTGGCAAGGGAGGGCTGCCATTGAATATTGATGGAGTTTGAACTAATTAAGCAGCGGAAGCAAAGCTGAATGAGTCTCAGAGGTGCTGCACTCCTTCCGCAAACTCTGTTCCTGCCTGTAAGACCAGGTGTTTACATGTGTGATGATTCTGCCTCCCCAGCCTTCCCCCTGGGAGACCTCTTTATTTGAAGAGCAGATGCTTGGCTTCCTGCTAAAATTTCAATACCGTAAACATCTTGAGGGCAAGGAGACAGTGTCCCTGCAGACCCCTGTGCACACCTCTGGTCCTCTGCCCAGCAAACAAGGTATGGAACACCAGTGGGCTTACTGTGGGGAAGCAAGCCTGGCTCCAAAACATACAGGAGTAGCAAGGCAGAGCAGCAAGACAGGGCCTGGTGCCAGCAGTAGGGCTGCCTCAAGGTGTGCTTCGTTTCTCATTTCAGCTGAACATCTCTGTAGCATTAATTACGTGGTTCGTGGTTGGTGCCTTGTGAGGTGGGGAAGGAGGAGCTCAGGGCGTAGATGGGAGGAATGCTGGTTACTGCCAGCCTGGGGCTTTAAAGGGCTCACATTCATCTGCAGTCTCTGCAGTGGCAAATAATTGCCTCTGACTCTGATACCCCTGCTGCTGCACTGAGGCTCTCTTGTTTTTTTTCATTATTGGGGTATGCAGATTTTGATGTTCACAGCCTTGGATCTCTGCAGGATTTTTCTGGGAATTGCACTTACCACTGTCCTCTTGCCATCATTGCCAGAGTGCTCCTGCATCAGTCCCCTTCCTCACTGCCACATCACCCCCAGGAAGGCAAAGAATGAGAGAGGCTTTGAGCAGAGAGGAGTGGGAAAGGCAGCTGGGCAAGAGAAGTGAAGAAATGGCAGAAAACAAAGAATATGAATGGTTGGAGATCACCATCACAGAATGATTGAGGTTGGAAAGGATATTGGAGGTCATCTTGCCCAACCTGCTGCTCAAGCAGGGCCACCTAGAGCTGCTGCCCAGGAATGTGTCCAGATGGCTTTGAATATCTCCAAGGATGGAGACTCCACAACCTTTCTGAGCATTCTGTGCCAATGCTCAGTCACCCTCACGGGGAAAAAGTGGTTCCTGGTGTTTAGAGGGAACCTAAACACATACATTACTGTGTTTCAGTTTGTGCCCATTGCATCTGTCTCTGGGCACCACTGAACAGAGCCTGGCTCCATCCTCTTTCCACCATCCCATCAAGTATTTATGGACATTGACAAGTTTTCCCCTGAACCTTCTCTTCTCCAGGCTGAACAGTCTGAGCTCTGTCAGCCTTTCCCCAGATGTGAGGGCCTCCCAGGCCCTTCATAATCTTCATGGCCCTTTGCCGGACTCCAGCATGTCCATGTGTCTCGTAGTGATGAGCCCAGCTCTGGGCACAGCGCTCCAGGCGTGGCCTCACCAGCGCTGCATAAAGGCAGGAATCACCCCCCCGACCTGCTGGCAATTCTTTACCTAAGGCACCCCAGGATATTGCTCCTTTCTTTGTGGCAAGGGCACGGTGCTCACTCAGGTGAAGATGCAGGTGTGCAGCTAGAGGGCAAGAACCTGCCCAGTCTAACACTGCAAGGGGTTTGCTGGGGCAGAGAGCTGTCCTACAACACCTACAGTGGCATAAGTAGCCCTTCCATCTCATTTTGTGCTCTCCAGCCTTGCAGAGCTGTGTAATTGCTGCATCTATCAGTGCTCCTTGCATTAACAGGGAGTAATTGGCACCTGTGTTAAAGAGCCTGGTTTCAATTACTGCTGAATGCAGCTCAAACTCCAGAGCTGGGAGATTACACGGGGGAGGAGCTGTAGTGCTCACGTTTACTCTCTGTTTTTCCACCAGGTGCTCCTCTTTCCCCAGGGATGAAGCCTTTTTTCCGTTTCTTGCTTGTGCCTTGAACCTGCAAAGCTGCCAGCAAGGGCTGCCTGGGAGACATGAGGCTGTGCCTCAGGAGCACAGAGCTCAACTCTGTTCTTCCTCGTGTGGATGTTTCTTAGAGAAGCCTCTACTAAAAATCCTGCCCTGAATGGTGGGGTTGCAAGGTGTGGGAGGAAATTCGTCTTTGTGGATGGTGGCATTGCCCCAACCCCATGCAGCAGCAATCCTGGGGGCTTTCCCATTCCCTGCCCTCAGCCACACGTCTCTATTTTTCACTGCATCAGCACTCCCCTGTGTGCTGGGCCCTGCCCCCTCCTGCTGCCACTCATCATTTCTGATCCAATAAATTACAGCGCCGTAAAAATGCACAGGGAATTGTTTTCTGTGTTATAGAGCCATGAGCCCTTAAATTTCCATTTGTTTAGTGGATGATGAATGGACAGTTGTGGTTGATGCTGGAGCCATGTGGAGTGGTGGGAGAGCTCTGACTGCAGTCAGTGCTCCCTCCTGCAAGCTCAGCACCAGGGGCCTCATCGGCTCGTGAGGTAACCCCTGTCTGGGGCTCCCCTTCCCAGCAAAACTGTTCAGTTCATAGCTGGGGTCAGGGGAGGGGTTTGGAGAGGCTAAGTCAGAACATTCAGGCTTTGTTCCTACCCTGTGGTGGGAGTTTTATCATGTCTGGGAGGGAGCTGCTGTGTGGGGTGCCAAGGTAAAAAGTTGTGCTGTAGAAGCAGGACTGGGAGTCTTGGGCCCATCAGCTCCCTGAAGGACTGGTTCGGATAGTGGGTAGGAACCCTGATATCAGGAAATGGGGATAGATGGAGAAACTCGGCACAGTGTGAGGGCGATGGAACGAGGCAGAGGACTGGGATGGCTGGTACAAATGCAGAGGTCTGGCTACAGGCGTATGGGGAAAGGCTGTGCTGGCATCCAAGGAATGCTGTGGCTTAGTGGCTTCCCAGTGACAGAAGTAGTCCTGCTTGATGCTGGAAGTCAGCATCTGTGCTGCTGTTGCCTTTCTACTAGGCAGTGACCTGGAGGCTGCACCTGGACTACAATACTTAAACTGTGAAGATGGGGAGCATGTGAGACGCATGGCCAGCACTGCACAGTTTGCTTCCTTTTTTCTCTAGATGCCTATTTTCCTCCAAATGTGGTTTTAAGTCAGTCTTGCAGCACTTTGGACCTGTCTAATGGTTTTGACACTGGATGTAAACTTAGCTGCATGACTCGTGCCACAGTTGAGTCTGAGTCCTGCCTTAAGCAATAATAAATTCCTGATCTAAGCTGCTCTGCCTGCACTGCTGATGCACATCATGTTCTTCTCCTCTTCCCTGTCTTTTCAGACTGCAGGCAACTGGGAAGATCCTGGGAGAGGCCTTGAGCTCTGTTCTCCTGCTCCAGGGGTACAGCACAGCAGTTATTCCACTGCCCTCTGATCCAGCGCTTGCATAAGTGGCAGGAGAAGGCACAGAAGGAGTTAAACAGTGCTGGAAAAATTGGTATTTAATCCATTGCTGTCCCTTCCAGCAAACCTAGATGGGAAAATGCCTCCCTGTTGGAAACAGCGCCTCTCAAAAATGGAAATGCAGGATGGCTGGGGATTAGGGTGCCTATCACTGGAAATGGGTTTCTTATCATCTCTCTGAGCTGAATTGGTGGGACAGCCTCTGAAAATTGAATTGCCTTCCCTGTTTTGGTCTCTGCCATTGCATCCCTCCTGTGCTCCAGCTTTGCACCCACCTTCCCAGCCTCTGGCCTGCCTTGTCCCCATCCTCAGCAGAGCGGGGGCTGCCTCTGAGTGGGTTGGTGTCTGTGGAGAGGGACTGTCCCAGCTGCAAGGTGGACAGGACTGGCTACATCTGGGAAGATTCATCCTTTGGATTCTCAAGGCCAGGAGGATGCAGTCCCTCTTTCCAAGCTTCCTTCTGACCTTGCAATGGCAGTGGTGGCCTGGCAGAGCCTGGTTTAGGACAGCATCAGCAAAGGTGTGAAATGATCTGAAGACATCAGGTGCTGCTGGAAATAAGAGCTGGTGATGAGGAGCTCTTGATCACCAGGATGGGACCAGGATGGATGAGAGGCAGAGAAGATGAGGGAGCTATAAGAGATCAAGGAGGGACCATGCTGAACACATCAGAGCAAGAATGAGTGCGACTATAAGACTATGGGCAGCCTGAGCCCTGGTCTCTGCTATGCCAGGTGGAGGCATCTCTCCCACCAGCACTCAGGCTCTGTTCTGGGACGGCCAAGGTGGCTCTTTCAGTTCCTCCTCACACTCTCTGCACACCACAAGCACCAGCCAGCTTGTCCCCAGCTCTGTCCCCACAAAACCTCGGGGGCTCACTGCTCCTCTGGCCCATAAAGGATGAGGCTGAAAGTTGATCAAACCCTTTCTCATGGTGCAAACTGCAGGCCACAGCCCAGGTATGTCCAAGTGTGCCAGCGATGATGTCCAGGCACAGTGCAGGGACTCCTTTAAAGGTCTTTTTTCCAGTGTTTGGTTTGGAGATAGTTATCTTTCACTGAGCTGTATTTTACCATAGATTGCCAGTGCCTGATTTCATCCTTGTCTCTGTCACAGTATTTTTTTTTTGAGGAATTTCCCATTCTCTGTTAGAATTAAAAGTGAGCCATAGGCACAAAAGCTGCTGAGTGTCCACCTATCTATGGCTTTTCAATTCACCAACCTGCAATCATGCTGCTCCAACACACAGTTGGTGCCCTTGATTCTTTGTCTGCCAGAACGCATTGAGTTTGAAAGTAAAAATTATTTAGAACTAATTGGGGAATTTTTTTATACTCTTACGGAGCCACCATCCATAGTTAATGGAATCTGAAGCAGATCTCTCTCTCAGAATAGCCCCTCTGCACTGAGCTGGAACACATAAAGTAACGCTGGCTGTCAGGGCAAAGCACTAACCAAGGCCTGGCTCCTCTTGGAAGAAAAGGCTGTACTCAGGTTGCAGAGTCTTGCTGTCTGCCCTGAGAAAGAGGAGAAGTCCTCTCTTCTTGCTAGGGTGCTGTTCTTGCCCTCTGCTGAAGGACTGTCTCACACTGCTGACAAATAATGTAAAAAGGGTTACCTTTAATCATACATGTCCCTCCTTATATGCTGAGGGGCAGCTGTGGTCAGGTCTGGCAGCATGAGAGGGGTGGGGAGCCTTTATCTCTGCAGCAAAGGAAATTATGGCCAAAGGCATTAAGCTATTTGAGGGCCCTGTTCCAGAGCCCATCCCTGGAGTGGGATGCAGGTTTGCTTGTTGATCCCTAGCAGCATCCACACCTGCGTGGGAGAACACCTTGGTTTGTTATGTGTGACACTGGCTCAGCCTGCAGTGGTGGCCTGGAAAGGAGGGACAGCGATGGGGGCACACCAGTGGCAGCCACAGGACAATCCTTAATGCAGTTTTGGAAAGTTTCCTTGCTGGCAGCCCCACATGCACTGGAATGGGCTGCCAGGGGAAGTGATGGAGTCACCATCCCTGGAAGCATTCAAGAAGTGACTCAGTGTGGCACTTAGGGTACGGTTTAGTTGATGTGGTGGTTTGTGGTCAGAGGTTGGACTCGGTGATCTTGGAGGTTTTTTCCAACCTTAGTAATTCTGTGATCCTATACTTCTTCACAGCCTCTGGCCTGCCCCAGGGCCCTGTGCCTGGGGAATGGACCACTGGAGTTATCCCAGGTGTATTTTGCAAGGGAGTTGTTTCTCCAGCTCTTGGACCAGGTCCACCTGCACTCAGTGGGGACCAGCACAGAGCTGCCCCTGTGTCATCTGTCAATGTGAAGGGTCTCCAGCTGGGCACAGGTGCCCTATGGGGCCATCACGGGCTCCTGGCCATGTGTCATGTGTGGTCATGTGTTTAACAGTTTGTCCAGAGCAACTTACTATTTCATTTTGGGTTAAAACTGATAAATCAAGGTGACTTTGGGGCGAGAAATAATTCCTTTTGCAGGATTTGCATAATCCTGGCTGGTGATATGATAATGGTGTTTGTTAAAGACAGAACACAATGAATTAATACTGTTAAGTTGCTGCTGCAAAATGCAAAGCAGGTAATTTACAGTGGGTGCAAGCAGGAGTGTGAGTACAGCAGACTTGGTGGTGGAAGCATCAGGCCCAGAGGGCTCCTTGCCACAGGTCCAGCCAGGGTCTGGCACAGAGTCAGCAACAGGTACCCCCTGCACTCTGCTTGGCCCTGGTTAAAGGCTGTGCTTGGCTTCCCCAGGTGAGGATTGCCTCTTTCAGTCCCTTTTCCCACTGTCTCTGTAGGACTGCGACCTGCTTTGTCCCCCGGATCATCTGGAGAGCCAGCCGTGCAGGGCCACTCCCTGCTGGAGGAGGGACAAGGGAGCTGAGGGTGACATATGTCATGCTGGCTCTGAAGGGATCTCTGGGCACAGAGATGTCCTGGTAAGGAGATGGGCCCTGGCACTGGCCTTGATGCCATCTTGGCCACCCCTAGCAAAGATGAAGTCCCTGGGGTGGCTACAGCAGCCTGGGGACCAGCCAGGTCTGGCCTCAGCCCTCAGCTCCCACCTTGCTCAGCCAGGCTCAGCTGAAGGAATGGTGCTGCAGGCTGAGTGAGGATGAAGAGCTGGTGTGAGGCAGAGGTGGAGGGAGGTGTCTGGGAAAGGTACATGGGTGTCTCACTCATTCCCTGGGCTGGCGCTGCACTTCCAAAGCCATTCTTTCTGCCAGACCCCCCTGGAATCCTAATGCACTGTTTATCTCTGCAGCTCCACAGCTCTGTGAGAGGGAGATGCTGTGCGGGAGCCAGAGCAGGATTTCAAGCTAATTGGATTCTGTGTCTCCGTGGCTTCCCGTGTAGGCAGGCGACCGGGATTAGTGCAGCGTTTCTGAGGAACGGAGGAGAGCAAGGATGACCTGCATAGGGATTTCCTCCTGCACAGCTTCTGCTGCTACCTTCAGGAAAGAACCGAGCAGGAAAGGTTTTGAACAGGCCATCGAGGTGGAAGGGGCCAAAGCAGCACGTCCCCACCATCCAAATCACGTCTGTTCTTCCTAAATCTTTGAGCAAGGTGCAATTCCCTTCCCAGGGAAGGAAACAGCTCAAATACTTCCCAAGCCTGAGCCAGCCTGACATGGGATTGGTCTCTCTTGCTGACTCCTTGTCAGGGAACCAGAAAGGGAAATCAAAGAACCAGTGGCTCCTGTGCTCCACCTGCCACCTGCCTGGCTTTGCTTCCCTTTTCCTCCCCACTTCCCTCCCCAGGCCTGGCTGCTGACTGGGAGCAGCGCACATTTGAACCTTCTCCCTTCTCCCATGTTCCTTGCTGTGTCTCAGAGCCTGTCAGGGCAGGCGCAGGATCCAGCTCATTAACACCGATTTATTCCTGTATAAACATTTCATTCCTTTAATTGCACGGCAGTCACGCCGCCGGCAGCGGTGGTAATGGCTCCGATTGCGCCAGGTGTGTGCGCCCGCAGCCGGCACACGTGGCTGAGCACTCACACCCTTGTGACACACACCGCCGTGCCCACGGGTACAAATCTGAGCTGTGCAACGCAGGATCGGCTGGTCTGGGTGAGCGTGTGGCCCCAGGCACTCTGCTATGGGACAACAGCAGGTCTGTGGGGTCATAGAATCGTAGAATCCTAAAACGGCTTGGGTTGGAAGGGATCTTAAAGATGATCTCGTTCCAACACCCTGTCGGGCAGGGACACCTTCCACTAGACCAGCTTGCTCTAAGCCCTGTCCAGCCTGGCCTTGGACACTTTCAGGGATGGAGCAGTCACAGCTTCTCTGGGCAGCCTGTGCCAGGGCCTCACAACTCTCCCAGGGAAAAATTTCTTCCTCATATTCTATTTAACCCTGCTCTCTGTCACTGGGAAGCCATTCCCCTTTACTCTGTCACTTCATACCCTTGTACAAAGTTCTTTTCCATCTCTCTTAGAGCTCCTTTAGGCACTAAAAGGGGCTCTAAGGCTTCCTCTAAGGCTTCCTACTTCTCTTGTCCAGGCTGAACACCCCCAGCTCTCTTAGCCTGTCTCCAGAGCAGAGGTGCTCCAACATCTCCTTGGCCATAGTTCTGTAGTAGGACTGGAGTATTTTCCTTGCTGTGCAGAGGAAGAGCAGAGGCCCAGAGGTGCCCAGCCGCTGGCTCTACAGGCAGCGTAGCAGAACACTGAATGAACCCCTGTGTCAGCAGCTGTGCGCCCTGAAAGCTGCTGGGATTCTGTGTCCAGTGTCTCTGCTGTGCTGAGAGACAGCCCTTGGGCACCTGGGCAGTGGGATGGAGCCTTGACAGGGTGCTCGTCCCCACAGCACACACTGAGCCATGCAGGAAGCTGAGGGTGGAGAGAGGGTCTGAGCCACTGTGAGTGCCAGGGAGGTATTCCCCAAGGAGATCTAGGATGTGGCCAGTTCCTGCCCTTGCCGCTTACTCCCCATGGCACTACCAAAATGCATTTCCCAAAAGCTTCCTGGCAATCCCTTTCTGGCCGTGGAGCATCTCTGGGGCCCCACTCGGTCAGGCTTTGGTGCAGGAGGGTGCACCCAGTCAACAGTGCCTGCTGGGCTCTGAATGCAGGGGTGGCAGGTACTTGCAAACCTGCTGCTGCAGCTCATGGTCTCTTCTCCCACATGCTCATTCAAATGTTAATTTTATGGACGCCTTTATAAATCTTGTGGCTTTCCCCTGTCCACAGGCTACATAGATTTCATCTTGTTGAGAGGTGACACTTCTGGCCTTTGGTACCAGGCTATCAATTTAATATTCTGAGAGTACTAAAATACATGAGACCATATTAACTCACGATTACTCTGCTGCTCCTTCTTGTAACTCTTTCTCTGCCATCCAAAATGCCAGGATGATGAAAAGGTGCTGGCAGAGCCACAGGCATGGGACAGCACCAGCCAGAGCCAGCCTCCTAGCTGGAACAGCTACATGGCGTCCAGATTGTGAGCTACTATTCTTCTGCTTGCCAAGAAGATGGAGGTTCGTGCCCACCTCTTTGTTAGACCTGGCAGTCTGGAGGAATGCTTGTACCTTACCTTTGAGGCCCTTCCACGTGTTCTGAGCAGGGGACACCCGCAAGTCTGCCAGCCACCCAGCATATTGATTTGCCAGGCTGAAAGGAAAAAAGCATCCCTCTGCTCACTGTGAGGCAGCCTTGCTGCCAACCAGCCTGGAAAAACATGTTTGGGTCATTCCATCAATGTAAAGGTTAAATGTTTAACTGCAGCTATTGAAAACAAAGCAACGGCAGCAACAACAACAGCAGCAGAAGAACTGGATGCCTTATCAAAGTCTGGAATTAAGATCTGCATCTAAGCACCTACCAGGTGCAGTGCACTGAGGTCCTGTCTGGGCCCTGCCGTGTGTTGAGAGTGTTGCCTCTCAGCACTTTGCAGAGCTGCCCATAGGTGACGACGGCTCAGCCCCACTTCACCCCAGCTGACAGCTTTGCGAAATGGATTTTTGGACTCTTATTTTTGCCTGGGAATTTTGAAGAAGCACCTGATGTCCTCTCTCTGCTGGTAAAAAGGGCTTCTTTATGTTGTATCCTTACCTTCATCCACTCAACCTCTGTGAGTACGCCAGTGAGAGTTATTTGAATACAGGTCCTTTGTTAGGTAAATATGGACCTGGAGGTGTCATTGTTTTCCTACCCCGCGCATCTCCTATTTCAGTAAATCAGTAGATTTCTCATATATGTAACTCTTGTTGTTTTGCAAAAAAACACTTTATATTTTAGCATCGTAGAGCAGGTTGTCATTTGGAAAACGTGGCTCACAGCTTTCATGGCTCCATAACAAGTTGCAATATGCATATTAGTAAAAGAAAAACTAAAACCTCATCATGATACCATATATCCAAGAGTCCCATAATGCCCTAATTCTGTCTTTCTGTCACATTTGTGGGCATGTCACAGCAACTGTCCTGCTGCCAGGCCGTTGTCTCTGGAGTCTGGGCTCACCCTTTGTAGTCATATGCCTGGAAGACCTGCAGAGTCCAAGGCAGACACCAGGAGACACGGGCAGAGGTCCTGCTCCATGTGTACTCCTCCCTGTGCTCTGTGTGCCTGTTCTTGTCACCTTGCCTCCCCAGGACTGACGTTCCTCCAGGCTCTTGCTGGCACAGTCACCCTGTGATGGGGCCCTTTGGGCTTGAGCTATGATCCACTGCAATCCACAACCAGCTGACCCTGCTGACCAGCAGACTGATTGTCTGGGGGACTTTATCAAAAGGCTCAGCAGGAGCAGCTCTGTGACTCTGCTGGCTCATGAACAGAGCTCTGGTGGGACGCCCTGACCCCACGTGCTGCTGGGCATCAGCCCAGCCACAGCCTGCAGCCAAATGAGGCTGCTCTGGGGTGCAGGGGCCCTGTGAGCACCCAGATCTCTGCTGGGCTGTCACCTGAGGAACAGCAGCAGATAGATGTGGAAAGCCTTTAAATTCAGCACGTGATCAATACTAAACTGATCTTCTGGAGTCTCTTATAAGATTACCCCAGCCTCATGCATCCAATTGCAAAAAAATCACTCAGCACCCCAGGGAGATGTGAGAAACACTGCAGCCCCCATTTAGGATGCATGGAGACAGAGTAAGTGACTTCACAATTGTTTATTGCAGTAAATAATTCATCCACTTTACATTTGGTTTTGTTGCTACCCCCATGCCCCTGCCTCAGCTCCTTTCTCTGAGTCCTAGAATTCCCATGCTGGGTTGTTTCTGTGGTCATGATTCCCAAATACACACAAACAGACACAAAACTGTCTCAGTCCAACTTTTCCTGACTGCCATACTAGGGAGAGCAGTGCTGAGGGAAGGACAATGCTGGTTCACTGCTCAGCTTAGCCCACACCCAGGCCTGGCTTTGCTGCCTTTGGTCTCTGCCCCAGTGCTGCTTTCACATGGTGCCAATGTGCAGAACTGTTTGGAATACATTAACATTGCTAATAGTGCTTCTATGCTAATTAATAATGACATCTGAACAAACTCTAACACAAATTATCAGCTGGCCAGGTGTGGAGCGAGGGCTGCAGCTGAGACACAGCAGCGATGACGGGGTGGGCGCTGCTCTGGAGTGAGACCTGGCTGGGGCAGGTGCACCTCACCTGGCACCTGCCTGGAAGCCCTGGGCTTCCCCACGCAGCCAGAGCCAGGAGAGACAAGGCAGCTGGGTGGGACCTGGCATGGGGGTCATGCAGCCTCTGGGCTGGGGTGCCTGCAGGGCTCTGCCCATCCTGATCACACACACTTGCCAGGATGGACTCTGGTGGGCTTGCTGAGCCTGATAGCTCCTATATCAGTGCAGGTTGTTTCATCTGCTAAAAACAGATTGATGAGAGTCAGTGCCATGGGATGAAGCTTTTCAAGTCCTGTCAGCTGAGACAAGACTGTTATATACATCTCTGAAGCCCTTGGCAGCATGCTAGCTCCTGCTTCTGGATAGTTTTGTCAAAAAGACCAAGTACAAATTGGCACATGTCTCTTTGAGTTGAAAATCGTTGGAGTCTGGGAGAGTGTTCGGAAGGGCATCACACCGGCGTGCTCAAGGCAGTTGTTCCTGGCCACTCTGGAGACACAACACAGGCTAGGAGAACTCTTGGGACAGATTTTTGCTGCTCCCCATAGAAACCATTTTGACTGCCTGTGCCTTGGAGCCCTGCAGACACCATCCTGGGAGTGCTCTCGTTTGCATAGGTGGGTGCTGGGGCTCTGATCCCACCTCTGGTTCTGTCCACCCCGATCACTGTGAAGGGCTGGAGAGCTGAGATCATGGTGGCAGAGGTCTGACCTGAACTGCATCTTCAGGGATGGACCCTCCTTTACAGGCATTGCCCAGCCATCTCCACTGGCTCTTTTAACACTTCTTCCAGCACGGCAGCAGGTGACCTTTTGGAGCAAAATGATCCCAGCATCCATATGGTATTTTGCATGCTGTCCCCTTGGGATCTGTAAGTAGAGGCCAAATCAGTGCTATTCTCATCCACTGCTTTCAGAGGTGCCAGTGAGATTTTGCCATCTGGGATATGGTCACTGCTCTGGGTGATTTTTTTTCTCCAGGACAGAATCCCTGAAATGCCTCAGGGTCATTGCTTGATGTGGCCCCTTGGGGCCCTTCCTGGGACCTGGTTTTTGGGGGGCTGGAGGACCTCAGGCATGAGCTGCATTGCCAGTTTGTGATTCCTGCTGCTCCTTGCACAGGAACCTGGCTGCACAGGGGTTGTTACCACTCCTCAAGGTGTCAGTCCAAGGCCCCCAGCGCCTTGAGCATGCAGAGCTTTACATTCCCAGCAGCTCAGGTAGGCATCTGCACATCATGGGATGTCCCTGGGAGTGACCTCTAAGCTGTGCAAAGGGTTCTCTACCTGACCTTGGCCTGAGGTTGTCCGTTATGTCACATCAGGAAACCCTGATTCCTAACCTGGAATTCTAACCAGGGTGGGGTGAGTAAGGAGGTGTGTGCACAGCCCTGCCAGACCCTCACCACTCTGCAGGCTGCCAGCAAGCGAAGGGAGATGGAGAAGCACAAGGTGGGTGCCCAGCACCTCTGCCGCCCCTGGGCCAGTCCCTGAGCAGAGCACTCTGGATACCCCTGCAGGTGGCAGCTGGTGGCACTCAGCACCTCTGGAGCCATTCTTAAGGCTCTGAGCTTGTTTCCATTAAAGGTGTGTGCCTTGGCTGAAGCTCACGTGCTTCCCACGGGTTTTGGCAGGCTGTGCCCATGGGGCTGGCTGCTGACAGTCCTCCCGTGCCAGCAGACAGCAGCTGGGCCTGGGGCTGCACTCGGCCGCGTCAGGCTGAGCTGACAGGCCTGGTGTGAAACAAGATGAATGGGCTGAAGTTGGTGAAAATTATTCTAATTTATAATCTGCTGCTTTGTGGAGCTCCCCAATTAATTCTTTCTAGATACATAAGTAGGCCACATGTTTGCTTTGCTTCAAATGTAATAAACATTACACTCTGTCCCCTGCTTTTGGTGCTGCTTCCTGTCAGAGCATTAGTCCCTGTAGTTAATTCCTCACACCTGTCTCCGAGGCTCCTGGGACCTAGGCTGAGCATGGGGCGGAAACGCCAGGCTCCAGGAAACTTGTGGCATGGAGAGATAAATTGCTGATCAAAGGGCTAGTGCACAGTGCCTCTGAAAATTTAGTGGTAGGCAAGGCAGTCCAGCCCACTCGGGAGAGGGCTTTGTTCCTCACAGAGCAGTGAGCAACCAGGGCGGGAGGGGTGCTGGGATCTGTGCAACCCCAGGCCACAAAGAACTGGGGGAGAGGGGGGCCCGTGGCGTGCAGTGTCTGTGGGGAGCTGCTCTCCACGGCTCTGCTGCGGTCTGGATGTCAGCACGGAGCTGCTGCAGCACCGAGGCACCAGCCCTGGGCAGGAACATCAGCCTCTCTGGCTGGTGCAGAAGTGACCCCTGCACCCATCCTCAGGGAAGGGGACTGCTGTGCCTGCCCTCCATGGTGCTGCAGAGCAGGAGCTGAGCACAGCCATCGCTGTGGAGGCAGACCAGGAGCTGCAGCCTTGTTGCCCAGAAATCCTGGAAAAGTCAGGAAGAGGTGGTGGGGTTCCAGCAGGTAGGAGCCAGTGGTTCCAGAATGCCCCTGGCATATTCATGGCCCTAAAGTGCCAGGATGCCCAAGGAAAGGCCCGTACTGCCTCCGCAGCCAAGGACAGTACAACCTAAGGGTTTGGGCACTGCTGGCCCAGGCACTGCTAGTCCTGCTGTCTGGGGAAACAGAGGTGATGGGCAGTTCCTTATTCCTTCTGTGCATGTAAAAATAGAACAAATTTTACAATGCCTTGCTGATCCCTGTCACCTCCTTCCCTATGTGCAGGGGATGGAGGCTGATTCTGGATTTGCTGATAACAAGGGTGCAGAGAGATTTGCAGGCGCAAAAGCCAAGTGCTGGGTGTTGGGCTTTATTTTCTGTTTTGATTGTCATGTGACTGATCACAGCCATCACTCTCTGCCTTGATTTCTGCCTCCTTCCCTGGTACCATCATTGTGGTCTCTTCACCTACCTAACAAGTTAAGCCCACCTCACATGCCCTGAGTGTAAAAATGGGTTGAAAAGCCCAGGTTTTATCATTGCCATCACATCCATCCTCCACCTAAATTCCAAGAATTGCCAGCACTGAGGCAGCAAACTGTGATGCAGAAGCATGCACGAACTTTTGCTGAACTAGAAGTGGCCCTGCTGTTTGTCCTGTTGCCAGTGGTTTCCATGGTCCCTGAGAACCAGGAGACTTTTCCCAAGCCTTCCTCTCCCTTCCACACACAGGAGACATCCTCCATCCTTGCCTACTTTCCCCAGCCTGCTCGGCACCCTGGCCTTGCTCTGGTGCTGTGTTGTTTCCACGGGTGAAGCAGGGCAGAGCTGCTTTGCTTGCTGACATGCCTTTGGTGGAGGGTGAATGAATTGGGGCTGGTGCCTGCTGGTGAAGGTGCCCACTTCCACCTGGTTTGATACAGTGATGGCTTCTTGTTTGCTGTGCAGAAAAGTGGGGGCAGATTACTTGGCACCTTGTTTGCACCATCTGCGGAGGAAAGAGAATTTTAAAAATAAGTTTAGAGCGTAGTTTAACAGTGGATTTCAGCACTCCTGCCACAAGCACTGCCTTGTTCTTTTCTCTCACCTGGCTTTACCCCTCACATCCACAGCTTCTCTGCTGGTACCCAACTGCAAGAAAGCAGCTGCCTGGCCTTTGGCTCCTATCCACCCTGGATGGTCCAGAGCCAGAAACTCCATGCCCTTCAGTGAGTCTTGGGACAGGGATGAATTCCTTGAGCCCTGTTAGGGAAGAGGTGCTGGCTTTGCACTCTGAGCCCCAGCACCCAGTTCTGTGCGTGCCATAGGCACAGGGAGCCTGGCTCAGCATCTGCCAAGTGTCTGAGCACACCGAGGGGATGCACTCCCCACCTACCCTTCACCGTCGGGGGGAGCATTCAGTCTGCACTCCCTGGGGACGTTCTAGCAGGGGAAGCTGTGCTGGGGGCTCTCAAGGGCAGAGATGCCAGCCTGGCCTCGAGGCACGTGGCCTCCCCGTTTGCTGGAGTGCCAGACACAGGCACTTGTGTGCCCCGTGCAGGCCTGCCAGGGAGGGAAGCCAAGCAGCCGCCGTTATCAGACTCACACAGACCTTTCCCATCTGGCTGCTCTTCTGAGGAGTGATCCATACTCCCTGCAGGTGCCGGCAGCCGTCACCATCACGGGAGGTGCAGCCAAGGCAGGAGATGCAGCTGATCTGCTTGCAGGGTCTCAGGTTGCCTCCTTCAACCCATGCTGGTGCAGCCCCTGCAGCACCTGCAGCCCCTTTTCTCACCTCAGTTACGCAGGTGGGAGCTGACAGGGAGTCCTGAGATTTGAGTCAGCTCAGGCAGCTTGAGCTGTATTGCAAAAGGCTGGAGACACAAAGCTCAGCTTGGATCTGGATCTGGGTCCAGGTCTGAGTTCAGAGCACTGAGGATGGAGAGCTGGTGTGCATCGACAAAAGGATGCACAAGATCCTTGAGACTCTAAAGCCGCCAGTTCCCTCACCTGCTGTAAGGGGCAGTCCTCTCGGAGCCCTCCCCCCAGCCCTGCTGAGGTCTGCCAGGGCAGTGAACACCCAGGGATCTACTGGCAGACATGGTCTGTGTCAGCACTGATGCTCTTTGTCCTCCCTACAGCCATTTGCAGTGTGACACTGGCAGCACGTGGAGGTGACGGGAGAGCTGCTCACCAGCCTGGATGGAGCTGAGAATGAACACCTTCCCCGTGGTGTTGTCGAGCTCTGTGTCTGCAGAGCCATTGAGGCTGAGCCAGCACATTGCCATCTCCTCTGTGTCTCCCGAAGCTATCCCCTGAACTTCTGGGAAGGGCTGAGCTAAGTGGGTGTGCACCACCCTGCTGTCAGACACCCTTGCAGAGGTGTGGGGCTTGGACTGGCTGTGCTGGGGAGGTTGAGCTGGGCTGCAGCCGTGCCACTGTCTGCATGGCACAGGGAAAGCACAAATCCCTCGAGTGCCTGCAGCTTGCTCAGTCCCTGGCAGATGGGGAGGGGTGCTGGCTCCTGGGGAGCTGTGCCAGGACACGTTTACAGGCCTGAGATAAGAGTGTTTCTCCCTGATGGATGCAGTTTGTTTCAGAGGTGATGGAGCACTTGCTGCAGGAGCAGACCAAAGCTGGTGGGCACAGGGGCAGCCAGGCTGGTGAAGCAAAACATTTTAAAAGCTTTTCATTCCAGCTGTCTGCAGCCCATGCCTTGCCAGGAGCTGCTCTCTGTTTTCAGTTAATGTGGTAACTGCATCAGGACCAAGTAAACAAGCTTTCCAAGCATGCTGCAGGAGACAAGGCAGCTCTGGGCATCTTTGTCATGTCCCTGGGGACAGTGCTGCTGAGTGTTGCTGAAGCTGTGACACAGCTGGTCCCACACCTTGATTTTGGGGATCTTCAACACCTTCTCTGGGGAGATTGAGCCAGGGTCTGGCTGTGGAGAGGGAGAGAGCATCCCCCAACTGCATCTTTGGAGCGCAGGGCTCTGCTCTCAGTCTGGGCTGGACACTCCAGCACGGTTCTGCATGTGTTTCCTGCTCTTTTCTCCCTCCATCTTCACCACAGACACAGGACCAAGCGCCATGAGGAGTTAGAAGAGGTAACAGAGCTGAGCACTCAGAACCACCAAGCCCTGTCTTTCATGGTACCCCACCACTCAGAGAGCTGCGAGTGCCAGACCCCCAGCTTCCCTACCCTGGCCTGGCTCCTGTCCTGAATATATTTTTACATTTTGTGACTCTCAGAGGTTTTTAAATTTAATGGGCTCCTCTTTTTTCTTTCCTCCTTCTTATCACCTGAGCTGGATCCTCTCTGAGCTGCTGCCAGCTCCAGGGATTACAAGTGAATAATTTACGTCTGATGGCACGTTTGAAGTTTAAGAAAAGGAAACGGCAAGTGTAGCCTGCTCCTCATCCCTGCCCCAGAGGTGTGGTGCAGGCTGCTGCTGTTTCTCCAAAGGCAATTCCAAGGATTCCCTAAGGAGCCACATTCTGCACATGGCATGGCCCTGCTTGGGCACGGCCATCCAGACCCTGGCAGCCTGGACCTGAGGGGTCCCAGGGCAACACAAGGGCAAAGGGCCCATTTTCACCCAGCTGCCCTTCCAGGCTCCTGCTCTGCCACGAGGCAGCTCCCAGCACCAGCACGAGGATCACCGTGTGTGCCACGGGCTGACCTCCCTGCCCGAGGGAGGGACATGGGGCCAGCCCGGGGCCAGGAGGGGTTCGCTGCCCAGCCAGGATGTGTCCTGGCAGCCCTGCAGCACAGCGAGGAAGGCAAGGGGCAAACGTTCCCTGCTGGAGAGCTGAGTGCTGGGCTCGCTGCTGCTGGGCGTGCCTCGAGGGTCACCAGCCTGTTGTCTCCAGGTGCTGGCGGAGGAAGGAGAGACCGGCTCCCTCAGCTGTGCTGAGCACAGCACACACCTCTGCTTGACCGACCTGCACAGGGTCCGGAGCAGACAAGTCCCTCCCACACCCAGGGGCTGTGCTGCCGCTGATGGGCTCTGGGCTGGGTTTTCAGAATGCCAAGCTCGTTGCTAATTCTCAGGACAGGGGCCACAGGAAGATACTCCGGGAAATTATTTTTAACTCCCTGCGATTCACTCTTCAGAGCTAAGTCACTTTTATCAGCGCTGGTTCAGCCCCAATGAAGGCAATCTTTCCTCATACATACACTCCTCTCTTCAAGGTGGCTCTGACAAAATTTAAATATGAACTTTAGTGGTTTCCAGGAGCTCTTGGAAGAACTAACAAGCGTATCACAGGGTCCAGCATTAAATCCTTCCCTGCTGGGATGCAGTAGAGAACGGAAACTGTCAGGCAGTTTGAGATCCACTTAGCAATTAGTGCAGATGAAAGAAGCACTAACGCGAAAGCCCTGGTCTCTGTGCTGCTGGTGGGAGGAGGAAAGGAACGTGTAAGAGAAACATAACAAAATGCGACTGTGTATCCCACAAAACAATGAATCATTTTAACATTTCCAATCCTTTTCAAGCAAGCAGAAACAGTCGATCAATATGTGACAGAATTAAAGGCCTGCAGTAAAACCTTGGAGCTGAGGATCTGTGAGAATTGTGAACACAGACTAATCTGTGAAATTCTGCATATGGCAATAGCACACCAGGAGAGACCAGCATATGTACAAGAGCCAGAAGCTGCAACAGTACAAGTCTGCTGGGCAAGAAGGCTCCTCTGCCCACCCAGAGGAACACCCACTGCAGAGGAGAAATCATCACTGGCAACGGATATGCAGCAGCTACAGAAAGCAGGAGTATTTCCCAGAAAACTCAAAGTTACAACAAACGTGGCCCTAAGCCATATCCTTGTAAAAGCCTGCAAAAATGTGATTCAGAATGTGTATTCATAAAAGCTGCAGCCATAGCCATGGCTCTGGAGGATTTTGAGCCAGTAAGAGCATCTCACAGCCTTTACACTCTGAAGTGGTGAAAACAGCCGAGAGGTGCCATTCCATGTGAGTGTGCCCCAGCTAACTTCAGGAAAATGACAATTCCAAGGTGGGTTAGTAGGATGGTGTGCCTGGAAAAAGGAAAGGCAGGCATACAACAGCTAAACAGGTGACTACTTAGTTATGTGCTCAAGGGACATGATGGGCTGTGTTTGAATTTATTCTAAAAATACCTATACTGGACCTTTTGAAATGTAGTAGGGAAGACACAACTGCACAGTTTGGAAACACTAATATTTTTAGAAAGTTAGGATCATTCTTTGGATCCCAGTAACTGAGTGAGCAGAGGAGCCCCACATGATGCACTTACAACATGTCTTTGGGAGGTTCAGGTTCCTGCAGTTGCACTTTGGAAAAGCTGTAGAACCCTGTCATATATTCACAGAAGCCTGCTAGTCACAACAGCAGGACAATAAATGGCACAAGGAAAGTGCAACTTCAAACTCAGTGCAGAGGGACTGCCACGGGATGAAGGAAGCCAGGGAACTGGCTGCACGTGCACATGTATTGTCACTTAACCTAATAGTGGTGGTTGCTGAGCAGGATTCGAGTCAGAGGGAACAGGGCGTGATGAAAGATGAGCAGAGCTGGGGCTGATGCTGCACCTCCTGGACGAAGGCACTGAACCAACTCCCTTGGGTGCAGGAGGGCTTCGCTAGACCCTCCCAGCCACACTGGGGTGGTCTTCCCAGCCCAGAGTGCATATCCTTCACAGTGCCGGACTCAGCACTGGGGTACTCCAGCAGTGCTCACATCACTTTTCCTTTCTGGGATGTGAGTCCAAAGACCATCCTAGTGACAGAAATAGACAATTGTTTTCCAGCTTACAGCCTCTCCACTGCTTTTTGCAGCCAGACTGTGACTTCCACTGCACCATAGTTCTCCTGTCATTATTACAGGAAGATTGCAATTGCTTTGAACCCCATTTTTCTCTGCCTTTGGGTGACCTCAGGGCTACAGAAGAGTGTGTGTGAGAGAGAGGTGAGTGTGCCTGCATGTGTGTGGACTAGGGAGAGAAGGACAAAGGGAGGCTGTATCATGGTCCTCCTGCCAGTTAGCCCTGGTCCTAAGCTTTCCATCTAGCTGGGATCCTTGGATGTAGCCCAGACCCAATGGCCCCAACCTCTGCCTTTCCTCATTTTCTTTGCCCTTTTTTATACTGCATATCTAGGGCATATATTTCAGTTATCCACTCTCTTGCAATGCCTAGGCAGTGAGTTGTGCATCTAGATGTAAGTCTTGGGAGCAAACAACTTGGAGTAAGTCCCTGTGCCTCTGAAGGGAGAGCACTTTGTGAACACATCCCACAGCAGGGGTAATTCATCTGTCTGCCCAGTAGCAGAGCCAAGCACTTGTCCTTGGGGCTTTCTTCAGTCTGGGCCTGGAACAGTAAAGTAAATGTTGAATGACTGCTACAAATAACTGCCCCAGCCACCAATTTTTATAGGCAGAGTGGCAGCATTTCACACTGGGCACAACAAGCAGTGGAGATGAAAGCTCAAAGCCAAATAGACATCACAGAGCCAGTACAGATGTGATTTATTAAAGAAATGTCTGGATTGCAGAGGAAGCAGAAAGGTGTATCTTGAAAGGAACCTTTAACGCCTATGAGTGAAAAGGAACAAGGGCTGGGAAGCAAGGGAAGCTGCCAGGGGCAAAAGCTAATGGACCCGGTCCTGGGGTGTGCTGTCAGCAGGGGATGTGTGGCTGGGAGCCAAAGGGTAAGCTGTGCTGCTTCATCTGTAGCCATAAAAGCAAAAGCTGAGCAGAAGGGCTGCCCAAGCTGAGATGAGAAGCAAGAGAGTGCTGCTGGGGAAGGGAATAACCCCAGCCTCCCACAGGGGACTGACATTCTTTACTGTGCTTTGTGTGGAGAAACCAGTAACTACACACCCCAGTCAGCAGGGCACGCTGCATCCTGCACGCTCTCAGAGACTCCAGCTCCCACCTGGTTGTCCAGATCCAGTGCCTCAGCTGCCAGGTTCTGACCAGACTCCCCATCCATCCCTCCTTTCCCAGTGTGACAGCACAGCTGCTCCAGGCTGGTTCCAAGCCTTGGGTCCCCCATCACTGCAAACAGGTCTGCCCTGTGCAAGGACAGTGTCCAGCTTCCAGCAGCTGACCAGGCCCTTCCAGCTGGACATGCTCTGGCCAGGCTGAGGTACTTGTGGGGGGAGCCTTAGGCCTTCCCTTTCCCGTGCTGTAGCCACCCGCTGCCCAGCCAGTCCTCCCGTGCCAGCGCACGGCAGGGACAGTGCCAGCACATGCTGTCCCCAGCCCTGGAGCCACTCTGAGCAGCAGAATCTGCTGCATTAGGTCGATTTCAAGAGCCCCTCCAGGTCAGTTAGCAATTACCTGCACCAGATACACGCTTGGAAAGGAGCTTCTGATCTCTTCAATGCACTCGTTTTCCTCTTTCAATTTCAAATTCGCCTCACTGGAAGTAGGCACTTCAGCCTCTTTTACAGACCATGGTAAATTAGGATTTCCTCCAGTTCTGTTGGTTTTGCTGATATAGATGTTTTCCTGTGCAGAGGCAATGCCATGGCCAATCCGAGGTGTGTCCAGACCCTTCCTGTTCAGCCACTTCCAGCTGAGCCTGCGGGTGATGTCACGGTACAGTGTTCCTGCACAGACCACTGGCCCTTGCATGTGCTGAGCAGCCTCTCCTGGGATGGGCACCCTGGTCCCAAAGCTCCTGTGATCAATTCAGACTGGTGCCCCATGCCCCTGAGACATGGCCAGTGAGCAATTCCCTCCCTTGAAGAGTCAGCTGAAGTGCAAGTTTCCACCTGCATACTCCAGTCTTGTCCTGGAAGGGAAAGGACCAGAAAGGAGAAAATCCAATGTCTTTGCATCTGTCCTTATCTTTGTGCTGAAACCTGACTGCCATCCCCTTGTCACAAAGACATTTTTCACAGTGACATCCTTCATGCTGAGCTCTTCCAGCACTGCACTGGTCACACTGTGGGAATGCTCCAGCTGGTTCATCCTGCTGCTCAGCTGAGGGAGACACATCTCCTGCCTGTGCCCGAGGACACGCTCCCGAGGGAAGGGAGCCTCACTGCAATCCTGCAGCTGGTGCATCTGCAGCAGTCTCTGGGGCCAGTGTGCAGCCATCTCCTCGTGGTCCCCTCACAGGCTCAGCTGAGGGACCAGGGCCAGCTGGTTGCAAGCAGGCACAGGCTGCTGGGGAGAGGGTCTGGCAGTTTTCTTCTTGCCTCGTCACAGGGCACCCAGAGCCCGATGGGGTCGTTCAATACCCTATCCCAAAACTGGGGTTCAGTGCTCAGAGGCAGAAGCAATTTTACATAAAGTTCAATTAAATATTTGCTTTATAATTGCGCAACAAATTATTCATAAAGGCACTGGAATCTAATCACAAGGCTGACACCGTGGAGTCTGCAAATGACACAGTACTTGGAGAGAATAAAGATGGGGGAGCTGCCAGGCTGTGGTGACAGGCAATGCCTGAATCTGTGGGGCAGTGAGAACGTTCCTAGAAAAAGACCCACAGCAGCAGAAGAACCTCAGCAAGGCAGGGTCGCTGGGCTGACCGAGTAAGTAGGGTGGCATGTGAGAAATGGCTCTGGGTAAGAGTTTGGGGCGTTTGGCTCAGGTGTGCCCAGCAAACAGGGCAGTGCTGGGCTGTCTCCCTCCCAGCCATGTTTTGTCACCTCCATCTTCGTGTGGACACGCTCTGTGGTGTGTTGCAGTGTCCCCAGCTCTGCAGGACCTATGTGAGCACAGGACTGCTGCCTTCAGCTCATGCCCCTATCTCCAGCAGGAATAATGGTGCTGGACCTTTTAAGGGGTGCAGAACCTCTCCCATAGCCATGGGCTATGAAGAAAGTCATGTGGTACAACCTGTCTATGTGCTCCATCCTAAACCTGTGCCGGAGCAGCATCCACGTAAAGGCAGGAGGCAATCTGGGCATGTACCGGAGCATCCCACGTTGCAGCCCTCAGGAGACAGGCAGTGTGAGACAAGGACGAGCAGCTGGCAAGAGGTGGCTGAAGAGCGCAGTGGGAGCAAATGTGACCTCCCAGGGACCCTCTGCAGGGAGTGTGGCGGGGGACTTGCTTCCGTGCATCTTCATGGCATCCTGAGCTGCAGTTCTGTGAGCAAAACCCTCTCTGCCAGTCCTGATACCCAGTGTTCAGCTCCTTTCAGGGTGAATTTTGGAGGGCACCAGACTGAATCCTGCCCCCAGGAAGAGCGAGGATGTTGAGATTGAGCTGTGTGCATCTCTGTTGTTCTGCTGAGACGAGGTGGGGTGTGGTCAGGGAATGAACACGGCTCTGCTGGACAGGTGCTGAGCCCAGCAGCCACTGCAGACAGGGATCGCTTTGCCTAACAAGTGCCCATCCAGCCCAGATTCTGTCCCCTGCTGTCATCCTGGGCAGTGGGCTGCGGGCTGCCCTTGTCCTGCCAGGGAGAAGCCCTGCAGGGCACCCAGCGTTAGGAAAGCTCTGACTGACAGGGGAGCTGGATCCTGGACAGAGCTGGACTGGAGATGGATTGCCTGCCTGCCAAATGTGGACATTAGACAGGGAGTTAGATTAATGGGAGATGGCTCTGCCAACAGAGAGGTGAGTCACAAAGCTTGTCCTGTGCTGAATCTGTTTCTCCAATAGGAAAGGAGTAGGAGGATTTAGCAAGATTAATCTCTCATAGAGTTGTGAGAATAGCCAAGATTCATGGGCTTCTCAGCAACAAATTTCCAAGTAAGCAGACAGCGCTTGGGCTTGCTTCATGTGACACAGCCCAGATCTGTACTGGTAGCTCTGGAGTTTCCTGCCACTGGTCACAGGTAAGATTGACCATACTCCTGTGTTCACACGTGAGCCCTGCAAAGCACAGGCTGCACAGAAGCATCAAGCAAAGTGGCTTGAAAGCATCAATTCCCTGAATTTCCCTTAAGTGGTCTGCAGCTGCTATACCCAAAACAAACAATGTTGGACCTTGCACAGAACACTAGAAGGAGCTAAGACAGAATTCCTTTTGGCAGCTGAGAGGAGCTGGTGACACATCAGCTGGGAGAGTTTGCCAGGTCTCTGCCATCTTTGCATGAAGGAAGAGTAGGAGCAGGGCTGGACAAGAGCCAGAGCATCTTTCCTGGTGTGACCAGCACTTCCTTCTGGACAGCAGTTTGTGATACAGCACTGACACACCTGGCAGGACCTGCTAGAGATGGGGGAGGGAGAGCAGGTTGATCACAGCTACTTTTTGGCAGATGATGGGGAGCTCTCAGGCACCCCTGTGTCTACCTCCTTCAGAACCAAAATCTCCAGGAAGGAGGATGGGGACGTGAATAGGAAATCTTGGTAAATGGGTTTTATGTTGTGGTAAATGGGTTTTATGTTGTGTTTTAAGGAGCTGTGGAGAGAAAATCTCAGTGCTAGTGAAACAGAGAGACTTTTTTGGAAAAGGAAGATTTCCATTCCATGTTGGGAGTCCTGTTTCTTTCTGATATTTCTTCAGTTGTTCATGTCATGGCTCTTCAGTCTGAGCAGTTTTACAAATGTGTTGTGGAGATGAAAGCACAAGGGAAAGCTGCTCAGGATCAAGTTGGAAAAGCTTTTAACTTTCAACTCCTTACAGACAAAGGCACACAGAGGAGGGGGGGGAGTGCAAAGACTGGGAAAAGGAAGAGGAAGAAGCAAAAAGAGATAAGGAGAATAGATGAGTGAAAGGGACAGAGCAGAGAAGACAAATCACAACACGAAAAGGAACAAGGCACCAGCAGAAAGAAAGGGAGAGATAGGGAGAGAACAAAGCAAAGGAGCCTGGAGCTCAATGAGATGGGGAGAGTATATCAGAGTAAGGGAACAGTGCTGCAGGTAGAGGAGAGCTAAAAAATACAAAAGAGCTATTTAAATGCTGGGGTAAAGCAGTGATGGGAATAAGAGGAAAAGAGAAGCCAGATGAGGACTAAATTCTCATGGAGATAAAGGGGATGGCAGCAAAGTCAGAGGAAAACCCGTCCATCCTTCTGTCACTGCGAATACGAGACATGACATGAAAGTGACATGTCAGCTTCTGAGAGGGGCTATGAGACACAGCTGTGGAGGCTGCATTCAGTGTTCATGGGGAGCCACGGGAATGATCATGTCACAGGTGGTTCTTAGTTCTCCTGCTTTGCATCTTTCATCATTCCTTCCACACGGTGGCTCCTGGCCGTGTGACCTGGGCCCATTCTGAAGCACCACTGATTTCATGTCTCATAGAAGGACTGTCATAAAGTGCCTTCTTATGGTGTTCTTCAGGGCTCGTCTGGGTGCTGCGTTAGGACAGGCTGCCTGGCCTTGTCAGCACCTGAATGGCAGCAGCAAGAGGGCATGGCATCATTGACTCATAGGATGGTTTGGGTTTGAAGGGACCTTTAAAGGTCATCTAGTCCAACCCACGTGTGATAAGCAGGGACTTCTTCAACTAGACCAGGCATGGAGCTGCTATGCCACAGGGCGGGGCGCGATGGTAGGACAGACAAATCTTCTGTGTCTCCAGAATAAAGGGGTCTTAGCAAAAACAGGCTGGAAAAGGGCACCATGACTACAGACAAGTGCAGGGACCATCTCTTCCCAGTATCACACCACTTTATTGGATGCTTTCAGCCAGGTGGGCTCAACACCACCTGCACTGTGAGAGGTGGACTCTTGGCTGTCCCAGGGAAAGGATCTGGGTGTTCCCAGTGCCAGTGTCATTGTTGGCACAAGAGCCTCGCAGCTGTCCCAGGGCTAGATTGGCATTGAACACACAGTCTTTGTTTGCAGACTGTGTTAGCAGTGGAGTATCTGGGCTCCAGGCTTTGCTCCTTTCCCTACAAGAGCATCAGGCTCAAGTGGGATCTACTTTGGCAGCAGTGCTTGCAGCTGGGAGGTCTCTCAGTCTCACACTGGTATTGAGGACATTTCTAGATGCTTCTGTGTCTGAAGGGGCTGCTATGGAGCATTTCCTAGGATGTCTGCAGGGCCCCCTTGGCCTTTGCGGGTGGGAGTCACGCAGTAGTAGGATGGTGGGAAGCCTTGTGCCAGCCAGTGCAAAGGTGGGAAATACAGCTGCCGGAGCCTGCTGCTGGATCTGCATCCTGCTCATCTTTTGGTCCTGGAAAGGAAGAGCCACTCCTCCTGCATCCGTGCTGTGGTTATAAACCTCTCTTTTGCTTTCCACCCACCTCTCCCTCACCTGTAGGTCACCTGCCTAAACAGGAAGCACCAGATCCAGGTAGTTTGTGGATAACCTGCTACTGGGTTACTACTGTTTCTTGACCCAAATTGGCCAAGCAGAGGATTTGTTTGCCTTCTACACAAGGTGCTGTACACATGGAGCAACACAGCATTCCCTCCTCTGGTGTTCTCTTGTGTTTCTTTCAGGGCCAGACTCCAAGGCCAAATAACAGAGAATGCTGTGGACACAGGAGAGCATTTTCTGCAGGTAAGATGTGAGTCTCTGGGAAGTGGAGACTGGAAAATGTCCCACTGGAGTCTGTTCGCCTGAGCTGTGACTAAAACCTGACTTGCAAGACCAGATTTATCTGTCCCCAAGTAGTATTGCAGTCTCACCAGCCTTGAGATTCTTCCCTGCTTCCACCTCCCACTGGTCCTGATCATGCCCAGAGTGGTCTGTACACCCAGCATCCTGCTGCTGGTGTGTGACTCTATTGCAGGCAGCAAGCTGTGTTGCCACTTCTGCCCCAGCATCCTCAAAATGTTGTTGGGCCAGGACAGTGCCCACCATGCTTCGAGCAAGACTCTGGAGAAGGCACCAAAGACCTGAGGTGGGTGCTGATGATGCCAACCGCCACAGCCACCCTGGTGCACAGCGGGAGGGAGTCTGACAACCCCAGCCTCAGCCCCAGAAATGCCCAGAGCCCCTGACAGAGCTCCTGCCATGGTGCCACTGGGCCATCAACGTCTGGCACCATTTAAAGGCAGTGGAAGTGTGGGCTGGGGTCTCTGTCCCTGACCTGTCTGACGCCCTGGCACCCCGGCTCAGTCCTGTGCTCCATGCACTGAATTAGTTCTCAGCACCGGGTACAGGAGGGTTGGCCCTGACCTGGGGGTGGCCAGGTCTGCCCCTGCCCCTGTCCGCGCCCTGCTCCCGCCCCCGGGGCGGCCGGCACGGCACTGGGGCGGTAGAGACGATGCGGGAGACCGGGGCGGAGGCACCGCGGGGTGGGGAGCGGACCCGAGCTGCGGGCAGAGCTTCGCCGCCCCGCCGGGGTCGCGCCAGTCCGCGGGGTTGCGAGGCCGCTTCCCCGGGGCCGGGGCCAGGCGGGATCCCCAGGGCGGGTCCCTAGGGGAGGCCCCGGGGCCGGTCCAGGGCGCGGACCCGGCGCTGCATTCTCAGAGTCTCCAGCAGAGGCTGGGCTGGGCTGGGCCGGGCCGGGCAGGGCTGGGCTGGGCTGAGCTGGCGGGGAAGGAGGGGAGGCAGGCAGGGAGCGAGGGGAGCGAGGGGGAGGAAGGCGGCTCTCGCCGCACATGCAGCCCCCGCCGCGCACC